>OY757267.1:6530067-7130067 GCA_963584085.1 Pyrausta aurata | reverse complement strand
ACTGTCCTGTGTGTAGCACAATTGCCTCTACTAATTTACCCAGCGGTCCCTTATACAGCTCGGAGTGTTAAGAATGCACTCTTGATAGGCGTTTGTATGAGTGCAAGTAAGAGTGCGTTCGTTTGACGGAGCTAAACCAAATAGGGTTGGGTGTGCGGTGAAAAATTTGCTCTTCAACCCCCTTAATTGGGTGTCGCGTTGTTTTGTGTGGGATACACACGGGTGTGGCGGTCGGCGACCGATGAAACGTGGTCTTTTGAATGATTCATTTTTTATTTATGGCAAATAACGAGATAAAAAGGCTCAGTAAGGTACGTTTCCTCAAAGCGATATTTCGTCTTTTGCAGGTACCGTTTTCTGCATGATGCCGTTTAGTAGTATACGCTAATATTCACACGGACATTCCGTTTTGAGTGACCGCGAAAAACCAACACCTGTTTTTGTCATCAAACTGAACTTGCAGTGATCCTGCAGAACTGGGTTGCCGAGGGAAACGGCTCTTACTGTAAGCAGCAGCTTGTTTTTGATACCTCTACTTATTCTCTACTGTGGCTCTTATTGTATTATATTTACGGCGATGCTAAAAAGTATGAATTATAATCTTGTATCTTGAACTGAAAAAATACATTTAATAACCTTATAAAGGTGTATAAAGATTCAGAGCAAAGATTGAATGTTAGGCATCTCTAATCTGTTGGCAAAAAAATATGTTGGCAAACTTGCTCGCCATTTTGTTGCTCAAACTAAACGCCCGTATTCCCCATACAGGGTTGTCACTGATTTGTTGTCGAGACGTTTCTTTTAACGTTGATGTGTCGCTGATTGGGATGTATGAGGTGTTTGTATGCGATTTTGTATTCTTTTTGTTACTAATGAGTATTCGTTAGGGCCGTCAAAGATCTGAAAACAGTGTGAAGGCAGCTTTAGAACGGAGTTCGATTTATGTGATTGGTAGATGGTGCTATCGTATTGCTTGTCATAATGATAATTGGATATTACCTATTGGTAATATCTCACTATCGTAACGAGTTAACTCAATTCGTTAATAATTTACCAAATTCAATAAAAACAATTATAATTGAATTTGTGAAAATTAAAAGTCACAATATGAAAGCGTTCAAAAAAGTTCCGCTGGATTAACTTAATAGGTGTCATACAAGCAAATAGATTATTAAAAATATTAGTAGAGACGTTTAAAGCGTCTATTTTTAGACTACTCAATAGGCTCAAGACTGGAAGCGATTTCTAAATAACTTCCATTTCAAGCAACATTGAAATGTAATATCCAGAAACGAAGTGTTGCCCTATGATTATTTTATTAATATCGATACACAAAACTCTTCTTAAATAATCAATCACCTGTTTTATTGATAAAAAATGAAAATACTATTCGTTAGAGATTTCTAGTAGTAATAAAGCTTCATAATATGCTAGAAGTAGTATCATGTATAACTTACATCAATAGATGTGTTTAATAGTGTGTCGGGTCCATCAATAAGCAAAAACTCACTCAATATAATTTAGAACTTATTTATTGTAAAACGGACATTCGGGCAGTTACATTGTTCAAAGAGAAGAGAGCAAACATAGATAATGCAACAATTTACTTAATGTCGCTACAAATAGCGCCATCTACACTAAAACTGTTGTACTACAATGTTTGTAGTGTCATTAACAGCAAGGTTTAGTTCCTTATTTACCAAGATGCATTCTTCTTGTGTGATAATAAATAAATAAATAATAATTAAATAAATCATTTATGTAAGAAACAAAAACTGCGTACAATATCAGTGGCTGATGCCTCCTTTTAAGCTTGCTGAAGCCTGTGACAGGAAGCAACGCTCTTCAGCAACACTTTCGTACATATGAATATCCTAAAAACAGGTAATTTAAGACTTACTAATATTAATGTAATCAGTCAGGTATCAAACGACAGCCAGGCGCCGCATAACAATGGAATTTTTATTGTGTCTCGTTTACACATACTTGACGAGTTAATTAAATACTAATCATTCTAATACTGAAGAAAAGATACTAGCAACTAACGCAATGAAAAAAAAACTATACAAATTTTAACAGCTTTATCATATTTAAATGAAGAGGAAGAGAGTAAAAGGAAACCAAGCAGTCTAGTTGTTCTAAAATCAAAAATCCAAATTGTGTGATTAGCAACTTCATATCGATAAGAATTAAAATCGACAATAGAACATCACTATCAAAAACCAGGCCTTCTACAATTCTACAACTGGATCTAGTCTTAATCCCGGATTACAGTGACGAGAGATAACTACTAAGATATCCTATGATTTTAATTGGTTGACTTAAGTTGAAAAGTGAATGACTCTTCAATAAACACTAATCTTTATACGGCTCGCCTTAAAAAGCTAACTCGATTGAATCGTGGAATTAAATCTATTTGTGTCGTATAATCCATAAAGCTCGTTTATTACTATTTCTTTGATTTTCCGATGTTAGTAGTACTATAGTAAAGTACCTATATCGCGGTGAATCAAGCGGTATTTTGGGTATTGGGGCGTTTCACACCGCAAAGTTTTGGTGGACCGCGGTGCGAATCGCCCATGTGCTGTTTCAGAATGGGGTCATTCGCACCGCCAGTGATTTAGCGGTGCCAATCGCCCAAGGTATCTTTTGAATCGACCCGTTTCATAGAGCACTGCGGTGCGAATAAACCCATTCTGAAACAGCTCTTGGGCAATTCGCCCCGCGCGGTCTGAAATTCTCGTGGTGCGAAACGCCCCTCCCGACGATTTTATGTGTTTTATGTCTTTACTAAAGTTTCACTATCAGTTATGCAGTCGCTAACACTTTTTAACTTTTTAATAAATTGTGGTTAAGTACTATCTTTTAATTATCACGTGATAAAGAAAATTAGAAATCTTTAAAAATTTTAATATGAGTGTTATACAACATAACTCAACTAATGTTTATCAAACTTTATGTAATTAACTGGATTTCATAAGCAAACATAATTATTTCTTTAGTTTTAATACAAGAATGAGCAAATAAAATATCTCACAGACAAACGGGCGGCTAATAGGAGCGCGTTGATGCGAACAAATTGACTAACAGTAACGCACCTATGTACACCGACCTAATAGAATTGATAATACAAATAATATACAAAATATAATAGAAAAGATTATGACCGCCAAATAAGTACCTGGTAATTAAAAAATATTGAAATCGTTAAAATATATTTGAAATCAAGTGTTACATTTCCAAATTGCATGTTTTTCGAATCGATAAAATAATTGCGCAAAAAAAGCTTATTGCAATTATCCCTGTAAAGTTGAGATGTTATCCATAACATCACTAGTAAGTATAATCACATTATTAACTAAGCTTGTTTGCTAAACTAGATGCACTATAATGCTATAATTTAACAGCCGTGTGCTCGTTATATGAATATATCGACGCGCGCAGCTTCCAGTGAGTTAAGAAGTAATCCCTATTTTAGTAGTCTACGTGTTCTGCACGCAACCTACAGGAAATTCCCAGGTTCCATTTTGAGAGCATGCCTTAAAGAGGCAAGCTAACAAAGGCTCACCTTGCATAATATGTTACAATAGAAACGCGTCAAGGAAACACGGCCCGTGATGGATAGTTGCAGTCGGTTGCGCTTTCAATAACACTTGCTTGCAACTTTGCATGGTTTTCCTGGTGGAAGGTATCCGTCTTTCTGCAAACCTAACAAATGGGGCTACTGTTGAACTGGTCTTTACACTACGAGAATATAGTTTCTAGTAACTGTATGTATCTAAACTACATATATCTTGCCTTGCGCATTACGCAAAGAACTTCCTGTGCTTTTAATATGAAATATTGCTTATTAAGCACATGTAATGATCGTTTTAATTGGTCATAAACAAGATAGGCCATTAACGTTTAGTACAAAGTAATTGTTTTATTTAAAAGCCATAGTGATCATTATCATAATGTCAGGCGATTAATGAATTCAACTAATAAGATGTATGAAAATTTATCCGCTTCTTTCTTATACCTAGATTGGTTTTCTGTTGTTACTTTTTTAATAATTTAGGTTTGCAAAAAATTGTGATATTCAATAAAATGTTGAATGTTTGGGGTCAGCAGTGCTAATAATAATTAAATCAAAAATATATACGTGACAAAAAATTTGAAAATTAGTTAATTATATCAAAATATTTTTAAAAAGTAGAATAAATACAAGGATCAAAACTGCTAAGTCCCCCATCTGAATCAAGTGCGGAAACAATAGGGGGATCAAGTGTTACAAGCGGCTCAATTGGCCGGCTGTAATTTTGTCCCATTGTCTCTTTCCCGGCCCGACTCGTCCCACGAGAGCGGGGTCCTTTGACGGATGACGGAAAATTGATTGTGACGTTTATTTTTTAGTTCCGAGGGAACAGAAGGAATTGAGTTGGGTGAACTTCGATATATTAAGAACGATTTTTTTTCTTGATTATTAATTCACTCAATCAGTCACTTCATTAGGTCTCATTAAAATATTTTAATTTCAATTCTCATTAAGTTGAAAATAATTATATTCCCCCTACTAGTAGAAGTAATTGTTTCAGTAAGAGGATTAATTATTTTCAATATACTATTTTTCAATACAGATTTCCAATTGATGAGCTAGGAAAAACAAACGGATTTTTTAAATTAACAGTGATTTTCAACATAGCATCATTGATGTTAAGCTAACGTAGTGTAGAATTAAGTAACTCAATTTTGTTTAATGACAGTTGTTTATTAACCCTACCCAAGCTATATTAAACCTCACTTAAATCTATCAACATCTCTTACATTCGCCTATACTATATACACAACACCGCATGTCACCGCGACAACAACAAATACATACACGCAATGCCTTTTAACGCGCGCGTAAGTAAACGCGTCTAAAAATTGCAAAGACAAAGGTGGCATTTCAGACTCGAGGCAGGTACTAATGGGGGATGGGTAGCTGATCACGAGAACAGATCTTCGAGCAATTAAAGCATACGAGATTCCGCAGCCACCGGAGGCAATCAAAGTAATCACGGCGATTTAACACTTTCCTACCTCGAGATACGAGATAAAGGTGCACAGTGCAGATTGGGGTGCAGTAGCGTGTGTGAAATCATTGCTATTGATTATGGCTTTTGTTTTGACAGTACAAACTGTCAATGAAATGTAAATGGCTAATTTAGTTAACACTGTCCTAAATCCACTTACAGAGAGAGTGAAATATATTTTTTAAAAGATTGTGCCATAGATTGATAGGTACTGATTTCGGGAGGAATCATAATCAAGTAATCAAAACATTTTAGTATGTAAAGTTAATTAACACAATATTTTGCCGTTGGCTTAATTTCTGATTCAATAAAGTCAATTTAGACAAATTAGAATGCAAACATAAGAGTGAATTGATTATTCTTGTGTAAATTAATAGTCATAATACAAGTTAATTAAGGATATTCTTTTATTATTAACAACTCAGAATACTGTTTCAGAATTAACTGTATTAGGTAGCAAGAATTCATTTAGGTCAATTGTTATCTTAACTTTTAAGATAAAACCTTTCTACTTCATTTATAATTGTGAAAAGAAACTCTTAGTTAGTCCGTTGTTTATTGAATACCGTAGAAATACTAACCGACATTAATTGTTGTCTTAAGTGGAAACAGTATCTTTCATTTACTTGTATTAAATACTACAGTTTGTATTTTGCTCATAACGTTTCAAAGTTAACCATCATTGTAATTAATATTGCAGAATAGCATCAAGTGGAGAAGTTTTATCTTTCAAATCTAAATAATCAATACACCCCAAGGAAATATTTACCTAAAAAACAGTGACTTACGGTTGTTTTCGCATAAACGACGTTATTTGACAATAAAATTATGCAGGCAGTATTCTCTGTGATACCAGTCTACAGATGTCAACAGGTTCTGTTAAGGATAAAATTAGAATATTCACATTGCCATGCATTTGATAGAGACGTATCCAGGACTCGCATACGTTTTAGACTGGATAATGTTTTAGAAAATGGTGTTAGTTGCGGTAGATATTGCGACTTTACTTGACTAAGGTTGACCTGACTTTGTGATAAGTGATGAAGAAGTCTTTGATGGGTCTGATTTAGTAAACCTTTCAGCTGCCTTTCTTGTTCTGAGCCTTAATTTGAAACATTATATCCCAGCTTAATTCTTCTAAACGTACCTCTGAAGTTACTATAGAAATATTTTGATTGTCACTCGTCGACGATCAGAACATAATCACCTTTAATTTAAAAACTTTATAAACGGAGAAGAAAAACACATTTTTTATTTTTTATTTAAAAGATAGCCAGACATTTGGCTACGATTGCACCTGATGTTAAGTGACAATGTAGCCTATAAGATGGACCATGTCTGCCTAGTAACAGCCTATTCACTCTTTTCTTGAAGCGTCCAAATTGTAGTTGCCAGGGCCAGGGAACACTTCTAAGCAGTCAGACTTAAGTTGAGATTTGATTTCTTTTGCACACTACAATTATGGTAGTATCATCTTTAAAAGCATGAATTACAAATGTAGGTACTTACCACCTGACTGAAATAGTTCTCTTAGATCTTCGAGATTTGTTCTAAATCTTTCACTGCCTCTTGATTGAATTAACCCTAAAGATGACAAGCACTGGGTAGCGGTTAGATAAATGTTAAACACATACTTTACATTCGATACTTTTTGAAACGTCAGCCGTTTGATAGGTATTGCAATAATCACAACATCATCGGTCGTTTTACATATTACATTTTCCTTCTTTTTTTTTAAGTGGAAAAAAATGTAAGCTTGAATGTGCCTTTGGCTCTGACTTGACAATTATTAACTGACATGTGACATACTTATGTCAAAAATTGACAGGTAACATAATATTTTAAAGCTGACGTAGATCATAACACAAATTCTGCGTCCATACATATTAGAAAAATTACAAATCTTTTTTATTAAGAGCCATATGACAGTCTGGATATTCTCAGATTTTACCGAATTTATCAATGTGTGTGTGCGATTTTATATATCCGGGACACAAAAAAATGTTAACTGTAATTAAACAATTTTGATACTTTATCTCTAGGTAGTAGGCTATGCGTATGATGAACACAGAAAATGATGGTCTTATAAAAGTCGATGTGATAAATTAATGTTATACCAGTTTTTTTGTATTTAAAATACCTATTACGAATACAGTGAATACAGGTCGGAATCAGGGCTCGCGTCAATTCCGTTCGCGAACATTTTCCTTTTGATAATTATATAACTAAATTCACAGATTTAAACACAAACGTACAGTTATAATAACGTAAAAAACTTACAGCATAGAAAAAACGAAATGCATCCAAAGGGTGAAGACATATAGAGGCGGGTAACACGCACTGACCTGCAACGACTAACCAGTGTTGTGCCGTGTTGGCTATTTCATGGAATTTAAATGCTTTATAGAGACTTTTCCGACTCAAGTCTTGATTTGAATCTTGTTTTAAAACAATTTTCTAGTGTCAGTCGGTCCTTATTTGGATTGTTGTAACGAATTTCTTAAATATTTAGAGATTAAAAATAGATGACTTGGCACATCACTAGTCAGTCGGTACAGGTTGGTACCGGTTATCTGCCTCTTTATGTCTTCACCCAAATCGTGAGTAGGTATTTTTTTACGAATGTAAACTCCACGAGAAACGGGGACTAAGGGTTATTGGTGGATGATGCCATTGGTTCTGCGCTTGATCTACCACGCGTCATACCAGCTGGATGCTATGAGGATTTATTTACACATAAATGCTTTTTAGTGTAACGCTTTTCTTTGATATGATTTGTATTTTGATATATGAAATATGTCACAAGTTATTATAGCTGACATTCAGAAAATGTAGTTAAGAAAATTTCGATCAAGATTTCAAGTATTTCATGTATAACAGATTATAAACAAGATAATTTTTATTTAATTATTTGGTTTACACCGGTATTATATCATTTTGTCCATATACATTTTTCAATAATGAAATATGGACTTATATGAATATGGACTTGAATAGAACCATGGAACTTCATGGCATTTGCGTACAATTTGAATACAGGTTCATATTAACTACATACACATCACATGAAACACAAAAAAAAAAAAAAAAAAACACTTCTATTTAAACAAGCGTTTCACTATACAAGTTTATAGTTAGGTTGTGGTTGTAGATTGTGGTAGAAAGAAAAGTAATGTTAAATAAGCAAAATATTGCCCTATTTATTTAGGTTTAAACCATTGAAACACTGTTACTAGCGTATGGAATTAATGCCATGAACAAGTCCCACACAGTATGGAATTGACGCCAATGGCCAATGGTATGTACGTACAAGTGCGTATCAAAGGTTGTGGAACTACATAATGCCTATATACGGTATATATTAAGCAAAACTGACCTTTTACTTTTTGTCGTCCGTTTATTCTTATTCAAAATCCAAAGCACGAATGATGTAAGAAAATTTATAAACTTACTTGTTTGGCACTGACTTCAAAAAGAAATGGTTTGCCTAAATTGGAGTCCTTTGAAGAGTTTTAGACTTTTTAGTGAAAAAAAAAACTTCGACCACAGAAAGCTTTGCTTCATATCCAGTCTCGACGCGCCCCAGCCCTGTTTTATAATAACTTAAGGGGTAAGAGGTAAATACCAATTCAACAAAGTAAATATCATGAAAATCGGTCTACCGTTGTTGAACTATAAAGTAGTGTTACTGATATTACTTTATTTTATATAAATAAGGTTATAATTTGCAACCCCATACATATGCAATAGAATTGGTACTATTGCCTCTTCTTGGCCTTATTAATTCAGTATTTGTCTGAAATTGACATTTAACTGTATGGTGATAGAAACAGTTTGCTCATCATATACCACAATTTTATTTTGTAGACAATTTTTTATTATTATTATTTTTGTCGATAATTTTGGTCCTAGTATCAGCACATTTTGTTTGATCAAGTTTCGAAAATACAAATTGTATATGATAAAAGATCTTCGTTATAACTCATGAACTTCTTGAAATAGTCGCCATACATATAAATCTTTCTTGTTTATAGTATTAATAAGGAATCCTTTCTATGCAAGTTTACATAACATTGATTAATCATTTAAATACAACTACTAATCGATACAAAAGAACGAATTCTTTTTTGTTATAATTAGAGACCATCGACGATCCAAATGCACTATGGCTTTATGCCTGTTGCATACAGCCTCAAAGCGAATTGGTCACCGTATAAAAATTGTGCAAAGCGTGATATTTTCAAATTTGGAATTAGTATCATACACGAAATAAAAGAGTAGCAGCGAAGACAACGAGCGACACACCCTTCCCCTCCGAGCGCTCGGCGCTGTCTGTCAAATTTCGATCGAAGATGAATGTTCGTGACAGCTCCAAATCTCAAATTTATAGGTTACTTTAGTAAGATATTTTGAATATATTGCACAAAATAAAATAAAGAATTTAGATGCTAAGTCAAAGATAAATAAGATAAGAAAGACCTCTATAACATTGTTTTATTAAATAACACAGAATAAGTGCAATGTATCTCAGAGATAATCGCCTGTCTTTAGGTGCGTATTGTATGCCAAAACATGGTTTCAATTTTGTCTTCATTTGGAATAACCAGAGCGATAAATAAAAAAAACAGAGTCGACACCTTGTAAACGAACGTAATTCCCTTCAAGTTTATGTTATTTCGATAGCTGATGTCAACAAGTGATCTAGAAGAGTGCGCCAGAAAAACCGTCAATTTGGCTTCTATGATTGCAAATTACAGACATTATAAAGATTGAATCAAAAATTCAGAGTCGACATCTTATGGAGATAGTTCATTTCTACACAATTCATTCAAAAAAAGTAGTCAGTTTAGTCATTTTTGGGGAGAAATTTTCATTTGAACTTTGTTAGAAGGTAGGTGACAGCAGCCTTAATGGTTCTTTTTTTCTAAACCCAAAAGAGGGAAAGGGAGGACGATTATTACAATGATGTAGTTTTTTTTTATATTTATTAATAATTATTTTCACTTATCACTTTTCACTGCTACCAGTTTATGGAAGGGCCGATTCTGCTGTATAAATAGTATTGTTGCTTCGTATCAAACGGCGGAATGGCCCCATTAACCGGCCAGTTCTCACCTCCGCTGCTAATAGCTTCTCACGCATAAGTAGGGTTGCCACTATGAAGAATTAATTTTAAAAAAATCGTATAAAAATCATCGGCCATCTCTCATGCCTTTAGCTAACTTAAAGAGAGTAAATTTTTTGTCATTCATCTTTTCAAGAAATTGTTTAGAGGATATGCCTTCTTGCATTTAGCTTTTCCAGCAGGCTTGCTTTTCAAATGCCCGGTTATTTTGAAGTGAGCCACAAAATCGTTATTCGAAGCTGTAAGAGTCTCGCAACGTAGTTTAGAGTTCCAACGAAATGGCTTTTATATCTTCTGGTTATCAGGAAAGGCTTTTTACTGGTTATTAGAAGGCGTGAACCCCCGATTCTTAAAATGCGGCGTCAAAGGCAAGAATGAAAATGATGACTTATCTTACCTAAATTGAAGTTTTTATGGAAATTGGCCACTGAAAAGAGTCTATTTGATATTAATTATTATAAATAACATTAATAGCACAATAACAAAAAATAATATTTATTTTTAAAATATATTTTCTTTTATTAGTACTACTACTAATTAATGACTTTGTTTTATTTTTCTAGTGGTGTCAACCCTGGGTATACCCGCCACATATGAGCGATATATTCCTCTAAACGCATGTAAGGTCTAATCGTGGGCGCGGTCGGTAATATCTACAGTTTCCCGCTTTCGTTTCCACTTGCTATCGTTAGCTAATGGAAAACAGGTAACAATCCTGTTTGGTTATTCAAATAAAAGAGTAAAAAGTAAAGTAAAGTAAGCCTGTAAGCATCTCACTGCTGGGCAAAGGCCTTACCTCAAGTATGAGGCAGTACGAGCCATACTCCACCACGCGGGCTAAGTGCGGATTGGCGGAGGGGTGTCACTCTATTAGTGGTTAATTTTGATAAGCTTTAAAACAGAATCAATGCACTTAAAGCAAGCGAGTGTTTTTTTCTTTACCAGTATCTATGGATGCTATATGTATTTAAGTATTTATGGGAGACGCCCCCGTCATAATCGTTGTCTGGAACTTCGTAACACAAGGAAGAAAATTCCTTACTACGAAACCAGACAATTGGTGTGTTGTCTGGCGCATATTTATTATTTATTTATCTATAGGTAGACTATAAAACAGCAAAATTCAACCGAAATTCGACCTATATATTCTTGATTTACGGAAAAGTTACAAAATAAAAATTAATTACTATTTTTGTACCATTTCCTAAAAGTGAGATTTTATAAACTTAACTAACTTTATGGCGGACCTCTTTTGAATTAGTTATTTTTCAATCTAAAGTGCTCAAACAACATAACATCGTATTTAAGTACTTGCAATACTCACATAGATTTCCCAAGTCCTAACCAGTGTATAATTAATACTCCCTTTTGCTACGCCCCGGGTTATCTGCGTATCACACTATCAGTCATAGTTTTGACGCGCTTTCTCTTACGTGCGTATGCGCAAGTAAAGTGTAATTTATGGACATGCAGATTGCGAGTGTGTGAATGACTTTGCATAGTTAATTGTATGAAATACGGCAAATATCCAGCTAAGAATAACTGTACCCTTATCACGAAAATCTATCGAATACGTAAGCGTATCGAGAAATGTTATTTTATTTTTATTTTAATATGGATTTTGACATTCCTCGATACGTTTACGTATTCGATAGTTTTTCGTGCTAAGGGTACTGTACTATCAGTCTTTTACAATGATTTAAAAAATACTTATCACATATTGCCATATTAAGAAAGGGATAGGGTAATGTTTATAAATGGCAACTCGTCCCATAAGGTCCCATTACGGGTCTTTCTGGGACGACTTAATTTCAAGTTTCAACTAAGCCAAAATAGAGGATTACGCATGCGTGTTCCACGTTTGCAACTTTGCAAGTAAAAACCGAACATTCAGACGGACCGTTGGTTCTGGACGAAATAATAGACGTGCCGTATGTTAATAGCGGAACGGATCTCCATACATCGATCTGCGACGATCTCTGATCCACGACGTTGTACTTCTCCACTGTTTACGACACAAATGGTATGAGGAAACGGTGTTTTTATCACGACAAAACATTTGCAATCAACATTTTGATCGGTTTTAAAGAAAAAATACCGTTAACCAATGTCTGAATGACTATTTTAATGACCATAAGTTAGATTCAACCATTGGTTACTTATATTCAACCTCTGTAACAAACAACTCTTATCCATTAGTTGAGTTTTAACTATTGAAGCAACCGGGCCATAAACTGTGAAAGATGATAAAGTCTGTAAGTTCTATGGAAACAGACTATAACATCTTTTTAACTTAAATGTACGCTGTTTTAGCAACTTTATTATTTGCACTTTTTGATAGCTTTAAATCTAGGCATTTTATCTCCAATGACCCCGTGAACCGCCACCATAACAGATTTACTGTTATACTGATGATGATATTTGTTTATAAATAGCGCTATTTTATAAGAATAAGAATATATTTATTATACTACCTTAAAATGACAATTCATGTTACAAAAGTGATGGCAGTGTCGGCACTAAGCAGGGTTCTCTTGTACTGCAGGGGCCAAATAAATCTATTATGAGGATATTATCTTAATAAGGTTTATCTCTAAAGACTGATTTCAGCTTCCGCATGTATCCCCACAGTTCTAATGGCTTTCAATCCCGTGTCGGCACCATCGAAAAACGCTCTAAAGTAGTCTAGATGTGGGAATGTCCCCAGCCAGGGCTTCTCAACTAGTTTGGTATACGGAACGCGGTGGCCTGGGTTTTTGTCGACCTGTGTAATTTGATATGCTTTTGTCTACCTTCGTTAGGATATTGCCTTGTATGGAGACGCTGATTAAGATAGGATGAGTTGGGGATAGATTTTTTTTGCTAATTAACCAAGTACGTAAATGAGCAAGAGATGGTAATGGATTTTGAGAGAATTTACGGTGATTGATCTTTACTACAGTATCTTTGTACTCGGTTTCACCATTTTACTTTAATCTACACAAAATCGTTTATGTACCCTAATCACGAAAAACTATCGAATGCATAAGCGTATTGAGATTCGAGAAATGTCAATTCGTATGGAAATTGGACTAGCGCCCCTGGCGTTGCGTAAAGAAATCACTTTTTTAATATGGATTTTGACATTAAAATTGCACGATACTTTACTGCATTCGATAGTTTTTCGTGCTCAGGGCACTGAACTGTTTTTACTTTCGGTGTTTGACAGCGTTTGACGTTAACTTAAATATGTATATATAACCTTAAATATGTCGGTATAAACAAGCTTTACAGCCTGTTTTACAATGTCTGAATAAGTTCCCATTACCGTTAACTGTACACTACTTCTTATGAAATGACGTTCCATATTTGAATTTTTCCTTGGTTAGTGATTATCTGCCGATGGTAAAACAGTCTCTTACTTTAGTAAGAACTTACGCGTATCTGGAAAATACATTACATTTAGAAAGATAAATAATAGCAAGCGATTTAAAATAATGCATGTTTTACAGATAACTATTACTTATAATGTTAGGAGCTTTTACTTCAAAAGTTAAATGTCTGCCTAATGTAGCTTCTGACTTGCCCGGGGTGACTCCCCTAATCAATTTTACCGTCAAACTAACTACTACGCCATAGGCTTAATGTAGTAACACATTTGCTATTGTTACTAATATTGGTGGCTTGGAAATAGTGTATACTTAATCTACATTATTTTAGCATCACTGATGGAATTAAAGCTAAAACAAAAACATTCAAGACATGACGGGTCACAGTATTTTGTACAATTCAACACATTTTAGGCTTATGGTTTTACATGAACAAAATTCAAGATGTTGTACTTTCGTTAAAACAAATCATACACACGCTGCTCACATCTATATACACTTCTGTACACAAAAGCAAAACAGCGGCACCTTTATCTGATGCTGCGATAGCGTTGAGTAATCGTTTCATTAATAAATTGCTTCTTTATTAAAGGTAAAATTAAAATGGAAATGTACAATAAATAAACAGAGATGCGATCGTTCTGAATAAATGATCATTACCGAGCCGACATTTGGAGGGTTTACCCGAAAACAATGTGTTTGTGATGGAAGTGTACGGAGATGATATAACCGATGATGCAAGCAACTGTGGACAACTTGTGGTAAAGAAAATATTATTTTAACGAAAGTTAATAAACAATTTTAGATAATTAACACATTCCGGGACAGTTAACGCCTACAGGCGTGAAAACAATAAAACATCTATTGTGTCTGGAATAGTGTCTCGGAACGTGTTAAACATTTTTGAACTAAATATCTCCTTAAAGTTTCTAGTCTAAGTAATGAATGTTTTAGTATCAAATCAAATATGACATGGAATAAGAGTGCTTTTTACAGGCAATTATCCAACAAATCATTTTTAGCACTTGGGTAAAAACCGACTTTATATAGTTAATTATATGCTTTAATGAAATCTTTGATGAGGTTTTAAAGCCTAATAGGTTAAACGTGTTTGTTTTGAAAAATCACATCATAAGACCAGTCTAATTCAAATAATCAAAGCTTCGGAAAATAAAAATTCACAACTAAAAGCAATGAAAAACTTTCAAAAAACTCGGATCCCAATACTTTATTACACTCATGATGTCCCCCTGGCTATACACACAATCCGACATTAAAAATCAAATGGTTTTATCAGCTCGTATCCTTCCACCTGTCGCCGGTTAACCACAATCGCGAATGCTTCGAATTTCTTAGTTGAATTTTCAACGAAATTAATTACAGTCTTTACTCGTACACGATAGATTCCTACAGATATTTAGATACGTGTTTTTAATGGGCACTTTACGCGGTCCAGCCGACGAAATGTCCATACAGAAACACCTTTTTTGTTTTTAATAACATAATTAAAGTTTTTTGTCGGCCATCTTAGATTAGCCGATTGGGAACTAAGCATGTAGATGGGGTTTCTGACCTGTTCTGTTGTTTTCTAATTTTGGAATTAGTTGAAATGAGCTGTTTCAATGGTGGGATAAAATTGACGATTATGGAGCTCTTTGAGTATTGTATTTTTTACTTACGCCAAATAAAAATGAATTTACTTTTTAAAAATGAATTTGTTAATTATTTTTAATGAACATAACAAAGGGATCTTTACATTTTCTGAACTTAAAGTTAAAACCATTAAATCGGAAAAATTACCCATTTTGCTGGTCAGATGCAAAATTAATCTATCGTCAAATTTGTCAAAATTAAGCACTACCAATGAATAATTTGAATATAGAACAGCATTTCTTATGATATATTCGGCAGATACTAACCAGAACTCACAGAATATATAAACATTGTGAAACATGGACGTATGCATAAAAATAAAATATGACTCACTCAACATCATAGTATATCTAGGATCCTTGTATGATATTTAAATAATAATCTTTTAAATAATATTAGTTCCAGATAGGCAACTAATATACATTTAAGCACGGGGTTGTTTCAATGACGCTGTAAAGTCCGTTTTTTAACCTATAAGCCAATAGTATCATCATTACAAAGCCGAGCGAACTTCATTCAACCGCATATTTTCCACGTCACTCAATCGAGTCTGCCGACCGTACACAAGCCTACGTCCTCATAGAAAGTTAATTATTATCCAACACAGAAGCTGCAATTTCCACCGGACTGGTTGGTGGGACAAAATAATAAATAATTCCAGTTATATAACAGGTTTCATTAAGACAGCAGTAAATCAGGCTACCTGAGATGCGCCGGCGCTGGCTAGCTGCATTACGACGTAGAGATAGCAAAACAAGTAGAGATTAGCAGGTAAACTTTTTTATTTGTATTTGTAATTTTGATGACAAATGTTTGACATTTTAAATGTGGAATGAGAATGTGGATATATCACCCAGGCCATCTCACCAGACCCTAAAAGATTAATTATTATTTACTAGTGGCCCCAGTGAGCTTTGTTTCGCTCCCAGCCCCGCTAAGAAAGTAAGTTTTCTGAAATTTAGTATTATTTCGCGCATTTTTTTTATAAGAACTTTGTGAATATTTTTGTCATTCTTTGAAATCGGTCCAGCCGCTCACGCGTTATTTTATTTATTTATTTGTTGTTTATTTATTTCCTTACATTACACTATCAATACAGGTAGACTTAACCTAATGCAATAGTGTGTTATGGCGTGACCCAAGGGAAATAATGATTGTTTTTTTTTGTATAAAGAGATAAAGATATTTGAGATGAATATAATATCAGAACTAAACTGTAATAGTGTGATTGTTTTATTTTGTAGTTTTTGTAAATATAATTTTATATTAACTCCTAAATTTTCTAAGTTTGGCGAATCAATAATGCTTATCTCACGTTCCAAAGTTGATTCTAATTTGTGACAGTAATATATTTATGTTTCTATGTACTCACAACCATGAGATGTGAGTCACTTGTTCAAGTTTGTCAATGCAGATCGACATTGAAAAAAAAAACAACATTTTAAATATAATATCGACGGTTCCCGGGCTATTTGTATGAAGCGACATTTTGGGCGAAATTGACTTATATACATATTTGGAATCAGCGCATTTTTCCGCGTCGTTTGAGCTGGGTTTGGTGACGATCTGGGCACTTTTCGAAAATGCGATTGTATTGTCGCTCAATACAATCGCATTTTCGGGGCCTATTTTGCACTGCGATGTATGTACCGACACAAAATTTTGACAAATTTAGGAACTGTGTACTTAAGCTCACTATGAAATACCAGAGAGTTATTTAAACCCTCTTTCCTGGATCAACAATTTACAGACAATGTACGTTAAACCAATTAGCCTCACCTTATAAATATTTTGAAATGTCGCTTCATACATTTAGCTTTACTTTATAAATACATAAGATTGTCGCATAATACAATTAGCTTAACCCTACAAATACATAGTAAAGTCGCTTCATACAATGAGCTTTACCTTAAAATATTATCTGCTTATTTCAGAAAACTTAATTACTCAGGCACGATTAGGTCGATTAGGAACAAATAAGTAAAAATGAAATCGGCGCTTAAGCAAAATAGGCTATACACCACGAAAATGTATGGTATATGACATTTTAATCATTAGGTCAGGTATGAAATGAACAACTCTTCAATTTCATGCATTTAGCCTGGAGCTATTATTTTCAGTACTAGGCGGTTAAGTCATTTAGCCTGGAGCAAGAATTAATAAACCTAGGCGGATAAGTCATATAGCCAGGAACAACAAATACTTATCCTAGGCGGTTAAATCATTTGGCCTGGAATAAAAAAAATAAAAAAAAGGATCACTTTGTATTAAACGACATGTATCTTTGTTAATAATAGGAATATCAGAAAAAAACCTAATCAGATTATGCAGAGTATGTAACGTAATCAATAAATATCTTTTTTTTTTCAAAATTTTACAAATTGCGGAAGTTATGTTTTTTTTTTCAAAAATCAAAACTTTAAACAGCTCTGGTGTAAAGTTTACAAAATGTCGCTTAATACAAATAGCCCGGGAACCGTCGATATATTTAAAATTATGTCATCTTGACTTGAGATACCATAAGTAGCCTTATTATTATTTTACGAACTTTTTGAGTCCAACCAAACTTTGCTTGTTTAACGGGAAACTTAACTCTAGGAAAGCTCTCATAAATGCGACAGAATTACTAAACACTTTGCAAATTGTTTCTTCGGTCTTTTAAGCCAAACTCTCATTGCCACAATTAGGGGCTTAAAATATTCTCTCTGTGGTGAGTTAAGGGTTAAATAACCCCCATTTTGCCGCAGTAAAATTAGACTGAAGTCTATCTGTAATTTTTAATGGATTTTAACAATCATTTACACTTATAATTTTAAAACTGATCGATTTTCTGATATCATGATATCAGTTACCAATATTTTAGTCAGTGAATTGCTTGCTTTTCATGTAAGTATAATGAATCATAATTCTACATGTTTAGTTCTTTATTGTACTATGTAAAAGCCCATTCAAATCAGACGAGCGAATGCTCATTCTATCCCCACTTCATTAAATTCTTCTACTCTGAGCATTCGTTCGTTCTTCTATAGAATATTCTAAGAACGCTCGCTCGATACTTAGGTGTAAAACGCTGAAATGGAGTTTCCGTTTAGTACAAAAGAACAAGAAAGAATATTCTTGTTCTTGCTCTAGTTCTTTGTTCGTTTGGTCTAAACCCAGCTTAACTAGAGGCCCCCGCGTCCATTCGCCCATTCGTCTACATGTTTTGGTTCTACGCCGTTCCCATAGGTCGAAGCGTAATGTTTTATATCCTCTAGCCCTTGAATTAACTACTCCTAAAATCTTCCCCGATAAGCAATCTAACACAATTTTTTTTTGACAAAAACATAATGTAATGATGCAAAGTACTAAACAAGTCACTGTGTTTCGCTACTAAGTCATTTGTAACACATCTTTAGAAGATTATTTAAAAATTGACTGCTAAACTTCATTTATCTCTTTAAAAAACTTAGGTTTCATAGTTCTCTGTTAGATACTTTTCTTCTTCTATCCGTACCCGATGTCTAATCTTTTAAGCTATTTGTGTAGCACAGTGAGTGGGAGCGATTATTAAAAAAATACGTCTTCCTCGGTATCCTGAGGGCACGATAGAACTTGGCTGTCTTTTTACACTATTTCTGATATGGAAACGTTCATTAAGCGAATTTCTTATAATTATACCCTGAGTGAGCAGTTTTAATGGGATGGATAAAGCGTTTTGTGGTGATTGTGCGAATGCCTAGTCTGTGGAAAATGTGAGCTATTTCTTTGATGTTTCTAGCCTTATCGGATTTGTTTGTTTTGATGACGCGTTTGGTGTAGTGGTTACGCTCTTGACTACTATGCCGGCAGTCGCGGGTTCGAATCCCGCAAAGGGAAAATGTTTGTGTGATGAGCACGAACATTTGTACCTAAGTCATGGATGTTTACATGTCTTTAATTATGGGAGATGCCCCCGTCATTATCGGTATCTGGTATTTGTAGTGCCATAAAGAAATTATTTAATTCGAATTCAGCTTACGGATGAATCTTGGACGCAGGCCTCCTTGCCAATTCGTCATGGTGGTCTGGGTATAAGAGATCTGTCTAGCGTTGCTCTACCGGCGTTTTTATCTTCATCACATAAAACTTTTGACCTAAATTGTAAAATTCTTTGTAAATCACATACTTTTAATATGATTCATATTACCTCATTAACCGAAGCCATTGCTGAATGGAAGAGTCGCACAAATGATGATGAGATGCCTCAAAACCTCTCAATTCAGCGGCTATGGGACGAGCCCCTTTGCAGAGTAATACGTAATAATCTTCTTGTCTCGACTACTAACTCTGCAGATCGTGCCCGTCTTATGGCCGTGGCTGAATGGGAGTCGGGCCTTTGGCTGAAAGCCATCCCATGTCCATCGTTAGGAACCTTGTTAGACAGCAACGCTTTTCGAATTGCCGTTAGCCTACGGCTGGGGGTTTTTAATGCGGTACCCCATCGTTGCACTTGTGGGAAAGTCGTTGATCATTTAGCTCACCACGGTCTTTCCTGTTGCAGAAGCGCTGGCAGAATTCCTCGCCATGCTAGTCTTAACGACGTCATTCGTCGGGCGCTTGTCAGTGCTCGTATTCCGGCCGTTCTGGAACCAAATGGTCTAGAACGTAGCGACGGCAAGCGTCCTGACGGCATGACCCTCGTTCCGTGGAAGATGGGCAGGCCTTTGGTGTGGGATGCTACTTGTGTCGACACCTTAGCGCCTTCTCATCTTCCACAGACTAGCAGCAGGGTGGGCTCGGCCGCCGCTTTGGCGGAATGCCTCAAGCGGCGCAAGTATGTAAGCCTCAGCGAGGCATACCTATTTGAGCCGTTTGGGGTAGAAACGCTAGGACCGTGGGGACCTGGTGCCCACAAACTGTTTCGTGAGTTGTCCCAACGGCTTGTTGAGACAACTTACGAAGCAAAGGCTGGTCTCTACCTCGGCCAGAGAATTAGTCTCGCCATCCAGCGAGGTAATGTTGCCAGCCTTTTGGGCACTTTCCCACAAAGCAACGAGCTTTTTGATGTATATATGTAAGTAGTTTAGTTTTATTAATTTAGTTATTATTATTAATTTTTAATTTTTGTATATATTGTATATTTAATTACAAATAAATAAATTTTAACTTTAATTACTTTAATTCGAAACCAAGACAATTTGTTTTCTGGGCTATTTTTTATTTTTGGGACGATTTTGGAAGCAGGGACAAATTAAATCAACCAACTGTGACCCAAATGTTGTATAAAATCACTGGCTTCGAAAAGTTAATCGTCAAATAAATTACAACACATAGCTTATTTATTATGATATTGTGAAAAATGAGCCAAATTATTACTTGATCTTAACATATGCATCCAGTTGGTGAATCTTGTAGATAAGATTAGCATTATTTCCCAAATTAATGTTAGCGGTTAATTCTTATAATAAAATATAACATCGAACCTAAAAAAAGTATTAATTTTATCATCATTTGCCTAGATCAGATTCAATATCTGATCTAGGCAAGCAAGGGGCAAATGTTTTGCCGCAAGGGGCAAATGTTTGTGTGATGAGCACGAACATTTGTACCTAAGTCATGGATGTTTATATGTATTTAAGTATTTACGGGAGACGCCCCCGTCATTATCGTTGTCTGGTATTCGTAGCACAAGGAAGAAAATTCCTTAGTTCGAAACCAAGACAATTGGTGTGTTGTCTGGCGCATATTATTTTTTTTATTTATCTGATCTTCAATATCTGACTGCAAATAGATGCTGGATGTGCCAAGCCGAAGACAGGGCGCTATGGCGCTCATTGGGGGAGGCCTATGTCTACCAGTGGACTAATATAGTCTGATGATGATGATGATGATGATGAAAATCAATATCCACTCCAGCCGCTAATTTAACTACTATTACTACTATTATAGCGTATGGAACTGACACCACAAACAAATCTCGAGCGCCATAAATTGACGCCACTTGTCATCAACTCATACAAATGGTTCCATATTCGAAATTCAAATTTCAAGGAAAACGTCAGAATCTTCGTCGTATTTGCGACACATTTTGCTCGGCATAGCTTCTCTATACTTAGTAATAACAACTCACTGATAATCACAAACTTTCTTGCATCCATCATAAACAGCAAAACAAATATGATCTCTCAGAAGCACCTAACATTTGCATACAACAGTTGATGAGCATAAATCATGAAAGACAGTAATCTGCGGGCATTTTGATCTACTATAGCGCCATCTGTGTCAACTGAATGAGTTATTATACTCCCATATTAGGGTTGCCAGTTATAATAATATCGGGAATTTCGCCTTATTGTTTATGTCGCGTTTGATTGATGTCGGAATAATTGTTGTTCGAGAGTATGGGAGGTTGTTTTTGAGGTGATTTTGATGTGTTTCGGTTGATTGTGGTTTGTTGAGCTTTTTATTCGTAAGAGAACTAAAAAAAATGAATTAATAAGCTATTACTTTGATAATTAATAACCAAGCAAACATAGTACAAACAAAGTTTTGAGGCAATTTATACACTTTTAATGTACTTACAATTACCGGATTATTTGTAGGTAGGTACTTTACTGGGATAGCGTATCCGTCATCCATGCGTAGTAGGAAAAGCTGTGTTTTTTGATGGACTTAATATAATAGTACATAAAGATTAGGCTTTGATGCCGAAATATTTTTGTGACGTAAATTAATATGATCCTAAAAAAATATAACTTTGATTTTCTAGTTCCAAATGCAGTGAACTTAATTTAACTCAGAGCCAACCCTAAATTGGTGTAACGTAACATGATTTATAGGGCAACCCCTTAGCAGTATTAACCCTTTATCCGGGGTCACGTGACAGCGAGGTCGCAGAGGCCCGGCACTTATAATTTTATTATTATTTATTATTGTATTTGGTTACGCATCTCCATCTTTGCGACTAACATGCATGAGAGATTGAGATAACGATTAATGTTTTTGATTTTTTTTAGGTACTAAGTATAATAAAAATATACTATATAAAATATACTAGATAGATGGTTAAATGTTGTATCAAAAAGTCTGAGGAAATGTCGCCAAATCAATAGAATTTTCAGTTTTTACATTCGTATGATATGTAATACTCTTGATTACAGCAACAAGTGTGACTTTTGAAACGTATTTTGAAAACATAAAATCACTTTTTATTTTTTTACAACAACATAGATACGGGATTGCTACCATGTACCTTATTATTTATGAGCTTTTGATGCGAGAAAATAATGAGTTGGTGGACAATGGTACCGGCGGCGAGCGGAATAAACGACTTCGAAGGAGGGTAGACCGATATGTCTGCCAATAACAACCCACCCGCAAGTTCTCTTCAGTTACTTCGTGATCATGGCGCTTGCAACAGTGCCGAAATATCGGAAGCTCATAAATAATAAGGTACATGGTAGCAATCCCGTATCTAACTATTCTTAATGTTAGTGACCATGAAAGTTTAAAACAATATAACATACTACACAACAAGTATTTACAGATTATTTTGCACATAATTAAGGTGTCTGTTTATAAAAAAAACTCAGTAGCAGGTTTTATAAAAATATGCCTGAATCAATTTAAACGTTCGAAATAACGACACATCAAAGTGTTTTTAACCCCCCACTGCAATCGGTGCATATTTGTCAAAACAAACTCGCGCCCTCGCGGGGTTTAACCCTTCACTGCCGTCTATTAATCGGCTCAATTTATGAATTATTGCTCTGAAACGACCCTTGTCATATAAGGAATAAATAATCAGTTGCTACGTAATGTTTGAGGCTAATTGTATTACCGCTGTATCGGGATTAGGGTTGGGTCAACCTATCAAATGTAGATTTATAACATTTTTGGTGTTGCTGCGTGCTGCTCCCCGATTTGCGAATTTACGGCATCTACTGTTGAACTACAGTAAGTCATTCAGTAGTGCTATTGTGACACATCGTTTGCTTAAAGTCAGCCGCATTAAAAGGTGACATGCCGCTCTGTCAGAATAGCGAGGTATATCAATTGTTCACTCGTAATACAACTGATGCACATTTCAGTGACGACTCAATTAGTGGAATTGAGGCCCAGCAGCCCAGGAAGCCTACTACGAAAAACGAAATCCGTCGATACGATTATCGTATTGACTTTCTTTGGGTTTCGTTTTTCGTAGTAGGCCGTCAGTCGTGACATTGATTTAGATTTTTGCTGACTTTTTATAACTTGCTATAATGTTTTAGTGTCAGCGATACCTAAAAACCTTTGATTATTGTATTTTTAAGGTCAAATAAATAGGTGCTATAATAACTTTTCTATACTAAGATAGAAAAAAGCATAGGATAATGATATTTTATTTATGGTAGTTATTTATACAAGGGTAGCATATAGTGCAAATATATTGGAATTATTATTATTCTGGTGTCTTTTAATAAAGCCAATTTTTCTTTTACATTATTAAATGAATTCTCATCTCAGTATCTAGTACCTAATTGCTCATTTCGAGCCCTCCAAACTCCCTTCACATTGAATTATTAATAAGCACACTTTGTTACAATCAAAATTGAATTAAAACAGACAAATTAAACATAATGCCGGCTAATGCGTCTTGAATGGGGTCACAGAATCGGGATTTAATAATGCAATTCATTAGAAATAAAGTAAACAGATTTGGACTTTAACAACTGAGAGATAAAGATGATTTTTGTGTGTGACCAATGTATGAAAGTAAAATGACAGATGACTGTGTTTTTGCGTGTACTTTGCGTCACAATTGCATTAGTATGACGTGTAATGTAATGTATCTTACTTAAAGTTTACAAGGCAATAATGATACTAGCTAAGAAATTGTAGCTAAAGTCACAATACAACATTAACTATTTAAGGCAAAGAGTGAAAATATTGACTTGACTTCGTTGAATAGATTTGAATAACTTCTTTTATTATATTCATTTTCGTCATTAGGTCCAGAGTTAGTTCGCATTTCTAGGGTTAAAAGTAAACTCTTTTGTCACTCTACCGTTGATGGACTGTTAATTAATTATATATATTATTATATGATAAGTTATTTGGTATAGACTACCGAAGTTGAGCAACCTACGGCGTATATGTTTGAATGTGTGACCATTCCCATCATATAAGTAACGTATATCACAAGCATCTCCGTTCTCCGAAAGGCAAGTAGCAGATGGTCGCTATTATCGGTTGATATTAGTCGTTAAGCCTATAGGCTCTACGGGCTTCTTGATAAAATCTGACAGCACGGTTGGTCGCTTGCTTTGCAAACACCCTTCACCAATCCACACTGAGTTTGCATGGTGGAGTATAGCCCTACCACCTCATAGTTAAGGTTGAGGCCTTTGTCCAGCAGTGGGATAACAATCCAAATGCTTACTTAACTTCTTCTTCTTCATTTAAGACCTGTTATTTTCCATCTATAACTTTGACTTTCGGTACGATATAACAACGATACGACGTACGATATAACAACATCAAGTTTTCTGTATTTGTTCATGCATTTGACCTTCTGGGTCAACTTTGTAAGACAACCAACTTACGAGTAAGACGTCTAAATATTTCGTCCACTTTACTCCAATCCTTCACGTAGTAAAGGCGCATGCACACAATATAAAGGCACCTGTACACCTGATTAGACTCATCGCTTTTGGAAGGGAATGGCAGTGGCGCATTGCTATTATTTCGCCTTAAGGAGAGGACTAGATGCCTTCGCCTATTCAATATAACGATACTGCCGTTTTGGGCGGCGTTTGCAGTGTTGGGCACTTTTAGACATGACAGGTTCGTTGTGTTATGGTAAAGCTTAAATTTGTAACTACGCTTGTTTTGGTAGATATGAGGTACAATGTTCCTTTTATTTATCAAAATTTTACCAAAGTGATGACCATAAATTTACCTAATTTTATACCTCTTCTTTGCATCCAAAAACAGACAGTTTTTTTTTCCATTTTACATCACAGTATTGTAGTAGAGATAATTTATAAAGGTTTTATTAAGGATATAATATATAACTGCCTCGGTGGCGCAGCGGTGAGAGGGTCGCATTTTAAAGCGACGGCTGCGCCGGAGGTCCCAGGTTCGATTCCCGGGTCGGGCGAAAAATATGTTCCTGAGTTTTCTGTTCAGAAATTCTCAGCGTAGCCCGGAATTTGGAAGTTGGCGGTGTTTCACCCCCGTGCCTCGGAAAGCACGTTAAGCCATTGGTCCTGCGCCTGATCTCTCTCCGGTCGTGTCAGATTCCTGTCCCATCGGGCTATGAGAGTGAAAGGAATAGAGGTGGTAGGAATAAAGGAACAGGTGCACACCTGTGTTTGCGCACACACTTGTGCACTATAATATGTCCCGCGCAGTCGGTTAGTCGTTGTGACTGACCACTGTAGTCGAAATCGGCTAGGGAGACTATATAACTTAGTTTCGAGCCTTTGGCTCAACCAATAATCATAAGTTATTTAAAAGAATATATTATTATTCGCTATATCTTAATTGTAGATTCCACCACAGCAGCCCTGTACGGAGTTTCATGTTTACATAAGTATAACTTTCAAATGCGTACACTTTCCTTTGATTGTTTACGAACAATGAATACACTTGACTATGAATGGACTACTAGCTGGTTATTTAGTGCCATGTCTAATCCTTCTCACGTTTCTAAAAGTGCCCGTATTCGACCAATCAGGAAGCGCTCACATGTCAATCACCAATTATAGCGTCGTTTGTCCAGCTCGGTCGCAGCCAATCGCGCGTCTGAATTTAAATTTGGAATCTCAATTGTTCTATTCTTTCCGTTTGAGTAAGACACCGAAGTAAGAGATCGTTAACGGCGCTAGTATTTTTAAACTGCTTGGGCATTTTGTTGTTAGGGTTGTCAAAATTTACCTATATACCGTAAATAAACTTTTTTAGTTGCTGCAATCTCGTATATGGAGATAGATAGATAGATAGATAGATTTATTTATTGCAACAAGTACAATATGGTAAGTGTCACACATAGAGAATAGGGTTAGTGTAGGTACTCAAAAACTAACAGATTTGGAGTAAGCAAGTTAAATAGTGGACTAGTAAGAACTTTGGTTTAAATGTACTATCATAGGCTGAAGTTTGCATACCTATAGTAAGTACTTAAATATTAAATATTATAATGATTAAATACTTACTCATAAGGTACTGATACTTGTAGCAAAAAACTGGGATGTTGTCTGAACAAAAGCTGTTTTTTTTCCTAAAATTAAACAAGACTATTAGAAACCAAAAAGTGTTGTATTTGAATCACAAAAACCAAGTCTAAAATTAGATGTTTGGACTACCATCCTAGTTGGACAAGATAAAAAATGGCAACGAAACATAAAATGCACATAAATTATTGAAGTCGAACCTCCTACCAGAGACACATTTTAATAAACAGCTCACGTACAGTTCGCCTCAAAAACATTTGAGTATTTTAAACCTAGTTAACATTGAGTTAAGGGTTCCCATGGTAATTAATTAATTTGTACCTATCATGATGCATATGTAAACGTCATATTGTTATAACCACGTGATTACAATCTAACGTAATGCATGAAGTTGGGTAAAGTTCACAATAAATCGGATTTTTTATTTATTTATCAGGTCTATCAACTACAGATACAATAATGCGTACTTAAATTAAAATATTTTCTGAAATACAGGTAAAATTGTTCTATAGATTTACAGATAAACACAGCTTGCTTAAAGATAAAAATAATACACACAGTTAAAGAAACATGAATGACATAGAATGTTACCTAGTTTTGATTACAATTAGTTGGTTTTAATTACCTTAACTCGTCAAGTATGTGTGAACGAGACACAATAGAAATTCCATTATTATGCGACTCCCGGCAGTCGTTTGATACCTGACTGATTAAGAGAAAACAAAAAACGTTAGATTGTAATCACGTGTTTATAACAATATGACGCTTTGAAATCCGTAGTCTGTCGATTTATTGTGAACTACGAAAAAAAGATGTGTTAAGAAACCAAAAATTGCGCACGGGCGGGACTCGAACTAGTATATTTTTGGCTTGCCGGGCCAACTGCTCTTCCAATTGAGCTACCGTGCTGTCGGTCCGACCGCGCGAAATTCTTGGTCTCTTAGGGATATGTCATTGCGTGACGTACCTATCCCTAACGTGACGTAACGTGCGTAAGATTTTAAATAATGACACTGTGAGTGTTTAGAAACATTCTAACTAAACCACTATGTACTCGTACTTAAGATTTACTGTTAGCCCTACAATGACGGAACCATTAGAAAAATTGGTCTGCTACCCAAAAACTGGTCAATTTATCAGTAGTTATGGCCAATAAACATCTGTAGAGTACTTAAAACGTGTTTACATACCATATTCACAGCTAACATATTCCAGCTTACTCTATAATGTACCTAACGTTTTACATAATACATGTATTAAGCTCTGGGGGCCAATTCTCATGCAGTTCGCATTCGAATTTTCTGTTTCGAAGATAATAATGTTTTTGCTTAATCAGGTTCACGATTTCTACGTGTTTTGATTTTTTTCGTGCGGTATTTTTTACGTTTGAAAATATTACTTGATTTATTCGGAAAATAGTGACACTCATAATCAAATTACCATACGAAAAAAGTTCGATTGAAGCGAGAATCGAGGCCCTGGTCGATCAGAGAAGCAGGTCTTGAGACAACTTCGAATGAAACAGGTTGGCGATTCCTGTAGTATTTTATAATTAAGCGACTAAGTTTCCTTTTGATACGAAAGTTGGCGATATGGAAAATATATTTATTAAAGTCATATGACGATTTGTGATTGGAAAACTGTGGTAACGCAGGCATCAAAATCTATTTATCTAATGATACATATCTCTCTCCATACCTGAAAAATCGTGTAACACTTACTATTTGGTGGATCCGTTTTTTAAAGGATTTCAGTATTTATAGCTCTTTTAACCGACTTAAAAAGAGAGGTTTCCATTGACCTTTTAATACAATCTTTTTCTTATTAAAATACTAGACACTACTATTATACTTACCAAACTCATTACTCACTAATTGCAATGCGATACACATTTATGACTTATTAATTTCCGGTATATTTTTAAGAAAGTCTAATCCACTGGGTGTGAGCACCGCCTAATGGGCTTGGTATTGCCTACTTTATATGATAATCGGGCTTATAACTAGGCTACGCTTCCTTCAGTCTATGTCTTAACTGACACAGCTCATGATAGAACAGCCAGGTTGTATCGAAAGTAACTACAACTGTCAATAAAATGTTTTAACATTATTGTGGTCATAAAAGTTATTTACTCAAATGTAGGCCATTGTACAAACTAGCATGTACATTACCATAACAACGGCTTAAGTAACTTTTTGGTAGAGATTGTCGACAGAAGTCATATTTTGAGAAATATCTTCACTGTTAGCATTACAATGTCGGAACCATCAGCAAAATTGGTCTGCTATTCACATACTTGTAATTTCTGAAGTCAAGTTACGAAGCGCTGGTAGGGCCCAAAAGATAAGGAGACATGTTTCGGCCCATGTTTCAGGGCACATTTATTTTTATTTTTTTCACTGTATTTATGACGTTCATAAGTATCATTTCATGACCTAAATTGAAATAAAGATTTTTGAATTTTTATTTTTATTTTGAAGAGCAAACTCATACTATTAAAAAAAAACTTCTTTGAGAGTTCAACCAAACGTGACAATATACTTGAAGGGGCTTATCAAAGTTTATACCAAAGTGGAATTAATTTTGCTGCTTTTAAAATTACTTACGAGCATGATTGGCTAAGTTTGATTTATCGCGTTAGGCTTGATAAAAACTCGTCATTATCATTCAACAATATTTATCTCTCACACAATCTTCCCTCTATTTTACAAAGATCAGAACTGTCAAACATGTCACAATACTTATCTGTAATTTTTCCAGTTTTGGCTATCCAAGCCAAGCCAAGCCAAGTCGTCAGTCCATTCGTCACAAACAACCGAATGAGGCGATTAAATCGAACACTCATAATAAATTCAATGGTTTTATTTCACTGCCTAACAGGCTGATATCATGTCTAGAGTCAGTGAGTTATAAAATATAAGACACTGACTGTTATATTTTGTACTGTGACACCCAATATTAAAATTGTAAGCGAGTGTTTACAATGTGTTAATGAATCGCGCACTTCTCAGTTTGGTTGGTGGCGATAATAAAAGTTTTTAGGGCTCTAGCAACGGCTACCTTATTAGTGACAGAACTACACACTGAATTTAAAGCCGGAGTTAAGTAAGTTTTTGTTTTGGTCCTTTTATGACTACTTGAATAATCAATTAACTTATGAAAACATACAATTAATAAAGACGTTCTAGGTATAACATATCCACTTTTTGACGCAAACTCATTCACAGTTTTATCTAAATTACTAACTAATCATTACAAGTGTTTGTGATTACAGAAATAAGAAAATTGGCTGCTGATAACATTGTTAATATTAATCTGATGTGGTCTTAAGTTCTTGTAGATATTTGTTTCTCAAGTCCCTTTAATGTGTGGTAGCCAAAAGTCACAGTAACAGCTAATTGTGCTTGTCATAACAAAAAAATATCTCTAAAAAGCATAACTTGAGACCCGAAAGGAAAACTAAGCCTGTTTAGGTAACCACCTAATAGACAACTTACATGGTCATTCTAAAAGGTTTCCTCAATACAAGAACCCACTTAGCTGGGCGGCCAATAATTATCCGACTGTTTCTATATTGGCCAACATTTATCTGCGGTTCCAACATTGGTGCCTTCACCTTTATTTCCTAGCGTTACGGTGCAACGTGAGCGCGACCAGTTATGGTCAATGTTGTGTGTTGTAATGAAAACGGCTAGTCTCATCCATCAGACGATGCCAATTACAGGAGATCACGCGTCTGGCTGCGGAGCTATTTCTCGTCAGCATTTTTTGTCGCCACCGAAATGGTGTTGAATGGTTTTGCCGAGAAATCTATGTTGGAATTGATGAATAAATGATTGTGTACAAAATATGCAGCTTGTAATGAACCTAATTAATAAATTGGCATTGCTTGCATTATAGGACACCATTCATTTATTCCACTGATAATACATAAAAAGATCTGAAATCTATTTCTTTTATGAATCACCCGTTACAATTCAGATGTGATGATGATGACCCATCATTGGCCACAGCGTCACGTCACAAGTCAAAAATAAAAATAAATTCAATTTATTAAAAAAAGTAATTTTAAACATCTAATGGTCGTAAAATAACTAATTCTATCATGTGTACATTTAAAACACGAAGTTAATTTATTTTAATTCCCCAAAACAGCTGGTCTTGTCTTGTAGTAAACTAATCAAGCCATAAACTTCAAACACAAGAAAAACACGAAATAAACGTCCAAAGTTTTATTGGCTATCGATTATTTGTAGCCATATATCACCGCAAAGACAATGACGAGATAGAACTATAAAACAAAGCAAAATTACCAAAGATACGAATTAACATAAAATGTGGCTGCTGATGCTACAACTGATGACACTTGACCTTAAGGTGAGAACATAGTGGGAAAGTTAAAATTTGTTAAATCGCTCTAACTACTGACAGCGCTTAAATTCTATTCAATGGTCAAAGTTAAGGAACACACTTTGCGGATGTATAAGCTTAAATATAAGAGAACAATCAAACTTTAGGTCAGTTTTTTTTAATTGGAGTTTGACAGCTATTTAACGCTTATTGAACAACGTTGGACCAATTCTTACGGACGCAACTTCTTATTTTTTTACTGATCCACAAACAAGGTAAAGCCTGAATATATTAGCGAGGTTTTAGCTAGACACTATTAGCTAGGACCTGATGTCTACCATACCTCTCGGTGGTAATTTTAATTGATTTTAACACTTTATCCGTCACATTCCAACGACACAATATCGATCGCAATAACGATTGATTGACTATTCTGCCTCTCGAATCTTTGTGCCTGGCGGATTAAAAGCGGGCTACGTTACCACAACACTTCCCGCTCCGCTCAACTTACTTTCACCCCACCCGTATGTCACACAGTTAAAACAGCGGCAACGAGTTATAACACCCAAAGGTCGGGTGCCCACTGATTTAAGGTGCGTTCGCTTTTACCACGTGTATCGTGGGAATTGATGCTTTATTGAAATTAAATTTTAGACGACGTGGGAAAAATTGAACGCATGTGAAAATGCAGGGGACTGATAGTCGGAAGATTTGTTGGGCTTAAATCACTTGAATTCAGCGTGTGAAAACACTAGCGGACATGTCGTTTCGTTATTTATTTTTAGAGTTTTGTGTAGAATTATGTTTTCAAATGGAAAAGTCTCTATCTATTCTTCTAGTATTGTAAAGTCAGTCAGTCGTATTGCAAAGGCTAGAATATTCAATGTTAAATTCTAAAAATACATATGCTTCTACTGCCCCCTAAGCTGTGTTCTTTTCTAGTTATTTCAAATGCCACATTTGTTTTAACATAGCGTAAAATCTAATGTAAAAGTCAAGCTCTTAATATTCTCCTACTGATGTTTGGTAATGGCGGCCCTTCTCAAAAGAGGCCAGATACGCAGGAGATATTATAGTGCCTTCACTCTCAATATTCGGTGTGACGGTAGTCTGACATGTCCAATAAAAGGAACAACGGTTTAACACGTTCCGGGACAGTGCCCGCCTACAGGCGTGAAAACAATAAAACATCTATTGTGTCTGGAGTAGTGTCCCGGAACGTGTTAACGTGCTTTCCGGGATACGGGGGTGTCATCACCACCATAGTCACCACCAACTTCCTGACTCCGAGCTGTTTCAGAGTCTTTTTAAGACAAAGTTCTAAAGTCCATAACAAAAACATTCATTTTAATGTATTTCTACTACGGCCTTTTCTCAACCATTTTGACTTTACACATGTAAACAACTGTTAGATGTTAACTTTACCTTTTAATTGCATTTTTGATCAACCAAACTGATAGTTAACTTGCTATGGCCACCTGTACATTTAACATGTAGTTAATGTAAACAAAACTAGACAGCAACGTTAATTAGTGAGAATTTATAAAAAAAAAGTGTTCAATAAAAACTTAATTAGGTGCAAAAATATGCAGCTATTTTAAACGCTGAATTATCCCGTCGATACAATGTTATTATCTTGATCAATGCGATCTTTTATCATACGTTTAAATAGTTTTCTTTGCTGCTTAGTAAATTAATTCACGTGTGCTGATGACCTTTACAATGCCTCTATACATAACTAAGTTAATCAATTAGAGTAAGACTATTCAGGAGTGGAAATCATTATTATGGGTATTGGGGCGTTTCTCACCAAGAGCTTTTTGGAACGCGGGGCCCAAGTGCTGTTTCAGAATGTGGTTATTCGCAGTGGTCTATGAAATGGGTTGAAACATGATGATTGAACCTTGGGCGATTTGCACCGCTAAATCACTGGCGGTGCGAATGACCCTATTCTGAAACAGCACTTGGGAAATTCGCGCCACGGTCCGACAACTTTGTGGTGTGAGATGGTTCGAAATGGATGATGATCTACGCATGAGGTTTCATAGCGGGAAAGTAAAAAAAATGCAGTGAGCTGATTCGTAATGTGTATTTGTATTCCTTGAAATTTGAATGTCGAATTCGGAACCGTTTGTTTGCGTTGATGCTAAGTGGCGTCAAAGCATGGAGCAAGAATTTTTTCGTGGTGTAAATTCCGTACGCTAGTATAGTTGTTCAATGGTTTAGCTAATCCACTTCAATCACAATAAATTAATCAATCCACACTATAAATTTAGTACGTAAGTGTACACCGATTATGTACTGACTGCTCTTGATTGAAATTGCAATTACCTATGTTAAAATTTTAATTTAGGTTGAGAATCTATTGAATATTCAGTTGTTACAAAAGAAGACAAGTTGCTCATGTAGGTAGGTCTATTACAAATGGATGGGAATTTTGAAATAGTTATTTCCTGTTTCAATCAAAAACCTACTCTTCAGTGATACCCATATGTTAAGATGTTTCCTTGAGACTACTGACTCAACTGAAGAACCCTCAAGGAAAGTTTCGAGGATACCAAGAAATCGGTATTCTTATTTGACACTTCACTTTGACGTGCTTTGTAGCAGTCAGTGAATTGTTACTACTACGTATAAAGAAGCTATGCCGAGCAAAAAATGTGTCGCAAAAACGACGACAAGATTGTGTCGTTTTTTTTTTTAAATTTGAATTTCGAATTATGATTTGTACTACGAGTTGATGACCGTGTCATCAATTCATGGAGCACAAAATTTGTTCGTGATGTCAGTTCCATGCGCTAGTAATAGTAGTTCAATGGTAGCACATCACACACGTACATCATCAGCCAAAGAACGTCCACTGCTGAACATAGGTCTCCCCTATGGATTTCCACAGCGATCGGTTGTGAGCGGTCTGCATCCAGTGTGATCCTGCGATCTTTACAAAGTCGTCAGTCAGAGTATGAGTGGAAACAAGAAAACGTCTTAGATCCAATAGTTGTGTGAAGTAAAATTGAGAAAACATACTACAATAGTTTGTTTTATATAGTGGAATAATCATCAGTCTCATGAAGAGCAGGATATAAATAAAATGAAATGCCCAATGTTTATTCAGCCTAATGGACCATTTACAGGTCTTTGTCCAGACCCTCCTCTTAGATTTCTTTATCTCACAAAACGGTAATCGCTTCCCACCTTTTATTGTCACACAAATGCTTGTTTTCCCTCCATTTCGGCCAACAATTCAAGGACATTACTCAATGGGGGTAATCTGTCAACGGCTTAATGGCACTGAAACAATTTCTCAACAAAAAATAGGAAACACACGTCCCTACACGCTAGTCCCACTTCCGAAGTACAACAAAAAACGTCTAAGAAAATGTTACGGCGACTTTTGGGTGCGCTTACCCTAGCGTCGCCCTGCAAAAGATTTTCAACTTTGTGTTTAATGCAATAGAGTTGTATTTAAAATGGCCTTATTAAAGGTGGTTAGGGTAAGTGTGTCAAGTAACGGAAACCATTATTTTGGAGGGTTATACCGAGGCATTTGTATTGCGAATTTGAAGAAGTTTCGACAGTTTGTTTTCGAGTGCATTTCGTCATTAATCAATGTTTTGTTCCGAGTTTTCTGTTTCGCGTTTTACCTGTTTTCCTTGGGGAGTTTTCTTTGACAGTTCCTCTTTGTAATTGATTGTTTGCGGATACTGTTCTTGATTTTTATTCGCGTTTGTTTTGGGGCCGATAGAAGTGAGAACGATTGATGTTTAACTTCTTGCCTGTCTTTCCTGTTATGATATTTTTTTTTGTATTTTCAAAAATTATTTAGCAGCTTTCAAGCAATAATCCCGTTATTTACATGTTGTAGTTACGATTAAACATTTCTACATAATATGTAAAAATATACAATATGGTACTTATTAGGCTCGGTTGTAACTTTAATATCCAGCAAAAAAATATAAAAATGTTATTATTTTATGAACTCGTTCAAATGTGTTAAATTCATTAATTAATTTTCTTTCTTTCAAAAACAAGATTGACTTATATTATTACATTCTAGTCAAATGGTGCAATCAAATTTAAAGCCTCGTGGATGATAGGACGCTGGCGGTCACTTAAACAAAAGAATGACAAAAGAACCTTGATAATCACATCTGTAACGAAGTAAGTATTTACTTAAATCATGTCTAAATAATAATTTTGTGTGAAGTAAAATTGAGAAAACATACTACAATAGTTTGTTTTATATAGTGGAATAATCATCAGTCTCATGAAGAGCAGGATATAAATAAAATGAAATGCCCAATGTTTATTCAGCCTAATGGACCATTTACAGGTCTTTGTCCAGACCCTCCTCTTAGATTTCTTTATCTCACAAAACGGTAATCGCTTCCCACCTTTTATTGTCACACAAATGCTTGTTTTCCCTCCATTTCGGCCAACAATTCAAGGACATTACTCAATGGGGGTAATCTGTCAACGGCTTAATGGCACTGAAACAATTTCTCAACAAAAAATAGGAAACACACGTCCCTACACGCTAGTCCCACTTCCGAAGTACAACAAAAAACGTCTAAGAAAATGTTACGGCGACTTTTGGGTGCGCTTACCCTAGCGTCGCCCTGCAAAAGATTTTCAACTTTGTGTTTAATGCAATAGAGTTGTATTTAAAATGGCCTTATTAAAGGTGGTTAGGGTAAGTGTGTCAAGTAACGGAAACCATTATTTTGGAGGGTTATACCGAGGCATTTGTATTGCGAATTTGAAGAAGTTTCGACAGTTTGTTTTCGAGTGCATTTCGTCATTAATCAATGTTTTGTTCCGAGTTTTCTGTTTCGCGTTTTACCTGTTTTCCTTGGGGAGTTTTCTTTGACAGTTCCTCTTTGTAATTGATTGTTTGCGGATACTGTTCTTGATTTTTATTCGCGTTTGTTTTGGGGCCGATAGAAGTGAGAACGATTGATGTTTAACTTCTTGCCTGTCTTTCCTGTTATGATATTTTTTTTTGTATTTTCAAAAATTATTTAGCAGCTTTCAAGCAATAATCCCGTTATTTACATGTTGTAGTTACGATTAAACATTTCTACATAATATGTAAAAATATACAATATGGTACTTATTAGGCTCGGTTGTAACTTTAATATCCAGCAAAAAAATATAAAAATGTTATTATTTTATGAACTCGTTCAAATGTGTTAAATTCATTAATTAATTTTCTTTCTTTCAAAAACAAGATTGACTTATATTATTACATTCTAGTCAAATGGTGCAATCAAATTTAAAGCCTCGTGGATGATAGGACGCTGGCGGTCACTTAAACAAAAGAATGACAAAAGAACCTTGATAATCACATCTGTAACGAAGTAAGTATTTACTTAAATCATGTCTAAATAATAATTTCGAAAATAAATACTTACCTTTTTTTTAAACAATCCTCTCACAAACACTCACCGTAACCGACCACATCAAAGAATAGTGTTGCCAACTACCACATAAAGATCCGTTCCGGCGCATTATCCGATATCCGAAGTGATTACGGACAGGCTTTGAGCCTTGGTATTGAGGGATTTTCTATATTTTCGCCAGTTTTCCTTTATGCTACCTGCAATTTTATCCGGCTGCCGTTATGAACTTGCGATGAAAGGAGTAGTATGGATAAGTCTGGGTTTGTTAAAAGTCACTTAAACAACTTGGTATATTAAGTTCTTCTTATTTTGGGCGTCGAATTATGGTCTGGCTTTGATCCGTTCAAATTCCAGGCAGTTCAATTTCCACTCAACTAGTTGAGTTGCAAAATTGGCATTTGCTAATCCGTTCAAAAGCAGAGCTGCATCAAACATCAAAATAAGCACCCTGGTTTCAGACAGGCCTTATTATTTTGTTTAAAACTTCACGCACATCCGAAATACAAACAGCGAAATCATGAGAAATTCAGGTTGATTATAAATACCCCTGAAATTGAAATTGAAAATAACATAAATTGGCTTTGCCAACCAATATAGTACGTACTGGGTACGTATCTAATCCAACGTGGGTATCATTGTGGTTGCTATGTAGATATATTGTCATAGGACTGCCAAAAATCCTACTATGAAAAAAATACTTACCTTATCAAAAGTGAACTTGTCTTATCCACACAATCCCAACATCTGATCGGACATCATTTTCTTGGCTCCTTTAAGAAAATGCAGCTGACTTGGAAGTCTCTCAATAAGTTGGTGTATTAAGATACCTAGACTTATTTTTATTAATATCCATCCGTTTGGCTCTTTGACGGCATACCTGTCAATGGGGAGAGGAAGCAAAGGAATTGTGAGCCCTTTTGATTTTATGATTAGACAGTTTTTAACCTGAAGCAATTCATGCTTTTTAAAGCAATGTTTCAGGTGAGATTGATGATAGTAACAGAGGTTCTGATGTTATCTTGATACGAGATGTAGGTCAGAATACGATACAAGTATTGTGAACCGTGATAGGATAGTGCCTTTTAGGCCTAGTTGCGTGATTGATAATTCAAAACACACACCCTACAATCGCAAATAGACACTCTAGAAAACATGCTTTCCCCCGTAAGCTCTTTATTCTTATATTATACTTAATTTTAATTATTATTTTTTAATGATAAATGCAGAAGCATAGTCTCATTCCGTAAAACGTCAAGAATATGAGTTTTATCAGCAACATTTGATGATGATAGATAATAGAACTGTCACAGTTTACGGCGTCCTGCATGATATTATACAAATCAAACTGAACTTTGTACGTATCTTCCTACTTCGTAAAAAACAATTCATATCAATTTGAAAGTAACACGGCATTCCCCCAGTCGACCATCTTTGAAGCATCGTTACTTAAAAACCAACCCCAAGAGATAACCGTTATCTTGATTTCGCGATCATGTTATATGCCAAGAGAACGATAAATCGCCGCCCGATCTGAGATCCAATTTAACATGACACCGAGCTTAACGAATGTTATTTTTAACAAACGTAGGACTCCTAATAAGATGGCGTTAATAATGTTTAAGAATATCGTGCGAATTTAGAATTTTTGAGAGGATTTTTTTACTTTCGCGTTGTATTGCAATAAGTATTAGACATGACGGGTCTAAACGCGAATAAAACTTATGAGCAACTGCCGAAACGTCGAGCAGTGAGTAATAGCATAACTCATAAGTTTATTATTCGCGTTTAGACCCGTCATGTCTAATACTTATTGTGAGGGGAAGTAAAAAAAAGGTTATAAAGCTAATGTAAACTTTTATAGATACTTAACTACGTTGTTTTAACAACATTAGTTACGACGACGACATGGTTCTGATTAGCCTATCAGTCAGAGCGCTCGGCGTCCTTGTTGGAATATGTGAGAGGTATGCGTTGTCCCATGGGCTTAAGTACAATACGACCAAAAGCGAGATCCTTGCTTTCAAGGCAGGCAACAAGAGTCCTAATAGCGTATATCCTGTGAGAATAGGAGATGTTCCGCTTAACACGTTCCGGGACGGTGCCCGCCTACAGGCGTGAAAACAATAAAACATCTATTGTGTCTGGAGTAGTGTCCCGGAACGTGTTAAGAGAGTCACGAAGTTTAAGTACTTAGGCCATTGGGTGACGGAGCACCTCACTGATGACGAGGATATGGAAAGTGAGAGTAGAGCCTTGTCGGTTAGGTGTAATATGGTTATAAGAAGGTGCTGGATTTTCGAAAGACGTGAAGCTAACACTGTTTAACACGTTCCGGGACAGTGCCCGCCTACAGGCGTGAAAACAATAAAACATCTATTGTGTCTGGAGTAGTGTCCCGGAACGTGTTAAAACGTTCTGTTAAACGCTCTACACCAGCAGCCTATAGACTAACTACACTAAAAAAGCTTTTAATGCCCTACGCATTCAATACAATAGAAGTTTCAGGATACTGATGGGGCAAACGAAGTTCGCCGAGACCGCTAGTAGTTTATGAAAGTTACTTATCCTGAATACATAATTATATTCAAGAAACATTTTGTCAACAATCATCTTAATGGTAGTTTTAATGTCGTCATAAAACTTAAAATCAAATTCTATATTAAAAAAAGATGCCATCAGTCATACAACTTGAAACCATCTATTTTATCTAAACATAATTTCATCTTATATCTTGATCAGATTAAATAGTCAGTAAAATTATATGTGTGGGAGTTATTTGTATTATGTATGAATTATCATTTAGTATTCTAGTATATCTTATGATTATAATATTATGAGAACTTTGACAATATTCACCCATCATAATGTGGAAAGAGTTAGTTGATGTGGATGAACGTTTTAAACATTAACTAATAATAAAAAATGTTTTTATAGAGAGCTAAGGTTGTTTATTTGACCCAACTTATTATTTAAGTAAGCAGTGAAGCCTACATGTATTATCATTATCAGCCAATGGACGTCCACTGCTAAACATAAACATGGGCCTACCCACGGTCCCTACATGTATAATAAATAATATTTCCTTACTTTAGGGCTCAAAATAAATTCAAAAGAATGTTGTGGTAATTCATACTCATTATTACCTTTTTTAATAGGACCAAAGTCTTTGGAATCTTCGCCTCGAGAATGTTCTCAAATCGTCGCCTATTGAATTACATAGCTTTAAAATGTCCTCTACACAATAAACATTAGTGTAATTATGGAAGCAACGGTATTTAACATGTACCATAGCAATAAGAACGCATGGAATCGTCACCAGAGTGTACGGTTTCAAAACATGAACTACTGCGAGATAGCATCAGTTTTGTATCTATGGCTTTGTGTAGACAAGATTGTAATTTGAGAAGGCTTATACAGTGCTCTTTGAATTCACAGGAGTAAAGTTCGCCGAGCATTTGAATTTACTGATCAAATTTGAGCTATGTTCTTTACAAATACTTTTATTTGTTTAATTAGGTACATTCACGGTACATTCAATGTACAAAATATATACTTCTAAAGGTATAATGATATAGTTAATGTTCTTTACAAATGACACTTGGTGCATAAGTTTTATGGAACTTAGAATGGGTTAGTCCGATTTGACAATCGAAAAATGAACCTATTTAGATTAAAATTTTGAGATTTAAAAATCACAAAAGAAAAACACCGTGGTATGAACAAGTGAACCATTATAAAATAATTTAATTTTAGTGGTCTACAAAGCCCTTTTATAACAACACAGTAACCGAAAGACATACCATTTGTGTTATAGGAATTATACCATCCTAGATTATAAAACTAGTGAATTAGGCACCAATCGTTTGTTAAAATTATCACGCATGCAAGATGAATGCATTGACATTGCGTTTTCTTAACGACCTTTTCAATCATCATGGATCTGTGTATTCTGGCAAATAAACTGTAAAATTTAGGTTTTTATTCACCTAAACATAAACAATAAACAGTCATTTCTTTCTTGTTTGTCTTAGATTTTCCTTAGGTACTATCAGTTTCTGCTCAGCAATTTAAATCCCCGTGTGTACCCAAACCTTACACCGCGTAACTCCGACTCAAACGCCAATAAATCGATGCATACTCCATATTAATTAGTTTGCGTGAGACCGCTACCGTATACTCTGTCCTTGTGAATTTATGCCTTCAGAAAGGACATTTAAATTTATTTATGAAAAATACACCCATATTTCGTCCGCTATGAATGTCAGGATGCGTTTACATGACTTCTTTTGACAGTTTTTTTTAAGATTAATCGATGTCTGATTAAATTAAATTAAGGTAGACTTTAACTTTCGTAAAGAACTGTTTTCTAACTCTTATGTATGCATATGCCTAAACAATCTGTGTGCAGGTATTTCATTTAAATCGCAATCGCTGATCAAGTTATTTGGTTGGTATATCATCAGGATATCTCTTTTCATACGTACTGCCTGTTCTAACCAGTCAAGACCCTACAGTGTATAACCTATGTGTATGGATGGACTAACTTGTTAATTTTCAAGCAAAATAATAAATGGTAGATATTGATAATTTTTATCAAAGGATTAGCAAAATGGTAAGCTAGCTATCCATTAAAAACAAGGACCAATTTTATGCCTTATATTAAAGAGTAAGCTGCTAGATTAACCACAGCATAGAAACGCTCTCAGTGAAAAGTTATTGAAGTTGACCAGGTTCATTAGTTTTATTTACAAAAGTATCTAATGTACGCAATCACTTAAGAAATTGAAGTTGCCCTCCAAACTCAAACTGACTGTGACAAACATTTTTAGCAAAACCAAAAAGGTTTAGCTAAAATGTTCTACTTAAGTTACATGATCGATATTTTACTCAAATATTGGTTACCAGCGGTTTAATATTTACGATTGTGCGCGTTTCGCGCGAAGAAAAAATACCTTAGCCAGTGGTCATTAAAATGGGCATTCAGACATTTGGTTCAGGTATTTTTTCTTTAACACGCAAAAATGTTAATATTCAACCGCTAGAAACGACTTTTAACCATTAGTTGAGTGTACTATCTATCTCGAAATCGGGCCTAAGGTAGGTATAAGTTTTACCAGAAGCCACCTTTTTTGACTGATTTATTTGAACGTTTTCGGGTATGACTAACATTCATTAAACGTTATATTACGTGATATTAAACTTCAATTAGTAGTATTTCTCACGATGCAAAGGCTGGCCTCTACCTTGGCAGCGTATAAGCTTGGCCATTCAAAGAGGCAATGTGGCCAGCCTCATGGGCACCTTTCCGTAGGACATTGACCTGGGTCAGATTTGTTATTTGTAGGTTGATAATAAGTTACAAATAAAAAATCTGATTCGTGCTCGTTTAGTTTAATTTTTTTCTGTATTTGTCAATAAATTGTATTATATTATATGTATAGTTGTAAATAAATAAATATTATTTTACATTAGTAGTAAGTGAGTACATACTGTACCTATTTCTACTGTACACAAAGATGCTCCTACGCACACAGTGGTAGCGAACCTGAGGCTATTCCAGTAGCCGTTTCAAATCACGCAAGTGTAATTAAATATGGAGACGCGTGCACACTTATTACACTGCAGTGCAGATTTATGGTGTCCGTTGTTCTGAGTTAATGGAGTTCAATAGCTGGGTTCTTGTTTACTTGAGAAATATAGCTGATGATTTCATTCATGCGATGTTTTTTATAGATCCGGCTAGGTTTCTACAGGGTACTCGAGCTAGCTATTACTATCGAGCTAAGTTAAAAACTTGAAATTGTAGTAAACCTGACCAGTTTTTCCAGGTGTTGATGGAATCTTGGTGCTGGTGAAATTTTGAATTTATTCAACAACTAGCGGACCCAGCGAACTTTGTTTCACCCCCAGCCCCGTCCCACCACGGCCCCTTCCCGCCCAGCCCCGGAATTCTAAAAGTAAAGCGGTCCCAGCGAACATTGTTTTGCCCCGGCTCTGTGCCGCCCCAGCCCCGGCCTCGTCGAACGGGATAAAAAGTATCTATACTATGTCCTTTTCCTGGTTCTAACCTACCTCCTTACCAATTTTCAGCTAAATCGGTTCAGCCGTTCTTGAGTTATAAATAGTGTAACTAACACGACTTTCTTTTACATTACATAAGTACTCGTACTCTAATGGAATTTTTCGAAAACATATTATACATACTTATGAGTAGGCAAGGTCATGGTCTCTAGCGCCCTAAAAATATCTTGCATGACGCCCGTTCTTGTGTCGTGTGTGCCAGCGATTTTCGTTAAAAGTGGTGAAGCAAAGACCTCGATCGATATGTACATCGACAGGTCCTTCACCAGTTTTTGGTCCTTACTTGTAGATGCAATATTTAGAAAAAAAATTATAGTATCCTTAAGTAGAAGTTCATAATGATGATAAACATACTTTGCACTTACCATACAACATATTATAAATCATACACACAATCGACCATCGTAATATTATAAATCATGAACACAACACAATTGACGGTCTTTTCTGACCGTTGCTTCGCAACATGCTCCAATAACAGTCTATATATAGATAAACCTATCTTTATCTCTCTAATGACGACCAATAAAACAAAGCTGCGAAACCTCTATCTAAAGACAACCGAAAAGATTTATCACATACGTTGACAGGGCCGGTGACACCACCAGATAACCCGAGCCAATTCAAGTAGCAAGAAATCCACTTATCCAAACACACTGAGATAAAATCTGGATCAATTCAGTAACAATTTCTTAGCGTGAATAATCACCATGCTGGCCGTTGTTCAAGACAAATATATAAGAGTGTTTAATGTATAAATAGACGGAGAGATGGTGTTTATGTTAATTAGTCTGGGCGATGCCACCGTTGCGAATGTATAGGGTCGGTTGCACTGGGCTTGATATCGGTAGATCTGTTTCTGATTCGGAATCTGTTTTGCGATCGGCCGGTTAAGTTAAGCAAAGATAACTTTTTTGGAGACAACCATAAATCTGTTTTCAAGATTTGAAGGTATATGGAACAGCGATAGTTACGAGTATAATGCCATGATTAAGAAAAGTTTTAGATATTATTCCATTTTTATATACATTATACGCTTCCCTTGGCACCAATATGGAAAAAACCCAACAGATAAATAAAGAATACTTCAATATTTAGTTAATCAAATCACATTTTTTATTTACAACTACCAAAAATCTTTCTGGTTGTGTCTCCAAAAGTTTCAGCACTTGTTGAAAGTTGTTACAACGTCTTAACCGTAGTTAAATCGAGACCAACCGTGCAAATGGTCAGCGAACGTCGGGGGTAACTCCTGCACCTCGCAAGACTAATGTCCGCGCCAGGCTTCGCTCGCATTGTGCTTTATTTGTACTCGCTAATGTATACAAACTCTAATTACACGCAACGCCTTCGAGAGTTCAGGGCTGACAGATAGTGAAGATAGTATAGGAGGAGAATAGTAAAAAGACGACAGAATTAGCGAAATCGGTCCAGCTGTTTACACGTGATGGCGTGACCCAGGGAAACAAAGAAAATAATTATAACGACGCGTTTAGTGTATTGGTTAGAGCTCCTGAGTATTACGCCGGCCGTCGCGGGTTCAAATTCCGCAAATGTTTGTGTGATGAGGACAAACTATTGTTCCTAGTTGTGGATGTTATATGTATTTAAGTGTTTATGGGAGACACCCCCGTCATAATCGTTGTCTGGTACTTCGTTACACAAGAAAGATAATTCCTTAGCAATTGGTGTGTTGTCTGGCGCATTATTATATTTACCTACATGAACATGAGGCAGCAGAAATTCTGTCCGATATTGGGTTTTCTTACTAGCCATACATAAGTACAGTCAGATAATGAATAGTATTATTTTCATAGCGAAATGAAATTTTGAATTAATAATACATTTCACAGCCCTACAATATTTAACGCCTGGTGCTACCAGCGAATCTCATAGGTGTTGTTTTCTCCCCTAATTAGGAGTTCTTAGGTGTTAGTATCCCTGTAGCTCCCATCCTATGCCTGTAGGGAAATGCCTTTGTTTGGCGATACCCCGTGTTTCAGGCCGTGGGCTCACGCGGGTGTATTGCTAATGCAAATTAGTCTAATTATATACGGTAGGACTTGCACGCGGTAGATATTTACTTAGAGTAAAACAAATTTATTTCGTCGCACGTCGTCGTTCGTTTGATTTAAAACGTTTATGCAATTAGAATATGTCATCATGTCGAAAAATATATAGACTAAATAAAAATAAAATAATGTTCGGTCGATATCTCCCGCACTTAACCACTTTAAACAAAACGACGTAAAGCGCAAGCGATTTGGGCTTTTAAGGTCCTCAACCGTACATTTGTATGCCCAGGGCCTCAATTCCGCTAATTGAGTCGTCACTAAATTGTGCATCAGTTGTACTACGAGAGAACAATTGATACGAGTATACCTCGCTATTCTGACAGCGGCGTGTCACCTTTCAATGCTGCTGACTTTAAGCACACAGATGCCGAAAATACGTGTATCGGGGAGCAGGCATCTGAATCTTCTTACCTGAAGTTATTAAACTATGAGGTGGCCGATATGTGCAGTTAGCAGATTATTGACGCAAGCTATAGATTAAGCAACCTTACTTGGACAAGCCATGGTAATTATCAATGACAAATCAAAGCACACCTCGTACGATTATGAAAGCCAGCAATAAAAGCCACAAATTGTCAGATACAATCATTAGAAACGTACTGCTTCAATGATCAACGACTGGAACTGCCCAATTAGAACCTCCACAATAACAATGATCACAAGGCGTGAAACCACTCACAAGCCACAGATTAGCAACAAACCATCAAATACGAATTAGCGTCGCACGCGCTGAGCGTGACGTCGTTTTTTACGTTCTATTGTTTTTCAAATGACCCGCCGCCATTGGTCGCAGCGACAACAGGAGGAGTGATCTCATCACTCATTGGCCGACGCGAAATGAATGCGAAATAATGATGGCAGTTCACATTGGTGTGACAACACTCATTGTTGAATAAATTAGTCACGCTGACATATTTTTATTGGTATTATTGTTGCTTAGGTTTAAAACGCCGTTAGTTTACAATTAAGGCGGATTTAAGTGGGCTTAATGAACGTTTTACGACCGTTTTATGTTCCGCAATTATAATACCAGGATTAAGCTTCGGATGAGAAGTGAGTTGTGCAATGTTTAATTGATAATTTATTACGAATCATAAAATGAGACAATCTACCTGAACAAGGCTTTAAATGTCTTAATCGGTAACCAACCTTTAAGTCACTATTTATGGCCTGAAAAGGCTATTACTTACATACAAAAAACAAAATAAATCCAATGCTTAAATCTAAGTTAAGCACTAGTCGTACATGCTTACAAAATTTGAGGAATGTCTCTATTTGTAAAAAAAATATAATTCAGATAACGGAATACAGGGTGTAACAAAACCAGTACGCAAAATGCTCCGCTACCAAGTCGCATATTCCCACGTGCACAAAATAAAAGATGGCCGCTCCGCGCAACTAATGCTAATGCAGCGAGATATGATATATTGACAGCCACGGACAGACGGATACAGGCACCGGCCGTGTGTACGATGTGAGTTACTACATAACAGGCGTGTTATTATTTTGTACTTTGCGATACCTATGTATGAGTTCTGCACATTGCGCTACCACAAAACGTCAAGGTATCTTCAGTAGAAATTAAGCTCTAACAACTAAGACAAAGCACTGAAAACAGCTTGACATTCATTGTCAATTTTGTACAGGTTTATATGCGTGTTTAATCGATGGAAATGTTCTAAGGATTTAATTCGATGTGTAATGCTCTCGTTTGGCGCAAGATGATCGAATGAGCGGATGCAAATAATTGCTTGATGGAGAAACATGGGTCAGGATTGGGTGGTACAAAAGGTAGTAATGTAGTAGGCTCATTTAACTATCTAATGAATTACAATGACCACAACCCTACTTTCGAAGTATTTGGTATACTTACATTTAATTTTTTCCGAGCAACATGTAAAGTTTCTAGAAATGACATTTTATCTAATAAATGTGCTTTTCAAATCAACAAAGTACTCAAAAACTATACCTACAGTGATAAAAAATTGTAGTTATACTGCAATGATTAACATATCTTGTAAATTCTGAACATCAATATATAGTAGAACTAATAAAGTAGTGGTCCATAATATTTTTTTATCCGTTTGCCAAAAAAAAGGTTCTGTATTACGACCATACTATTTCAGCTTTGTTAAACCTATTTTTCGTGAAGCTTCTTTAACTAAAACAACAGTGTATGGATTATGTAGACAGGGGGCTTTAATCAGATTGTGACTTATATTGAGGGTTTGAGATGATTACCGTACACAACTATAGTTCGGACTTACATAATTTAGTCTTAAAGTCCTCTTTGATGCGTACTTTAAGGGATAAAGTATTGCATTTTATTAGTACTGTAAAGTATTGCATGGTATTACTGTTGCTAATAAGAATATGATGCAAATACTGTGTTAAACACAAATAGAACTCGTTCTATGAAAGATAAAACCCTGTTTTTATATTTATCTAAGTACAATTAATCTGAATATCTAAGTCTCACCACAAAAATTGAGATATAAGTAAGGCTAGATATTTTACAAAATGAATTAAGTGGAACTAACTTTTTAAGGATCTAGTCTGAAACAACAATTTCATGCAATAAACAGCAAAACTCCTGACAACGGTTCAAAACTTTAACCCGCAATCAAACAAAATGGTGGCATAATATAAACCCGTAACAATTCACCGTTGAGCACGGTTGCCCATAAAATAATTAACATCATAAAGTTATTATCGCAAAACCATAGAGTGCGGGGTTACCGCCGCAATAAGGGTAACCATGGTTTAGCGCTGAATAATCAGCATTGAAAATATTTTAAGCTTTGCACGAATTTAACTAATTTGATCGCGACTAAGCGCTAACAGATTGATATTTCATCATTAGCAGCATTATCAGCGAAAGGACGTCCACTGCTGTACAATTGTTATTGTTACTTGATGTTTGTTATATAGTATTTTTATAGATTTTTTTTTTGCATTAGCAACGTAAATATCCACTTTACTATGAAGCAAATAGTAGCTCAAGTATTTACACTACAAATACAACAATACAAATATAATTTAATAATGCTTTTTCAATATATATATTTTATAATCTTTGTAACCAAAATTTTCCGATAAGTAACATTTATAAATGTCGTAAAGTCAGACCAGACCAGTCACCCTGTATAAACGGCCAGTGTGAAAAGTTAAATTATATTTTAGTATCCTCAAATACCCAAGGCATGGTAACTCTACAACAGCTAGGCTGTATTGTAGCTGTATAAATCGCATATAATAGCCTCGGCCACACAATAACGCCAGCTAAAAGTTATTAATTACGATATACGCGCTTTTTGATCGGCGCGCCGCTTCATTACTTTATGATTAGATCCATGGCCATTTAAAAATATCAAGAAAATAATTTTAAATATATTTAAGCTTGAAAATTTAGATGTATCGGTACCGTTAATAACACGACGTAAAAATACGACGGTAAAATTAATATTAAAAAAAGCCGCAGACAAATAAACTTTTTAACGGTTGGTGCAAAATGTCTAACCAATTTTACTTTAGTGTTATGCGTTATCCTTCCAATACTACATACGAAATGATGACATTCCATATTTTAATTCTACATTAGTGATTGCTTGTTTGTCGATGACATTAGTTTTTTTTCTTTCTGTTTCAGGTTTCAGCCGTATATCCAGCCAGTGATCCAAAAAACTTCTTTGGAGAGTGACTTTTTTGTGTAGTAAATGCGTCCAGCTACCCCTTTTTAATGTTTGTTTTGTTTTAATTTTTGTATAGGGCCTAAATGTTCCAACTGAATAATAAATGATGAAATTATTAGCGTCAGTCAGCAAGCTATTATGTTAATTTAGAATTTCCTACTCATATTATAATAAAGTGTTAAAATATTCTACGTTCACTTACAGTACAGTTAAATTTCTTCCTTAACCATACTAAGCAAATAAATAGTTATTTCCCACCACACGTCACCCAGCCCCTCCTCCCGCAATTATTGACAATTCAATTTCCGAACTTATCAGATCCTAGTTACGTGCGCGCGCGCATCATTTCACGCTATATTGTAATTAATTATTTAAGCTTTCTAAATGTTGGAGTTTAGAGTCGAGATGCCAGATTGGAAGGAATTTAAATGTTTGGAGAGTGATAATTTAAAGCTCAAAACAGTTATTTTAATTCATTTCCATTCTAAAACCAGATGTAATGTGTACAAATGAATGTCTGCTGGTTTATGTAGCACATGTGTAAATCTAAATTTTGTCTTGTCTAAATGTTATCAATGGATTAGGAATTTTGTGATCTTTAAAAACTTCAAAGTGATTTTTCTCGTCAGAGCCTTTCTTAACACGTTCCAGGACACTATTCCAGATACAATAGATGTTTTATTGTTTTCACGCCTGTAGGCATTCACTGTTCCGGAACGTGTTAACAAAAGTTTCTATCTTTGATTGCATGCTGAGCTGCAGATCTGTAAAAATACTATTCAGATGGACCCAAACAACATAACGATTTATTTATTTTATTATTTATTTCACTGACAAAATAAAGTACAAATGGCGGACTTAATGCTTAAAGAATTCTCTTTCAGTCAACCATCGGGTGAAGCAGAAATATAAAGCATATCAAAAATGCTTTCCCACAATTAGTGCAATTTCAAATGTTACTACTACTTGTCTTTAATATCATGTGCGAAAATTAATTAACTGATTACCGAACAAACTTTTATATTCACTGTTCCTTACTAATACTTTAGGTATTTCTCTACGTATTATACCTATACCTAATTTGCCATTTACTTATGTCTAAATGAACGGACGACAGGTTAACACTGCGGTATCTGATGCTGTTGTAATAAGAGCTATTTTGCAACAAAAGTGGGTAACCCGATGTGCTGGCGACTGTACATTCAACTTCTATTCTCAAATACGTCTTGGATAAGCACGTGAGAGAAAGTCGATTGCAATCCGCTCATCCTTTCAGATTTATTGCCATAAATTAACATACGGATATTGTTATTGCAATTTAAATTACAATAATTATAGTAGGAAGTGAATATTAAATTGTTTGTAAGACAGATAAATAGACTAGGTAAGAAAGCTTACTCAACTTTCATCAGCTGTGACTATATTTTTAATGTTATGCGATTGTAATGATAATAATAATATATTGGAATTGATTCAATTAATGATGAAGCAATTTAATTTAATTTCGATGGAATTCATTTAGTGTCTAAATTGAGGATATATTATCTGGATCACTTTTATCTGAAATAAATAATAGTTTATTTTTGTTTTTATAGTGTTTTGTCACCATACAAACTTAATAATATAAATTGCACTTGTAAAAAGACAACTGTGACTCTGTGACAGACGAGGAAACGAACCCCGTCTTACGCTATCCGGGCGTATGCCCTCCTCGTCTGTCACAGAGTCACAGTTGTCTTTTTACAAGTGCAATTTATATTATGAAATAAATAATTTTGAATTGAAATTTGAATAAAGGTACCTATATTATTTATACCATAAGGCCAAATCTACGTGTCATTGTTTCTGTAACGATAGATATAATAAGTACTGAAAGATTACAAGCTAAGTAATCGTCTAGTGCAATTTCTTAGCTTTGCAATAAACAAAACAGTAGTCATTACTAAAGAAAAATAAGGTACACCTCCCCAGATCCTTATTACTACATCCATCAAGGATGCTATAAATAAACTGCATAGCATTAAGCGCGTATAGCCGAAGAAGTCGCTTGAAATCAAAACGGATGCTCAGCGCAGTCAGATAAAAGTAGTGAGTGACAGCTGTCAATTTGAAAGTCACTTTTAAATAAATTAAAATGGGATTTTTGGCAAGCTTATGTTCGCTTTCCATTAAAAAAAGAAGAAGAAATGAGACTTCCCACCAAACTAATCCACCACATCCACACAACAGCTTAATTGAAAACCCCAGCCAGTGACTAGGAACTCACGATAAAGTCAAACTGTCTAGCAACAAAAATAAATTGAATCTGACACTAAGAGAAAAGTAAAAATTACCGAAGTCCTGGCCGTAAATACTCCTGTTTCTATATAACCTGATTAATGGACCTGTCACTGTCACTGCGCGGTGAGAAAAGTGTGCAAATATAAACTGTATTGACATGAAATTGTATTTGATAGGTCCATTCTTACGATAACCGGGTAATGCCATAATGGTACACTGACGGTCAGTCAGCACTTGTCAGCGCTATCAAGTTCTAACTAACCGCTGATTTCGACTGTACAACCGCATTGATATATCAGAGGCTGCGCATGAGTGATCGCGCGCGTTCGCTGTGTCCGAGTCCGTATAATTATTTTATTTACCTAACAAATAGTTTCCTTTACGAGCGTGACATTGGAAGAGCAGATTGGCTGCCGTGCTAAATCGTTAATAGGTTTATGCTTCAAGTCGTTTGCTTAGTTGCAAGCGATTTAATGCTGAAGATTAGCGAAGGTTGATATTAAATTGTTAGTTATATGATTCCAGGTGAACTTGATCCACTGGAGGTATTGGAACATCAAATATCACCACAGACTACAAAAGTTTAAGTCTAGAAAGAACTAGACGTTGCAGAAGATGAGAACAATCATCCCTGTAGATAGCATATCTTCTATTTTAGTTAAAATTGTATGCATAACAAATACGGACAGTTAATACTTAGTGATTAGACCATGTAAAAATAAGATAGAAATGGTTTAGAATGTTTTTAAAAGCTTACAGTTTCATATTGTAGTTTTATATTTTTTTAGTTGTCCCGCCCGTGTTTTCGTTTTTTATTTCATCTTTTAAAAATACAAAGATAAGGGATTAGATTGGCCGTTTGATAAATAACAATAGCGAATGCAATATGTGTCAAATGGACTACTCTGTTAATCGTGATTGAAATAGATTTTTTTTCTGGATAACCGTCTGTTGCAATTTCTGAATAATAAAGGTGCGTAACTTTGCAAAACCATTGATATTATCTGCATGCTTATTCCGCAAATATTTTTGAGAATAACCATAAATAGGCTTAATATGGAAGTTATTAACTTAAGTGGCTTTTAAACTAGATTTAACCTGAAAATTGGTGACTATGATTTATAGTTGCTTTTGCATTTGAATTTCTCGTTAGCAGCTTGTAGGTAACAAGTGCCTGATATAATTAAGCAATTTACATATGATTTAGCAAGTATTATGATACTTCAATTCAAATTGCGATTGCGTCAATATCCTTTGTAATAAGAGCTTGAGTAGGTACCGTTACTCTGAAGATATGTATATAATGTACTCTACTGATATTTTTCTCTCTCCGTTCATGGTCGACTCCAATGATTACAGTTTCAGCCCTTGCTCATTTTCTTATTTAATTAGCATAGACTTATTTTGCTGGGGAACAATGTCGAATGTGGAATAAGTATAGATATAATAATGTTATCTATCAAATAAATTAAAGACTATCAAAAGATTTTATATGCCCTTTCGATCGTTCCTTAGAATCTTCAGTTACATCTTGTAACTGAACATGTTACATATGATTTGAATGGCAATCATTAAACTGCAGTCGTAATAGAATTATGCACGTATTATTACAAATCATCAACATAGCTAAGCAACTAATATTGAACCCGCAATTAAAACAGTATTAGCCACTAAATTCGCGTGTCTATCTCAACATTGTAGCCACGCACCGGTCGGGTAACAATGAATGAAGCTGCGCGGGCGTCGCTCCGGGCGCGCAGGCGCACCTGTATCGAAGTGCACGCGATGTTAGGACGCGTTCATAGTGGAAAGATTTACGCACAATAGTTACTTGGTAATGGAACGTTTCAATTCAAACATTCAAATTAATAAATGAGACAAAGGTTTAATAACATAGGGCTAAGAAGAGCACCCTGAACTGGACCGTTTTATCGTGTAGGGCTACATATACATCAGTTTACTTACTGCATGGTTATAATATAAAATCATTAAGATTAAGTATAATTATGAGGTAGATAGACAGTGAAAAGGGCGGCTAACTTTTGAAAGCATCTGCTTTAGTACTCAAAACACAAAATCGCTGTAACGTGACGAAAACGAGCATAAAATTAGACAAAAGACGACGCAAAGTGCAATTGATTTAGGGCTTCAAACTCTGGCAGGATGTTGGCTTGAGTATTTTTTTTATAGTTCACTCTTCTCAAAAAGTGGCCAGTGTGAACATCAATTTTAGCCGGGTGCCGTCGCCTGTGATTACCTGCAAACGGCCTCCGTTTAACCGATTCCTTTTTTAAAACTCGACGTTCCTGTTTCGAGAACCTGCACCATTATTCCCGTCTTCCTCATTTTGAATTTGGAATGGACAATGGTAAATTTTCGCGGGCACATGCTTATTATTTTTTCCTTTTTCGCAACGACCGCCAAATTAGGCCAGTTCAGTCATGCGAGTGGTTTGTCACTATACTGAAGACCAGTAGTCAGGACTTCGGGCCTCCTTTGTCGCTCTTTGCGGTCCCCAAATGACGTTGAGGAAACAATTCGTTACCAGATTCGTCGTTTTTATTTTTTCATTGGCAAATTGAGAAAATTGTGGGGACGGACATTGTTAAATCCTTCGGCCACTTTGTTCGGCTAAGAGGTCCTCCGCAAATTGATAAGCACTTATCTTATTTGAGTGGTACCGCAAGAGGCTGTAAATTAAATAGATTATACCTCGGGTGCCAAAATGAAAAGGATAAAACCGGCTTTTTATATTATTGTCTTAAGTTTTTCGGGGATCCGGTGTTTCGGTATTTTGTTTCTTTTGTCTTATTTTACGACTTAAGCAAGATCGTTTGATGTTATAATGCTAAACATTAGCATGTGAGAGTAGTATTTTGGACAATTTCTTGTCGGAGATTTTACTTACCTGATTTGGTAGCACTTTTGGAATGTGAGATATTATAAATTAGCATTTAAAGAGAGGGCTATCATAAAACAAAACAGAAGCCAACGATATTCATACGAGCGATTACTGATTGAAGCCCACTACCCAGATAAGAATCTACCGGCGATTTTTCATAAACAATAGCCTATTGCAAAAGGATGAAGAGTGTACGCTATTGATAATACAAAAAATGCAATAATAAATTACGAAGCGGTGGGTAATAAAACGCGATTTGCTCCGGGCGACGTCGAGCGCTACCAGTGCGTGGTACAAAGGAGAAAAAGAAAAAAATGACTTTAAAAATAATACGCTTAATATCAAAAGAGGTGTACTTCGTTAATGCATGCACTGCCTTGAGGCGCTCGCGTCAGCCCGACATTGTTTTCTGGAATGCGAATTTAAAAAGATAGCGTTCTTTTTTTCGGAATTCAAATTTTGATTTCGTCGAATACGCTCGGAACGTGTTTTGCGCGCGTTGGGATGACATAATTAGTGTTTTATTTTTTGAAACGGTTTTGTGTCAGTCAGAGTTATTGTTCATTTGATTTGATTTATTTTAAATTACCTTTATTACGTAATAAGATGTTTGTGTCTAGTAAATACGTAATAGCACACTTTTCTACTATTGAACTGCCATTACCAGCGTATGGAACTGACACCATGAACGAATTTCGTACCACATAAATTATTGCCAATTGTCATCAACTCATACAAACGGTTTCATATTCCAAATTCAAATTTCAAGGAATACGTCATAATCTTGTCGTGCGAGCGACACATGTTTGCTTGGCAAAGCTTCTCTAACAACTCACTGTCAAGTCAATTTTATCACAACCAGGCTTTGAAAATTACTAAGCCCAAGAAATTAGCCTTATTCCCAAGATCATAACTGTTATGGCTATTAGCTTCAGCCCATCCGACACAAGCTGCTTACAAGTGTCTAGGTATCCTAATATCATTATTGCATCCATGATTTACGTAGGCAATAAATCATAGCAAACGATCAATCGGCCACGTCCACGCGTTTCGTCTCGCCTCTAAATGATTATGTTAAACGCTAGACTTTCAATATACAGAGCCTAGATTGGTAAATGCCTAATTTTGATTGCGTCGGTTAATAGCTTGTGTGTGAAGTGATTAGCCATGATTGCTTGGTTATCATTATGGTTCGTACGTTGATTTATTGTTGATAGCAAATTTTGAGATTGAGCACTATCGATTGGCAAGTCTGTAACAATTATTTTAATTGTGTCGGCAACATTTTGAAGTAACGTAACGTACAACCACTAGCTAGACCTTTTTTTTACAAATACGGGTATCTAAGATTGTTATCTCAAAAAATTCAAATTCAAATACAAAATTCAAAAATTTATTTATTAGTGTACCCACAGCATCAACATTACAAGGTTATAGGAACTTCTTTTAAGCTAAGCGCTTGTGTTAGGGGAACCCGCTCTTTCACAGTCCAAGGTAAGTACTTTATAACTAAATAGTTTTAATAATATTTTAAAATATAATTGAACAACAGTTGTGTGTGTATGTGTGTGTGTGCGCGCGCGCGCACAAAAAATTTAGACTGTCATGAAAATCTGCGATAAAAACTGGTGCTGCTTTATGACACATTTTCATCGACTAATAATAACAATTAAACTGAAATCAGTCATTATTATTGCAAGATGTATAAATTGTACATTGTACATTTCCTTTAAGCAAATTTGTAAATTTACTAATGTTATGTGCAATAAAGAGTTATCTATCTATCTATGTATATCTACCTACCTTGGTATTTAATTCCATGAAGTCATTTTTTAAAGGTTTTGCTTCGCCTATTAATAAAATTATTTTGTACAAAGCTTGTCTGCGCTGAAAAATATATCTTAAAAGGATACTTTTACGAGGTGGGATTACACTACCATTTTTAAACAAGTAATAACGCATTTTCCCACCAGAGGTCACCAGCAATTAGTCGCAGCGAATCGGCGATTTGTCGCAGCAACGAGCGGTAACAATGCACGCGTCGGCCGCGGCGCCCCGCTGCTGCGCTTGTACTGCGCGCGCGCAGATGACCGGAGCACACTGAGTGCGACGATTTTTGTAAAACATAATGTTGCCTTTTGACTATGGGATATTTATATTACCTAATATATATTACGATATATTTTATGTCCCGAGATATATCTTTTACCCGTTCACACTATGGGATATACTTTTTTTTAGTTTTGTATGGGATTGTCCACCACCGCGGGGGGCGGAGGGGCGTGCAGGGGGCAGAAAATATATCTTTCCCGAATCGCTCCAAAATATATTATAGCTCGGGATATAAAATATTATATTTCTCAATGAAAGGGGTTCCATTGTAAACTATGGTTTGCGATATCGAATTTATCTCGGTATATTTATGTATATTTCCAAGTGAATAGGCAGCTTGAAAGAAGTGAGCAAGGTCTTCCAAAGTTAAGTTATGGTAAGGGTTAAGAAAAGCGCCAGATCGATCTATGTGAACGTACCAAGCATCTGTGTTTGCAACAGTTTACAACCCTGTTGTTTTTAAAAAAAAACCGTGAACAGGCTTCTTCTGGGTGAGCTCGCTTCGCATCATCGTCCCTGTCTTTACCTCAACTGGTATAGTCTTAAGACAATAGTGAACCCATAACATATTTAAAAATATCTTTTAAGAGAAACAAACGGTTACAGAAAGCTCTGTTTGTTCAAGTGTCGATTTTTTTATCAGAAAACCCATGAATTTCATTCTATAGGGCAAGGAACAGAAGCAAGACGACCAATTTTCTTGGGTCCGAAAAGCGCATGCTAAATCAAGAACTAAATTGACTAGTTAGGTAATTAAAATTTCATTATTTGCATTTAAAATATTATTCCGACCTCCGTAATTTCAACTGCTACTATTCATTCTTCTGCTATCAATAAAAAATACGTTGAAGCTGGGAAAAAACTTTACCCTTTATTGTCGATTCGACAGAGTACTAGACCTCCACCAGTGTGCCACCACCCTAAATCCAAGCCGTCCCAACTAACTAAGCAACTAACTATCGGTTATCCATAACGCGTTGTTGTATTCTTTTGAGTAATGTGCGTGCGCTCGTTATACCGCGAGTGCGTGCTGGCATTTGTCTTCGGTTGTATTGTGTGTATAGGCGAGAAATGCGCTTGATAGCAATATTGCGGACGCTGTACCCTGTGAGACGAATGTCGAGTGACAGCTGTTAACTTTGATTGGCAGCCACTTGTAAAAAAAAACTAACGATTTATTAACACGTTCCGGGACAGTGAACGAGAACAGACGTGAAAACAATAAAACATCTATTGTGTCTAGAATAGTGTCCCGGAACGTGTAAAGCGCTTTTTTCTACATGGATGACACCATACTAGCAGATATTTTTATTGTTAGCATAACAGTAAAAATAGAAGCAAAATTAAAGTAATTCGGGCTATAGCTTTAGCAAAAACCAAACATTTTAGTAGAGCTCGGTTGCATCATTTTATTTTATCTAGAATAAGGGTTAAACTGCTATATTAATCTCAAGTTAGGCTGAAATAAGCTGGTGCAATTTATTTATTTTATGCTGACAGGCAGCACTTGTAATGGCTGCTAAGTGCTAGATAAGCGCTATGTTCGACTAAAGACACTCATTGTTCTATCTATTTGTTATTTGATATCGATGTAATGAATTTAATTGAAGGAATATATAATTACGGTAACTAGCTACATACAGTGTTGGAGATAAAAAACAATGGGTGGAATGTCGGAGGCGCTTTTAGCAATGTACTTACGTGTTATTGACAACACAGGGTGTAAAAGTTGACGCAACAATCTTTTTTGATATTATTCATTATGTGAAATAGAAAAATACTTCAGCCTTCTGCCAGTACTGATTTTGCTGCTTCAACACCAGGGGAACGCTTATTTGATGGCGGCGTTCAGCAGACTATTAATTCCGAAGGAAAATCGAAGCTTAACTAACTGCTAAAGACTTGGATACATTATGGAAAAGCCTTTCCCCAGCAATTAATAGGCATTTTTAGGAAAAGATGTTTTACTGAGCAAAAGTATCATTCAATTACGTCAATAAGTTTTCAGAAGTGATTCTTCAAGTCAAGAGTATCAATTTTACAGATGGATTAGGATCTATATGAAATGTGGTTCATTATTCCCGTTGAAAAATGAAATTTATTTGCCTAAAACACGGTTTTACATAGGTGGTCTTAAGAGTAATTTAATGTACACATGTTTTACCATGGTGTGGCATGCAAATCTTTCGTTCTTTTGTCACTTTCGTAATATGGACATCTTTCTTGAGTAAAGTAGAGAGAGAAGCCATATGATATATTTTAGTTATAGTTCTTATTTCAAAAATGAAACTAAGCATACTGTCTTTCTCCGTTAACGACATATCAACACACTAAATAATATCGGTTCCGTTTCACCCTCAGTTCATTCGCCGCGATATTGATGCGATATTTTCTTCTGCGCGAACCGCACTTATCTCGCATACCGTCGATCGGTGACCGCAACGATAAACAAACGAACCGGTTCAAGACAATAGTCGGTCGCTGACGTTTTTATCATTTAGCAGAACAAAGCTGAGGCTTCCTGTTGCCTGCTTCACCATTCTGGAGTTGCGACTTGGGACACACAGGCGTTATGAATGATAAACAGCTGTATCGACGTCTATGCATTTTATGTTACAGCCACAGCAGATGTATTGCAGAAAGCCTAAAATAAGATGTACTAATGTCAATATGCATCAAAATTTAAAAAAATATCAAACACCCAATACTACCACATTTCTTTTCACATTAGGAAGTTACGAGGACTCCATACTAGTTTAAGAGCCCAAAATCGATATTGTATAAACGTCTATTTTTGTTACGTGTGTTCAAGCAAGCGCAAGCGATTTTCTTTTAAAAGTGGTAAGGCGACGGAGTCCTTGACTGTACTCATAGACGCTTACATAGCTAATCGCTTTACGAATTTTCCACCATTTTCATCATCTGTCTCTTAGCTAAGCCAACCACCTCAATGGAAACAATTTTCTACTCTCAATCAATCACTCGTCCACCCAAGCACCTCTTAAATTCCTAATCTAATAATTAAACCTATTTTTTTTCCTCAATGTTGTCTCAGCTGCGACCTAACAAATCCTGCCAAATTTATGACTCGCTTCTTTTTCGTAAAGTGGTACAGAATATTGGTAATGCTCAGATTTCCTATAGTAGCGAGTTGTGGAACTACATAATGCAGTTTTTTTTTATTATTTAATATGGGTTTGCTCTTGACTCCAGACCAAGCCAAGTGCGACTAAGATTATTTATTTGGACTGTATATTTTGTTTATGATTCAAGGCGCACTAAATTTTCGCTGGCGAGCCACCAGTGGACCGCGCCGCTTATTTTGAGACACCCTGCAAAAAAAAGTCTGCAATTCCCTAATCATTAAGGTAAACGCTCACCATTCTCTGTTCCTTTGTGTCTCAAGACGCGTTCTGTCTCTGAACATTAACTTACAATAGAGGTGGACGATCTATTCATCGCGCAATACGCTGGGCGTGAGTCCCATGTGGATCGACTGCTTGTTCTATTTCTCAATAGCCGCCGATCATCTCGCGAATTGCTTTATAGGGGGTAGGGTTGGGACTGCAAAAAAAGGAAGGAGTAAGGTGAAAATAATGCAACGTATACGCTATAATCACATATAATCAAGTTTAAAGCTAAAACTTGGGATTTTTGTAGGTATAATAATCGTAGGTTACTTTTTCTCTCTCTCTCTCTGTCTCTGTAACAAAAAATAAGACATATAGAAAGAATTAACTTATGTGTTACACAAATGATTTCAAACCTAGGAGATGATAATGTAGGAAGTTGAACTATGTTTAAAACGCAATTCAAAGTGCATTTGTAACATTACATAATATTAGTTACCAAAAACTAAATTTTCTACGAAATACGGATAAAGCCAATTAAATAGGTGACTCGAACGCTTCCTTTAAAGTCATTCATTCATTTCATTTTATTAAACTCGTTGTCAAATCAAACAAGGTTATAAGACAAATTACAAATATCCGCATAGCATTAGCTTTGCAGACTATGGGAACTAAAAATGCTTACCAGATTCCTCACTTCATCCCAATTTACATTTATTTTTACACGATTAATTAGAAGAAAACCTCGCCATTAAAAGGATATTACAGCTTTCTCTTGACGTTAATATGATACGTTATTACATAAATTAAAGTAATCTTTATGGCTGCTTTAGCTAAATAACTCATCTCCGATACAGTCGAGTTTGAAAATATGTGTACCCTTTTATAGCCCAAGAGACAAGAATCTACTTGTGGGTCACTATCTCACATATACATTTTCAGGGTTGAGTGTACTTATATTCGAAGAGAAAGTTTGCGTAAAAATATATCAGTTACCTACATCAACTTGGATGAGTTTGTTGTTATGCCGATCAATGGAAACATTATTGGATATATCTAATTAAAGTCGGGGAACGGTTAATACGAATATTTGAAAGAATAGATAGTCTTTTGTAATCGACAAAAATTTTAGCAAAAATAACAAAATTAACGAATAGGTTACTTAGATTTACCACTTTGTCATTCTTTGACTTATGATTTCAGGTAATCTAAAGAAAATTCTCTGTCTTATCCAGAAAGTGTCGATTTAGTTACTTCGAGTTATGACTTGCACTAAAAATGCTAGCTGACCAAGACCTATAATATTGGCCGATATAAAAATCGCTGGATGACCAAAAAGCGCTTTCTTGGCACCTACTGCTGATGAATGCTGTATTGTGACTGTGATATCTCAACAGCATGTTAGATTAATTAGTTTTTGCTACAAAAACAATAGCAACAGTCTTACCATTTTACGTAAAACAAAACTGCATTGCCTGAACTAATTTATTTAGTTCAATGTCAAAAGCGCTAGCTGACCAAGACTTAATATTATTGGCCGATATCAAAATCGCTGGATGACCAAAATGCGCTTCGCTAGCACCTGCAGCAGCTGATTGCCGCATTGTGTCGCGCACAATAACTCGATTAGAGCGCCCGTTGGACATACGGAACGATGGCTTAGTGTGGACACGACTAGGCTGGATTATGGGGTCAAAATTTGAAAATACTTTAGGTTTTGACTTGTGGTGGCACTTAGATCTTGACTTTGAACAAAATGGATGGAACATTGAATTTGCAATTGCGATGCTATTTTGCACGAAAGATCGTTAACAGATATAAACATAACGCTACTGTCACGCGAATTAATCAAAACATGACACGATTACTTCGGCAAAATATGTGAGTAAGCTTTTGGCAATTTTAAACAGATGTCATATTGCCTATTTAGATAGAGGATGGAATAGTTTGTATTTACATAGAATCCGGTCCACTCAAGTTACTTTCAACCCCCGATAAATTTGATTTCATTTAAAAACTTAATTGGATAAATAAAAATAGCGTAATGATGCTTGTATAAACCTTTACTTTGAGAACTCAATTGTATTTTATGATAATTCTCGATAGTCATAAAACGTTGCTCTCTATCTAATATCGATGATAGTTTTAAACTTTATAGAAGCCTTGTCCATATTTTCCTACCGTCACTCCACCCCCAATTAGGTGCCTCCGCTGCTACCAGGCACAAAGGCAAAGATAATGGTCAGTTAACTTAGTTCGGAAGATAGTTCACTTAGACGCAACTTAACTTTATCAAGTTGCAATTAAGTTCGCCGCCTTAATTGAATATTCTCACGGTCTATATCACAATTACGACCCCGTGAACTGGAGTATCGATCGGTTCCTTTGCCTGTGCTGACCAGTTATGGGGGTTATTAAATTCTTGACTGTGAAAACTTTGTTATAGGTCTTTAGCATGAACGTACGCTATGAAAGTAGGGCCTAACATTTTTGTTTCTCCTGGTTTACGAAATGACGTACCATATTAGAATTATTCCTTGGTTAGTAAGTGCTAATTTTGTCGATGGTATTGCTAGTTTGATGGCAGAAAAAAATAAACATTAGTTTGCTGACCTTAGTGCGTATGACGATCTTGATTGGATAGTTAAAAGCTGCTTTTGAATGGATTAGCTTGTATTGCGATGTATTAATTTTGACGAATTTCCGTATCTTAATTTCGACCATAATGATTGAGTGAGAAAGAGTTACTTTTTTTAAGTTGGATCGCAATACCAATTTGGCGACTCATCTAGCTAAGTGGGCATTGAACTGCATGGAACTTGAACGGATTGAAGCAAGATCTCAATAGCTGGACTCATGTTTAGAATTCATATCACCAAGTATATCTGAATTGCATTAACGTAACTTAATGTTTGTCATAGCAGTTTATAAGCACTTAAAAGTTTATTATTGAATAAAAAATCATTAGCAGACGTTGTTATGCATAGGGCTAAGATTGTTAATAAAGTATCGTTAAAATTAAATTTTCACTGCATTATCGTTAAGCGTTTATTATTTTACAATTAAAGAGTGTTCGTTTATGTAAAGCGTTTCAACGAAGACCTTTTATATTCTTCTTAGAAGTATAGGTACTGAAATAATAAAAAAACATTGATAAATTGTTACCTAGACTCGTTGATTCTTTTCATTTCAAATCTCAGAGTAAAACTAAACTTCTGATGTAGCGTGGACGCTTTAACTATACATATTACTGTGATACTTTATTCTAAAGTTCTCATTTTTTGCTTGTCGAATATAAAGGTAGTAGGTAAGCAATCTTGACAGACATTTCAATTATTCATTTTAAAATAAGCTAAACCCAAAACTCACACACAACCTACAAAGGTAATTCAACGTTTAACGCTGAGATCTTGTTAAATCCAATTATTTTAACGTTATTTTATGAGTTATTGAAAGATTTCTTTAATTTACAATATTTGAAAGAGAAAATTGACTTTATGAGATTTTTTTTGTAGCAAGGCATAGCTTAGGCCCAATTTCGTTATCAATGGATAACTCAAGTAATGGTAAAATGTCGTTACCAGCGGTTGAATATTTACGATAGTGCGTGTTAACCAAACTATTATACCGTTATCAATTGACAGAATGGCTATTTTAATGTCCGCACGTTTGACGCACAATCGTTATTCATCAACCGCTGTCAACGACTTTTAACCGTTAGTTGAGTTAACTACCGATGTCGAAACCGGCCCTTAAACTACAATGTAACACATACGGAGAGTAAGCTCAGAGCAATGTTACAACCAGAGCAAGTCGTAACATTAGAATATAAAAGTTTACAGCAACAATAAAACGGCGTTGGTCAATGACCACGTTTTGGAACTCAATGTAGCTTAAGTATCCAACGTAAGGAAATAAAAGTAAGTACATAATATACTTGCAACATATCTAATGCTAAGTTCTTACTACGCTGCATGCAACAGTGTAATACAATTGAACTTTAACACTATGTAATAAGATCATTTTCATAACAATTCCTGTGTACTTGAATAGTATTAGTGAGGTGAAGCTCTTTAATTAATAAATTGTAGTACGAGTGTTGTATCGCACCCGTATTTCTTACTAAGGGAGAATGGCAGATAATATTGACCCAAATAATCACCTACTTAATAATTTTAACTTTCAACGTCAAAATAGAAAGTTTTTGCAAAAAATATATAAGGATAATTGTGAAATCACATTGTGTGCACCATTTCATTACTTAGCCTGCATTTTTCTTTTTTTTTTCAAATATACATAGTATAATTTTTGTTATAGAACCTATTCTACTGGCATGGGCACTCACGCACATTGTTTTTTGTAAGCTCACTGATGATCAGTCAAAGGTTTGATACGGTGTCGTGTATTTTATTCTCGGCAAGAGCATTGGTTTAATTGATTGCTTTGGGCGGGAAAACTGTGGAGTCGACTTTAATTATACTTTACAACAACCAAAATTTTAACCAAAGGTGGACTTAACGCCATATAGCATTCTCTACCAGTCATACCTTTGGGATAAGCAGAAATTATTGTGTAAGCTAGGGGATGATGAAAAGGGTATCAATAAATTGATATTTTTTAAGTTATCTACTAACGCCAAATCAAAAATAATACATCTATTATTATGCGGTAAAGTTAATATTCATCTTTTAACCAACTTTATTACTATCACTATTTGCAGACAAAAATATCACTGACATCAATCAGGTAAGACGGTACGGGATACGAATCCTTAGAGTAATTCAGAGAGGCGTGAGGGGCAATTGTGTAAAGTAATGGTATTCATTTAACAGTTCAAAATGTACAATATGATCTGTCAAACCTTTTTTCTTTGCCGTTTGACAAATCATACCGTACGTTTTGAACTGTCAAATGAATACGATTGCTATACACAATTCCATACCTGATTCTCCCTTTTTGCGACACTAGATGGGGGCTTTTAAAATGATGCAGTTTAACAGAGCTGTAGCTCAAAGTAAGAAAACTTAGTTTATTTAAGCTATTTACAATGTACTTATTGGTATCAAAATACTTTTTACTTACAAAATATTTTAGCAAGAGCGTCTCCACGCCATGTATGTGCGTCGTTTGACAATCGTCGCGGCGCGCGCAAAGGGCTGACGAACAGGTGTAGTCGCGCTCTGTGCGCCTGCGCCGACCAGCCTGCAACGCAGACGACAGCGAAGGCGGTTTAAGTAGTTATGGAAAACCTAATTTAATTTGTTTGTGAGTAGTTTATCTATCCTCGCTCGGATACAATGTGTGGTAGGTTTGCATACCAATTATGGGCTGCGAACCCCACTGACTAAATTAGGATTTATGAATACTAAGGTCCGGTTTCGTGATCGATAGTTTACTCAACTGATGGTTAAAGGCTTGAACTACTATAATGGGTAGGTACGCGGCTGACAGCGTTTGTAGACCATAGCCTTACATGATTCAATATTTAGTAATTTAGTTAACTGCCTCGGTGGCGCAGCGGTGAGAGGGTCGCATTTTAAAGCGACGGCTGCGCCAGAGGTCCCGGGTTCGATTCCCGGGTCGGGCCAAAAATATGTACCTGGGTTTTTCTGTTCAGAAATTCTCAGGGAAGCCCGGAGTTTGGAAGTTGGCGGTGTTTCACCCCCGTGCCTCGGAAAGCACGTAAAGCCGTTGGTCCTGCGCCTGATCTCTCTCCGGTCGTGTCAGATTGCTGTCCCATCGGGTTATGAGAGTGAAAGGAATAGAGAGTGCACCTGTGTTTGCGCACACATTTGTGCACTATAATATGTCCCGCGCAGTCGGTTAGTCGTTGTGACTGGCCACCGTAGTCGAAATCGGCTAGGGGGACTACTACTATACTATTTAGTAATTAAGGCAAGTCAAGTGTTATGGGGCCATGTTATAAAATGTCCAGATACCAGGGTTATTAAGAAAATATTGATTCCCTATCGGTACAGCTCTTAACTTGCACCAAGCTATTACCCGCAGCGGCTTTTCAGCTAAATGCTCACGTGTGACAGTGGTGCCAATTTGTAGCATATTATCTGCCAGCCACGACTTACGGACGGACGGACGTACTATCAATAGTACGAGTGTTACCAGACTCGTGAACACGGCGAGCTTTGACCAGACTTTGTGATAGGTAGGAGTAGTAAGTATTTTATAGATTTTAGTTTGGCGATCGCAAGCAAAACAAGCAGCTTGAAACAAAAATTGTTATTATTATACAAAAAAACAACGATTGAACATAGTTGTCGAGCCGAATAAGGGTTCTGACATACCTTTATTATTTAATCTAACTTAAAAAACTCGTATTAGCCCTGAAACTTAGAAACCCTGCTCCAAAATTATAAAGCTGGCTCTGCTAGCTCAAAGGATGAGCATAACTATCCAATTTGGCAACGCAGCCAGCATTATAGCCTTCTTGTCTCTAGGAAATGGTTTCGTTTTTTAAAATTCAAAATCTCATAGTTGTTTTTAAATCTTAATTGACAAACAAAACTACTATAATTAGCCTTCCATGTTTGACGACAGACCTCTATAAATAACTCGCAAGACAAAACCTTTATACTTTTTTCTCTTTTCCTCAGAAGCAATCCACTGAAGCCCTAAGAAGGTTTTATCTTAGGTCCCTGATAACAGCTTGAATGCCGGCTAATTGCTCTCAAAGTACTTTAAAATCAATTAAAGTATCAGACAGTGGGCGGTCGTACAGAAAAATGACATTAATACAGTTTTAATGGCTAATACTTGATAGGAGATTTAATTTTGTGTAATTAAAATTAATTTAAATAAAATATGGAACACAATAAAAATGGTCCAAGTTTACGACAGGACTTAGATTTTTATCAAAGAAAGGTACCTACATTTTATATTTTTAGCTAATATACTGAAGTGTTTTTAAATATAAAATGTGCATGAAGTTTATGTGCGACGACTTTGGAGAACATTAAAATCTCACAAACAATAATGAATTAAAACTTTTACAAGTAATAAAAAGCACAATGCCATAAACACTGGCAATATACAACATTGTCATCGACTAAATTTTTATAAAAAAAGAGGTCATAAAAACCATAACAGAGGTCGAATGAAACCGTACCCGAAGGAGGTTGACTCAAAGATTCGAATTTTAAAAATGTAAAAAAATAAAAAAGCTGAATCTAATCTGGGTTGTCATCGGTAAGAAAAATATCGTTGGATATGAAGCCAGGGTCTAATGAGACAAAGGGTTAATGAGAACAACAATGGTGGGACTGTAAAATATTGGATTTATTTACGTGGGACAGGTCTGGCGATGATCTGATAAAAGCAAATGCCAGGTTAAGGCGAAGCTCGTGTTATTTCTGTAAACGATTTTTTTTTTCAGTTGTCAGATAAACAGAAAAGGAAACAAAATATATAGTTTTTACCGACTTCAGAAAATGGAGGTTATTTAGAATAAAAACTTAGCCAAGATTTTAAGCAACTCTTTCGTATACGTGATTATTAATCGAACAGTCAGTAAAGTCCTCCTCAAAAAAGCCCTGGCCAATGGATGCCAGCAGTCAATAAGACACCAAGTAAGTAGTATGTAATATCTAATTTCAAATCCCAGTTAAAACAGTAATTTTAATATAATACTTAAATTACAAAAATACTAGTGAAAAACAGGTGACATTTGATTACTTTGCACAAGTTAAACAGTAATACATCTACTTAAACACATTATCCCACCGCACGAGATTCTGATGTCAACGCGTCATTTTTTTCTGCAATATCACATAAACTGACAGTACCTAACAATGTCCTTAACCCTGCCACTTGAATATCACAACAAATAATAGTACTGGCCCTTAACAAAACCAAGGACTGGTCACAATGATCAAATTTCGTTTTTATTGTTAATCCAGGCAGTAAATGAGCAGCGGTATTGAGACCACTAAACAACTGACGAACAAAAAAAAACAATAAACAAAGACAAAAACAAACCGATTCCAGGATCCAAGGAATTCCATCTCGAAGTTATTAAATGCTGTTGTTACGATGCGATGACGCTTTTATGCGAATGTGTAATTACTTTCTTGCTTATAGTGGGAAGAAAAATAAAATAGTAAAGTAGGACAATGAATTCAGTAGTTGCTGAGAATATAAACACCTATTCTACGAGTAGTTGCGGCTACTGGCCATTTAGTTTGAACAAAGAATAATTAATATTCTTTGTTAAAGCCTTTCAACGCCACTAAAGTATTTTTTTTACATGGCCAGTATTTTCCTATTGCTACTGTAATTGTAAAAAGTTGCTTTTACGAAGTTTTCGTTACAACTAAACTGGGTGTGCGTTAACGACCGCGCTGCAACTTGTTTCCGCAAGTTATTGCGAAAATGACACAAAATTATTAAAATGAACAAAATAATAAACTTGTGGAAATTATTTTTTAATAAAAAATAAGTCATTTTTTTTCATGATGCGTGGTAAGTATATGGTATAGAATCACCTCTGTAAGAACTGCTCAGATTAAAGTCACCCTTTATAAAATAATGTCTTTACTTTCTTAATTAAAACGTTTTCAAGCAAAACATTTCTCAAACCCGCCGCCATTTTGAACTCAAACTACTCTCATTGTCGCGTCGTCACCTCAGCGGCTGTCCGTCGCTGACCGAACAATGTGATGTTGTATTTCACATTAACATTATGTTCACAACGCGAACATTGTCCGCTATTGTCCACTTATGTTTGAGATCGAGTAAGGGTGGGGCTACATGTTTCAATTGATCGGTGCGAATTTATAATTTAGACTTTTTATCGTTGACTTTGTGTAAAGTGAGTGACACGTGTGAAGTATTTATTGGTGCTAATTAAGTGTTCTTTAATGGAAAAGTGTAAAGTGTTATCTACGAGGACTCATGTCATAAGTATTTGAGTTAATGTTAAAGTGTCCAAAAAGCGAATTGTGATTGAGAAGATGGAGCTGGAGTGGTTAGGAAAATATCGAGGCTGCAGTGCAGTGCAGTGATTGTCATCAAATAAGGTAAGTTAGCTATGCCTAAATTATTACTTCAATTTATGTACGGCATATCTTGGATTCACAGAAGTGCTGTTAAATCAGAAAGATTTTTGTTTGTTAATCAAATTACGGGTCATCGTTAAGTTTGGTCTATACTACTATTGCACAGTTAGGTATAATAATGCAAAGAAATCTTTATGGGTTCATCATCATCAGCCAAAGGACGTCCACTGCTGAACATAGGCCTCTCCCACGGCTTTCCACAGCGACCGGTTGTGAGTGGTCTGCATCCAGTGCGGTCTTGTCGGTTGGTCGGTCGGTCTTGTAATGTGTTACTTTTGAAAAATAAACTAAAAGAATGATTAAACTACTGTTTATAAAATTGAGACCGTGCAAAAACCAAATTAGCAACATCACACATGTAGCCCAACCCTTACGTCATTGTGGCGGCATCGCATTGAAAGAGCTACCTATTGTTATTCTCTTTAATATAAGACAATACGCAAAGCTCTTCACATCGGCTGTCTTTTATTTGCCCTGTCTCCCTTTGTGGTTGCCGCGGCGGCGTTTTTATCTACAGGTGACTCATTAACGTAGGTGACGTTTTGGGGACCCGCGGGCTGATTGTTAGCCCTTTAACGAGCAGTATTATGCAAAGAGACATTGATTTGTGACTACAAATTATAGTTAAGGTTTTGGTGTCAGCTATTAATCTTTAACTCGTCAAGTATGTGTGAACGAGACACAATAGAAATTCCATTATTATGCGACTCCCGGGAGTCGTTTGATACCTGACTGATTAAAGATTCACGGATCGATAGGACGCCGCCAGTTGCGTATCAAAATAATGATAAAAGAATGTTGATAAACACATTTGTGAGGGAATTGTTACCGCTGTAATTAAGGGACTGAATTTGAAAAGTAGTGTAACAACAGGTTTTCCCTGGCTTATTTTATCATAGATAATAGTTTTAAAAGTCAAAACAAAGCATGTACATTACACTACAGCTATTAGTAAAAATTGCTGAAGGAATTTATTGTTATTAAAGCTAATGCAGAAAAATATTAAATAATTTAGACCGTAATTGAGCTTTCTATTATCAATACAATTTTACAGATAAGTTTCGTAGGATTACCTTTATGACCTACAATCATAATAAAATTGATTCTTAGAAAAACAAGTTAAGTGCACATCAAATTATTTACGACAGTAGTTTTACACCGTTTGATAAAAAGGTAACTGTTTATTCTACATTTTGTATAATTGCGAATGTACTATCTTTAATGTACAGAACCCTTCAAATTAATAAGGTCGCGCACTCATAACCTGTTTAATGTCACCGACCATTGAGGGCTGTGTGAAGCGTTCTTTATACTCATTCATCTATGTGTAATACTGGTTACTTTAGATAGATGGCACTAGAACATGTAGATAAGATGTGTATTAATCAGTTGAGTTAAAAATTTGTATAATACTAATGAGATGCGAATGAAATCATTTCACTAAGTTAAGGTATTAATTTCGTCACCAGAATAAAGCATTACAAAGACAAATAGTTTATCTATCATGCAAACTGTAGGTGAATTTACTGAAATTAGGATTAGGATATAGTAGAATAGTAGTATTTAATGCTGATTTGTGACGCCTTTAATAGGTATACCAATGTAAAAATAAATGTCTATATTAATGAATAAAACATTAAAATTAACAAGAACAAATGACAAATGAGGGCCATTTTGTACTGAAATAATGATTCCATTCAATGCCAGGTGGCTTTAATTAAGGTTGCTTTTACGCTCAAAATACCTTTTCAAGTGTAATTTCGCATTGATTGTGATCAAAAATAGATAAAAATATTCACTTTGTGATAAAATGGTCAAAGCATTTGAGACTAATTAATTAATTTTACCAATTCAATTGATAACAAAACATAAGTGCCTAGGTATGTGTTGTATACGTGGTCCATAACTATGGGACAAAGAAGCTTAACTTCACACAACGAACGATGCAGAGGGCTATGCTTGGTGTTACTCTTCGAGATCGAATCAGAAATGAGGGGATACGCAAAAGAACCAAGGTAACGGACATAGCCCTACGAATCAGTAAGCTCAAGTGGCAGTGGGCGGGGCACATAGCGCGAAGAACTGATGGCCGTTGGGGAGAAAAGTTTTAGATTAAAGACCTTTTGACCAAAAGCACAGCGTAGGACGTCCACCGATAAAATGGACAGACGACCTTGTAAAGATCGCAGGATCACACTGGATGCAGACCGCTTACAACAGTTCGCTGTGGACAGTCGTGGAGGAGTCCTTTGATTAACAGTGGACGTCTTTTGGCTGATGATGGTGTTGATGATGTGGTGTTTTAAATAAATTTTGAGGAGGGTTGAACACAAATACAAATCCAAAAGAGAAAGTAAAAGTAACAATGAGATATTTTTATACATAAATACATACAATTGGCAATGAACTCAACTCATCCAACTCATCCTCAACAATGATGCACCATTCACGCATTTATAGTTAAGTTCTATATTATTAAAAGGAATTGCCACCTTTACTTTTGAAGTTTCTTGTGAAATCTTTAAATTTCTTGACTAAATATTACAATCAGACGAAGGTACCCGAGAAATCGCGGTGTATCAAAATGCAGCTGCAACTTAATATCGAAAGAAAGGATACAGGATAATATTAAAATCTTATCCACAACGTCTTCGATAACTTGACATTATCTGGCAAACAAAAGGTGGACACTCGGTTACAGAAGTCTTTAAGCATTTTCTTTAACCATGACGTGTAAATACGAAAAGGTCCGTGATGTATTCAAAATCAGAAAACATCGGGTGGTATCAAATTTTCTCCGTTCAAATATTCCATTATAGAGTTTCCATTTATCTAAACTTCCCAATCCCACTAATTTAAGGTCATCACAAACTATAACCATTCTTATGCACTAAAAGTGTAGATTCAAGATTCCACAATTGTATATCTGCATAATTTATATTATTATCTCCCTCTCTCCGCCCGACTGTTCGACATATAGTCCAAAGATAGGATTATAAAAGCTAATACAAAAGTTATCTCGGTAACAAACGTGCTTCAATAAAAAGTGCGATGAACCCCGACGGTAGTAACCTATATGAAAAATGTGGATGCTGAGAGAGGACACTTGTAGAGTGGTTGACACCACCATAGGTGAAATATTTTGAGTAACAAAGTTTGCTCATATAATCTTTCTACATGACGTCAAGGTATGATTGAGAGAGAATGATCTTGCCATTAAGTACACCTGAGTACTATTTTATTTGTGCAATGAAGATTTGGAATAAATACAATAAAGTTCGGTTTGAAATGCTATTGTTGAAATATATAATAATCATTTCATTTATATTTATATGCCTGTATCATTTATTACAGGTTTTCAGCCTACCTTCATATCTAAAGTACTAAGATTTACTTAAATCATGAGGGCTTTATATTACTTTGTAAAATCTATTTAGTAACATAAACTTTAGCAATTGTTTGAATCTTGTTACCTGCTCAATTGTCTTTTCACTATTTCGCTTTTTTCGTAGGATTACCTTTTAATTTCTACCTAATTAGAGGTATATGTTTGATTTTGTTCCAGGTATGTTTCAAATATATTAACTTATTCATGGCGACTAGGTAATGGATTTTATTTGTATTAAAGTGTTAACAACTCTATATATTTCTGAAATCAATCCTCTGAAGTCCGCCGCTCGGCCGAAGTCGATAATAAGGGGACAAATACAAATTGATAAACAAAAAAAACACACATTTTATGTGCATAGTTAATTTTAGCGCTGAATAGTCCACGGATTATCGGTTTATAAGTGTGGAACATTAAACAAGGTAATACTTTTTTATGGCATTCGGAATAGTATCAAATATGCTTAGCTGTAATCTCGTCACGTATAAAAATATGCTTAAATATGTGTAATGGTTGTCACTGTGAGTGGTGATAATGACTAGGGAATCACGTTTTTTATTGAAGTAGGTGCTAAAAGAGTTAATAGGTTTGATTACAAAATCATTATTTTTGACGGTTTCTACTGGATTGTGAAAGCATGGGGCTTATAATGTCTGTGATTTGGGTAAAACTGGTGGTTAGTAACTCGCTAGAAATTAATAACATTTTGTACGTAACAATGATTAAAATTCCAATTTGATTACATGTGAAACAATACAGGTAGTATAGGTAATATTAGAAACATGACATTCGTAAACTCTTATAAAGCTTTAATTAACCCATTGGAACAAATAATTTGTTTGGCGCTTACCATAGAGTACAAATACTTAGTATAGGAAAATACAGCTCTTCCGTAATATATTGATAAATCATTAATTATCCATACATTTATCAGGCTACAAGCACCGCCTACACCTACCGCTTTGCTACGAAAATTTAAATATATTGCTACGAAATAAAAATATTAAATTGTTTTAAAAAAAGTTGCGCAAAATACAATATTGTACCCAGTGTTCATACCTAGTTGAAAGGTTTTAATAGGACTTAAAACTCTTCGACAATATAAAACGTTGTAAATAAGTAAGTAAACATAAGTTTCACTCCAATAAAACAATAGTTACACCAATTCAGTGAAAATAATAGCTTGGGACCAATCAAAACATTCCTGTCAATTAGATTTAATAAAAAAAGTTTACCGAATAGGCGCCATTTGAATTTACGTATCATAAAGTATTTGAAGACAGAAATTTAGGACCTTAAAGTATGAAGAATAGAGTAGAAATTGTTTAGTGTGTTTTGAAGTTTACAATTGGTGAGTAAGTAATTACTAAAACCACGGTATGTAATCGATTATGTACTACCATTATCCGTTGTAAAATGTAATTGTAGGCACGTGTCGAGAGCTAGGTATTTTAGGTCGTAATATTTTATTGGGTCCTGATACCTAATCTTATGTTGTCTTCGATGCTGGATAGTCGGAATGTTAATAATAATAAATAAATATGCGCCAAACAACACACCATTTGTCTGGTTTCGATGGAATTTTCTTCCTTGTGCTACGAAGTACCAGACAACGATTATGACGGGGGCGTCTTCAATTAAATACTTAAATACATATAACATCCATGACTTAGGTACAAATCTTCGTGCTCATCACACAAACATTTGCCCCGGGATTCAAACCCGCGACCGCCGGTTTAGTAGTCTTTACTCAGAAGCGCTAACCACTACACCAAACGTGTCGTCATTAATAATTTAGAAGTAACTTCTTTTGTATTTTGAAGGTTCTAAAAATATAGCAGTCAATATGACCAGGAGGCCAATTCTCGTGCAGTTCGTATACAAAAAAGGTCACCGATCGAATTTTTTTATTCAAAGAAAATACAGTTATTGTTTTATCCGGGTCACGATTTCTATGCATTTTGATTTTTTTCGTGCGTTAGTTAATTTTTTACGTGGATAATACTACTTGGTGTTTTCGGTAAAACAGTGATACTCGTAATTGAATTAGCACAAATAAAATAAGTTCGATCATGCGAGAATCGGCCTTCTGAACTTTATTTCCTTGATTAAAGTTTAGTTGAGAATCAAATTTTAAAGTGCTATTCTCAATATCAATAAGTTGAAACATAAGGTGCAACAAACATAAAATAAAGTAGATATTCATTTGCGAGTCACTTGCATCAAACAGAAGATTAAAAGACTGTATTATAAAGCAACATAATTGTAAACCAATCCTAAAATTTTCTCTCTCCATTCACCTATCCATAAGCTCCATTAAAATTTATTCAAACGACCGCTATTGCTAAATTCAATTCCCATGCCTATCCGATGCGTGAATGCACATTGTACAATTTTCTCGCTGACTACTAAATAGCTTGCTTTCCCAATTATTTCACAAATCATCTATCACGGATCGGGCGCGGGCATTGTGGCGGGTCAATGGCGGCCCAACTAGTGGTAGCTGTGAACTGTACAAATGGCCGGAATGTGCGAGATTGTGCTGTCAGTAAGCCTCTGACAGGGATTCGTGTAATGAGGGAAGGGTCTTGTTTTATTTATGGTTAGGTGGACTCTTTAGACTCTTTAGGTTTCGATCATAGGGACTTGTTATGGTGTAAGAAGACTTGGTATATTCATCACCGGGAACCTCACTAAGGCTTTATGCTTGAGCCTTCATAAATAATTTTAGGTATCACATTTTCATAAGGTGGGAAGGTAATTCACAATCTTGATAAGGGGTAGGTGTGTAAACATTATAATGAAATGTAAAAACTATTCAAATCCCATAAAATTTTCAGCTCAATTAACCACGACACCCTTTTGAATAAAATGTCACGCTTTTTGATCATTTCTTCGAATATGTATCTTATGACTACCGGATTATGTCACAATTTCCTTTTTAGGGTTCCGTAGCCGAATGGCAAAAAACGGAACCCTTATAGTTTCGTCAAGTCTGTCTGTCTGTCTGTCTGTCTGTCTGTCTGTCTGTCTGTCCGTCCGTATGTCACAGCCACTTTATTCTGAAACTATAAGCATCACATAGCTGAAACTTGGTAGGTAGGTGTATTTTGTTTACCGCTTTCCGATTCAGATACAAAAAGTAAGAAAAAATAATATTTAAAGGGGGGCTCCCATACATGAAACTAAAACCTAAAATTTTTTTTTTACTCAAACCTATGCGTGTGGGGTGTCTATGGATAGGTCTTTTAAAATGATGTTGAGGTTTCTAAAACCATTTTTTCTAAATGTGTAAGGTTTGCGATATAGACGCTTCCAAAGTGGTGAAATGGGCGTCCCCCCCCCCCATCTTACTTTTGAACTAAGAAAGTGAAAATTTTGAAAAAAATATATGATGTAGATCTCAACAAAAACTTGCAACGAAAATTGGTTTGAAGGAGATCGAACCAGTAGTTTTTGAGATATTGCACATTTTTATCAACCGCAAATATAACTTTGTCTTTCATACAAACACTATGAAAAACAAAGTTATTTTTGCTGTCGCAATATATTGTGATGTTCGGTTAAGTGAAAGTAAGTGGATCCTGAATTCAGTTAAGGGTGGCACGGAACCCTCAGTGCGCGGGTCCGACACGCACTTAACCGGTTTTTTTCTACGTGTACTTTTAACTTGCGATTTATACTTAAAGATTTACTGCAAGTGATGTATTTACTAAGCCGAACAACTTAGCTAAAGTTTTGATTAGGTCAATAATTTTCAATAACTGACACTACAAATAACAAATAAGTGTTTTTTCGGAATTTGGTTGAGTGCCACAAATTAACTAGAACCTATCACCTTGTCAGGTTGATAGCCAAAGCGTAAAATATATAAATATTTATCAAATATGAAACTTTATGGTTAGGTGCCTTAGGGGCCTTTTCACAATGTCAAAATAAGTTCCCATTATCGTAATCTGTCTAATACTTAACACGAAATGACGTTCCATATTTGAATTATTTCTTGGTTAGTGCTGATTTATCGATAGTCAAACAGGTCCTTATTGTTGACAAGCCAATAACGAGTCCCGCAAAACAAAAGTCGCCCCCTATAAATCCCGCTCAAGTTTGCACTCGGTGCACACGCGTTTAGCTTTTTACGATAACAATTACGGGGTTAACAGTGCGTGTAACAGCGTTGATTGTGGCTGGTTACGCTTACAAAAAGCCGTGTGTACACTATAAATTAGCTCGTTTACAACTGCGGTTCATGGTTCGGCACCTTTGGGGCGATGATAGGTGTAATGATCACGCGGGAGCGGCTGGATTTAGTAATCGCATTTGTATGCGTCAGATAGACGGAAAAGTCGACATGAAATCGATGGTATTATTTGATCATCATCATCATTATCGGCCGATGGACGTCCACTGCTGAACATAGGCCTCCCCCATGGCTTTCCACAACGACCGGTTGTGAGCGGTCTGCATCCAGTGCGATCCTGCGATCTTTACAAGGTCGTCTGTCCATCTTTTCGGTGGACGTCCTACGCTGCGCCTTTGGTCGAAGGGTCTCCAATCTAGAACTTTCTGCCCCAACGGCCATCAGTTCTTCGCGCTATGTGCCCTGCCCACTGCCACTTGAGCTTACTGATTCGCAGGGTTATGTCCGTTACCTTAGTTCTTCTACGTATCTCCTCGTTTCTGATTCGATCTCGTAGAGAAACACCGAGCATAGCCCACTCCATCACTCGTTGTGTGATTTTGAGCTTCTTTATGAGGCCCATAGTCTAACTATGGGCCCGTTTCGGATCCGTATGTCATCACTGGTAACACACACTGGTTGAAGACTTATTTGATAGTGACGCAGAAATAAATTATATTAAAATTACTTGATTAATAATTGTGAAAAACATGACTGCATCTCGGTCATCATTATCAAGTTTAATACCAGGCTCTTATCGGTGTTTTTTTTCAAAACTCCAAATTACGGAAGATTGTGTGCCCTGTCAAAAGCCTTTCCTGATATACTCTATTTTCAGCACTCTGCCAGTACTTATGTAGCTGCTGTTGAACGCATCCCGGTTCCTAATCGAATCGAAAGCGACTACTGTTAGATTTTACGGCGACCAAATAATCCGTGCATATGTATATTAACATATTGTAAAAGGTAATTAAAATTGTGAATGACATGCGTAAGAACTGTCTTCGTTTTTTCTGGCTGTTGCGGTTTTACAATCATTCTTTATCTTCATAAAACGTCAAGGAGCATACAAAAGACATGGCTAATGGACAAAGTTAGTTAGTGGTAGCGACAGCGGGGGTGACGGGGGTGGGGGGTACCCTACGGGTTATTAGGTATTGATATCTTGAAGATCTGCATGATTGCTCGAATGATGAGGTGAGCTTATTTGGAGGTAGAAAATTATCCTTAGCAACTCTCTACCAACACTTAAGAGGATCGTGTGCGCGAACTTCCATACAAAAAGTGATAACCGTTTCTCCCCTTAAACGTTGTCTGAAATAGTGATTTTTTTTCCTAATGTTGAATCTAAATCGTACATTGCGATTTTTTAAAAATATTACATATTTCAGAAATAAGTCGTTATAATAAATAACGATAGTCTTACAACGTGTAACTTTTGTAATCCGAATATAATTTTACCACAAACAAATCAACGGCTAGAGCTGAAAAGACAACTAGTGACTTGAATACGACAGCTACAATACTTCGACGATGCGTCGGCGACAAGACAACGTTGGCTGCTAATTTGGCCTTTTGGTGAACAGAATGCAACATAACTATCGTATAGTAATAGGAATAAGGCTGAAAATTGGAAAGTAGTTTCGGTTGGGTACAGTCGCCAACACATGAAACTTTCTGGTGAAAAATAACCCTTATAACTACTGCGTAAGATTTGTGAATTGTGCAGTGTTGAGCTTGACGCACCGTATACCTGCGTGAAATACTGAAAGGAATTCGTGTTAGCTTATGCAAGGTTGTTTGCTGTTGTCTAAACCAGAGCTGGAAAGGCGCTAAGTTGATGTAATGGCCACTAATAGTGGTGTAGATTTGTAACAGATATATGTATATTAAAAAATGTGTTTTTTTTAAAAAAACTCCTTGAAAAATCGTAAAGGAGTTTTATAAATTTTTCTTCAAAAGAAATTAGACATTTTAGCATCTGTTGTCATCGTTCGTTGACACACATGACACTGGCCGTAACAAAACTCGCCACAATAAAAAAACAAATTGACTCCAAATTTTGAAAATTAGAACTAAAAGCGATTCGTTGTTCCGATTACAATTCGAATTTAGAAGTTGGGTGTCGCTATAAAAGAGCGTGTCCTAAACTTTCTCCGTCATTTCGGTCGGGTCTTCCCACGATGGTAGTTGTTTACTAGGCAACAATTAGACAATTGTCGGCCATTTTAACGATCGAACCATAAAATTGGGCTTCAGTCTCTCATTAACCGCATTCTTGTGATACTTCCGCTTTTATAGTTTTACTAATCAACGCGTCGATTTTAATTCAGTCTCTTAGGTAATGGCGTCTGTCGAGATTAATTTTATTGGTCCGGGCTTTGGACAATTGGTCGTATAGATAATTGAGTTTGGAGGCTTCGGTGTTTTTTCAAGTTTACTGTTATGCCACTTTGGTTCGATCGAAGTGGTGACGGGTTAGAACGTCTAATTTAGATAAAATGAGAGCATAGGCTGCATAACGCTTCGAATATGTCACAGATATACAAACATGACTCTTTCAATTTATTTATAGACTAACATTTTGAGCTTTATCAAGGTTCTATTTTTTTTTTTTTTGGTTTTTGTTTTTTATTTTTGGTACAAGATTTATCCTACACTACACTTTTGTTATTTTATTTATTTTTATTTATTTTATTTAGCGAAAGTGATTTTCCGTCAATAAAAGCCTCAATGTATTCAAAGTTTAGGAAATTGCCTTGAATCTGATTGTGCTGGTCCATCTATGGAACACATATTACGTCTTGTATTTTATGGTTGGATTAAAACCACTAGGGTCTCAAATTGTATAATTAAACAACACCTTAAATTCGAATCAACAAATTATACACTTTTATACTATCTCCAAACACAAACAAATCTGTAGGTGGTCCGCTAAGTATTTGTTAATAATCGACACTGCCTGAGATACAGCCTTTTTAATTACGACGCCGCGCGTAATATCGTGTAATTGTATTTTCTTTTGATTTATGCGTACGCGCAGCCTGGCCAATTTTATTGTTTCGATCGGGTAACGGGAACATTTTGGCTTGGTCTCTTGAAGGCTGCTTTTTTGAACATCTGTCTTTATTATTTCTGGTAATTGGTAAGGTAATAAATATTAAAGTAATGCTACCTATTTTATTTGGCTCGTGTGCTAGAGGCGGTGAGCCTCCAATTTGATGAGTCATATTAGGTAAAGTGACATGACGTCACCTTATCACAGGCATTCATAATCGGTAGGTTAATTATTGTAAGCTTTATATTCGAATGAGTTTAAATTTAATAAATATTTACTGAACTATCTAGGGATTTTCTCGTTATTGACCTATTTCAAAGTTCAACGTCTCTACAAAATCAATTGGAAATGAGGAGATACCTACGTAGACGGACTAAGGTAACGGACATAGCCCAGAGAACCAGTAAGCTTAAGTGCCAATGGACAGGACACATACCGCGAAGAACTGATAGCCGTTGGGGCAGAAAAGTTCAAGATAGGAGACCTTTTGACTAAAAATTATGCAGCGTCGGTCGTCCACCGACAAGATGGACACGACCTTGTAAAGATCGCAGAATCACACTGGATGTAGACCGCTTGTGATCGGTCGCTGTGGAAAGCCATGGGGGAGGCCTATGTTCAGCAGTGGACGTCTTTTGGCTGATAATGGTGATGATGATCTTCAAACACTAAGCTCCATAAAATTTATTCTCGTTGCTTTGAAATTATCTTTTTATTTCAAATTTGAAGACCTGATAATGATCACAACACAATAAAGTCTTTAAAGCTCCATGATGCTATGCCTATTTTGCATATTTTTCAGATTAAACTATGATAGTTGCTACCATCTATCCATATTATAATACCTAAAAGCGACACCGGCGTTTGTATATTTTGTCCAGAAACCGCAACAATCGTTTACCGTTATGTTATACAGACAAACATGATGTCATTTTGTTTATTAAAGAATTTGAGCAACGTCCGGCAAAGAAGGCTCTCTGTGAAGATTCTATCTAAATCAATTAGCAGTAATCGAGCCATCATTAGAGAAATCGATGATAATTTGTTATGGTGTACAGTAAAAACATATACAGAAGATCTAGTTTAAAGTTTGAGTAACTTTGATGTTTATTTACAACAATCTGTTCTTAGACAGTAGGTACATAATATTTTTTTTTATAAATATTAGTTACTAGTGAAACCTACCATGAGTTTCCTTTATGTATATAACAATTTTTCCCCAGCCCCGTTTTATGCATTTATCCTTTTCGAGGAAAATACGAATTCAACAAAGTAAAAATCATAAAAATAGGGATGCACTATTTTTATGATTTATGTTCTCGATTTCTAAGTGGTTATACCAAACGAACAAAGAACTAGAGCTAGAACAAGAACATTATTTCTTATTCCTTTGTTTTCGTGGAAGCTGGTACACCAAAATATCGAGCGAGCGATTTTAAAATTCTATTGAACGCAATAGAACAACGAACGAATGCTCTGAGTAGAAGAATTTAATGAAGTGGGAATAGAATGAGCATTCGCTCATCTGATTTAAATGGGCCTTAACACGACTTTCTTTCAAGAACTACTTAACTAAAATAATCTTGGGTCCATAGATAACCCTATGAATCCTCATTTAATTTCTGAATAAAACGATAATTTACGAATACTATCAAAATCATCAGATTTACCGTCTAAAAGAGTGCGTATTTGTATTGCCTACGTAATGTGTAGTAAGATTACTGCTCGTAGTTTGACTGTGGTGTCCTAATCTCTATTTCTACTGTTCCTAACGGTTATAGAATTACACGGATGTTGAACAATTGAATTATGAGAAGTATCAAATTAGTTGTCGGTGAGATGTAGTATTTATAACGTGATACATATATCTTGCGAACTAATTAAGTGAATTGGTGATGATACTATCATCTCACTAAACGGTTTCTTTATATAATTTATTAGGATGACCTTCATTTTAAATTGAGATACTTAAAGTATTTTCACTTTATTTATTTACATGGATTTTAATTGGATGATCAAACGAACTTACCTGTAAGTGAAGTTCGATCCAAATTGTCCTGACTTCGTCGAAGAGATTTAATTGACCATGTAGTAGGCCCTGCTACGCGTCCATTCACTCGCACACAGGTTTAGCGCAAGAAAGAGAAGGTAAAAAACTAGTATCCCTCCCTCCTTCCTGCGCCTCACAGCACTGCCAGCCGCCTGTCGCTCATTCATTTCAGAGCAAGGAGACCGATGTTCCAGATGTACAACATTGATTTATGGTACGGGTGGCAACAATTTTTGCAGAAAATACACGTACCTATGGGAATTGGGAAGGGTGGGAACTTAAATCTCTTCGACGAAGTCAGGACAATTTGGATCGAACTTCACTTACAGGTAAGTTCGTTTGATCATCCAATTGTCCTGCCTTCGTCTCTGAGATTTAATTGACCATGTAGATGTTCGGAGTAAATCAATGTTGTTACAAAAATAAGTTGACACCTCTATAGTTAGCAATCTTTGATTATTAAAATGATCATTTAAATAACAAATATGTTTTATGTTACCATGTTTGGCATTATGCACTATTGTTATGGGTGCATGATAAGTAATTTCTTTAATGGGAAAGAAAGAAGATATTTATTAGGTTTTTTTATATTATATATATATCTATATTTTATTAATGTTAAACTCCAAGAATATGTAAATACAATAATAATTTTAGTAATCTTAACTGAAATAGGACGAAAATTTCTTAGTTCCCTTTTTTTTTTTTTGGTCTGTTATAAAAATTGCAAATAAATACGAAATACGTATTATTGAGACAGATTGCGAAAGCTACATACAGAAATACTTCTCATCCAGCGCCCTATCATTTTTAATGCACTTAACGGGCGTATTGGAGGGTCTCTTTGTCTTGCAGTTTTAACGTATTTTACAATCATAGATTTGTAAAAAATACACGCATGATATTTGATTACTTTTAAGTATTGGGTATTTATGTATTTATGCAGCTGTTTGAAATATATTCAGCCGTATACCGAAAACAAAATACTTATTATTCGAATTTTGAATTCTAAAGAAAATGTTTTGTTGTAATAAGTGTAAGATGATTGGTAAAAAAAAATAGTTGGTTCATTTGTGGGTATATAAGATTTTAGATGTATTCATCGGTGTATATCAACGCTATTATTATTTTCTGGGTTACAGTAAGAATACGATATTTCAATGAATTTGAAATATTATCGTTATCAAAACTTGAAAGCATTAAGGAAGTAGGTAATGATTGAGTGATTTAATTTTTTTCTAAAGAAGCTTGGAAACGACCTCTGGGGGCGTTGTGGCTTTATAAGGTCATACAAGCGCAAACGATTTCCCCGATAGAAGTTTTGGTACCACCTAACCCGACGTTTGCCTAATATTTAACTTATCAACCAGGCGCGGAAGTCTCGACATAGTTCCTTGTAAAAAACACCAGTTGGCGCTCGAAAAAAGCTGAGACAAAATTGGTATTTTCGTGTATTTACTGATTGAGAATAATGTTTTAATCAAGCTTAATTTTTTTTTTTTTTTTAGATTTACTAAAGATTTAGCTATGTAAGTTAGAAGGATATTAGATGGAGTAGAAAATCAAAATATTGAAATTATCTACGCGAAATATTAAACATGACGCTTCAGACTTCCAGCACAGGAATGTTCGCCGAGTATTCGATAGTCGGCGCATAGTCGGAAAAAAAAATACTCATAAATATTGACTGGATAAAATATGTCTGAATTACTGAGGGTTACATTTAAAAAAATTGCGATCCTATCTTATCGATTTGGTTTTGATGAGATACTTTATTTTTATTTAAGTTTATATTTTCTATGAGTTAGACAAATATTTGTAACTTATTCTTCTTTTTTGGGGGTAATGGCAATGTGCATTTCCGCAATTATTGTGCCGCCAATGTATTTGTGTCTTATTTGGCTTCAGATGAGACTTGTTTCAATATTATGAGCAGTGTAAAATAAATCTTGATGATTCAAAATTAGGGTACCTATTGTGACAAGAAGTCCAAAAGTAAATGAATATGTCGTGTTACAACAAGTATGTCATAGATCGATGTCACCAGGGAACACTGGTTTCATACATATTAAAACACCCTCAAATATAAATGATAAATAAAAAGATTCAAGCATTATTCTTTGTAATAAATAAATTACTTTCAGGTTTTATAAATAAATCGTCGAACTACTCGACGTCTTACGGCGCAAGAGTATAAGAACGAGCGTAAAAAATAACATTTGCAAAAAATATGTTAAAACTTGGCAGACCATGATTGGTTATTATTTTGTGGTCGGCAATTATTTCACCATACCTAAGTAATTGGTGAATATTAAGACAAGATTTCCTTTGAAAATTTATTTAACATAGTATATTCAATACTTTTAAACATCAATTAAACGATACAATTCATAAAATAAAATAATCTGTTTTATAGTTAATGCAGCAATGTTTCCATATGAATGGTTTCCTAATATCATAGTGGCTATGCTGGGGAGATGGTTGTGGAGTGGGTGTATGTGATTAGTTGGAAAAAAAACTGATGATGATAGAAGATATTTACTCGATAAAGTTAATTCTTAAATCACAGAATATAGTGGGAAAAATATGCATAGTTTATATTCCCAATAACTCAAATTAGATGCTTGGAGTGCAATTTAGGTTTGATGCTGCGTTGCTGCCTTTTGTTTTAAAAAGATCGATTTTTGTAATTTGTACAATAATGACCATGTCTTTTATTTATCCAACCTTTAACGTAGGTGTGTAAATAGTGGAATAAATATAGCCAAAAAATATAAAGAATAATAATAGTACTTCAAACAATAGGTCATTCTATGTTTGAATTATTCTTCGGTGGTGTTTGTGGTGGTAAATGGTGAGAAAAAAAACAAGCCCATAAAAAACTAAAGTCAATTCAAGTTGACCTATGGTTGTCACAATTTTTTGTTGGCGGTGGCTCAGGCATCGCCTTTTCTGAAGATAATGGACACAGATCTATATTTAGTTTTTCAGACTCCACATTAAGTACCGAACTTTGCGACGATTTAATCTAAGAAGCATACATGAAAAGTTTAGTGCATATCACACCATATTTATCGAAAAATAAAATAGCATCTAAAACAATTAATTACCGTCTACCTATTTAAATCGAATATGACGGTAGTGCTATATTGATTTCGCAATTTAACAAGAAAACTCATTGGTATAAACCAAAAACACATTACGCTTTCCAGCTGGTTGTTGTTACGTCGGTTAATAAAATCTAAGCTGTACCGAATTATTAACTGAGGAGTGAAACAAATCTTAGTTGGATTTCAAGACTGAATAAGTACCTACTGTAAATATTTCACCATTCAGAATCATACAAATGCCAGTTAATGAGCAAAGCTCAATATTATTAGTATAGCTATTTAAATTGTCAGCAATAAATAAATGAGTAAATAAAATCAGTTTTACATAATTCTTATATGGACCCAACCATATGCATTGAGTAGAAAACAGAAATGTAAGTAAGAACTTGCTTACTTAAAAAATAATAATTGTCTTCTTTTTATACAATCCGTAAACTTCGATATTCAAGTAATGTTAAATATTTCATTTAATAAGTGATGTTATGTTTTCCATAGCATTGTCTAGCAAGACAAGTTTTATAGCCATTAGCTAGAAATAAATAAAAAAGAGTTGTAATCAATTGCAGACATAGGACCATAATAATGTGAGCTATGTAGTGTCGATGTATACAGTACCGTTTTTAGAGCTTTGGGGAAAAAAATAAGGAGCGTGCACCGCATCGCAGGTGGCACTATACGTACTTATGTTTATCAGTCTAGGCAGTTATAGTGTTCTTAAGTCTTTCATTTTTAAAATTTCAGATAAAAATGTACAAAATAAATATAGATTTATTAGATTTGAAATAAATCTGCTGCCACTATTGTTTTTCGGTGCTTAGAAAAAAGTACTTAGTAAAACATATATATTGCTCCTTTGTTTGTAAGTGTAAAAGCTCACATTAAACTCAATTCCAATCTATGTCAAAAGATTGACTGAGTCAAGTGTTCGGTCGTGGTTTTACCACGAATGGAAATAGAGTACGGCTTCAAGCTTAGCTAGTTTTAATGAAAAAAGACCTTACCTTTATTTGGTCGGATTCTGATTTCGAGCGCGAGACGGTAGTTCACCGTAACAAACAAGCAATTCACGGCGCATGGCGTCGCGTTGGCACAGGCAGGACACACTATGATGCCTGTTGGGGCTTGATGAGTGTGGGCGAGGAACGCTTCACACTGAGAGGCACTGATGGCGCGTCGTCAGCGCTGCTTAACATTTTTAATGAAATGCCTTTGTGGCCCCATTAGTTCACTTTTTTCATTTGTTGAAACGCAATGAAAATAAGGGTAGGTTTATTGAAAGCAACGCATACCATACGTCTCGATTCAAGATAATTAGGACTGGCTGGCATCACGTGCCAGCTCGGCCAAAAAATTGCTACAGATCAATATCGCGTATTGATTCGGAGCGTTAAAATGCGGACTGGCTAGTATCTCGTAATAGCTCGGTCGCGAAGCGTAAAGCATGCATGTAGCAGCCACGCTGGGTTATGCGTTTAACTTCAGTTCACGTTCACAGTTTATTTTTTCAGTATGAATATCACAATAAGGTAACTTTCGTTTAGCACGAAATAAAAAACTTAACGGTTTTTTCTTTTTTTGCTGTGGTTACTGCGTGCGTCGGAACGGCGCGCGCGCACGGACACGAATGAGCGACAGGCGGCTGGCAGTGCTGTGAGGCGCAGGAAGGAGGGAGGGATACTAGTTTTTTACCTTCTCTTTCTTGCGCTAAACCTGTGTGCGAGTGAATGGACGCGTAGCAGGGCCTACTACATGGTCAATTAAATCTCAGAGACGAAGGCAGGACAATTGTCATTCATTAGCAAATTCTTTATGCAACTAAAATAGTAATCCAAAATAGTATAACGTTTATAAATGAAGATTGATTTTAACTAGATTGCTGTAAACGGCAGGTAATGTTGTAAAAACTGAATAGTTAAACTGGTCTTTTTCACTTTTGAAGTATCTCATAAGCACTTTTATGTTTGAAAATACATTTAATAGCTTTAACAAAAGATGATTGTGTATCTCTCCATCCAAGTTGCGAAGCTCTCAGATATATTGCACTCAAAATAAATAGAAAGGACCAGCACAGCTATTATTTCGCAAAGCCACAATAGTTACGCTCACCTTATTATCATTTACGGTGCTTATAACGAAGAGACCAAGAATGGACGACCTCCTTTTGCCATTCCGTTTACGGCTAGACAAGGCAAACTACTTTTTCGAAAAATTGCAACCGGAATTAGCCTATAATTCGACGATATTTAGACACAAATATGCACAAATACAGCTTAGTTACGTTATAATATTCTAGTTACGTTAGTTGATAGTTTATTTTTGTTTTTATAGTGTTTTGTCACCATACAAACTTAATACAGTTAATACAGGTTCACAGTTGTCTTTTTACAAGTGCAATTTATATTATTACGTTAGTTGAGCACGAAAATTTGTACCTCAGTCATGGATGTTATATGTATTTAAGTATCTATGGAAGACGCCCCCGTCATAATCGTTTTCTGGTTCTTAGTAACATAATTCCTTACCACGTAACCAGACAATTGGCGTGTTGTCTGGCGCATATATTTTTATTTATTTATTAAATATTGACAATCAGAATTGTTATTGGGTTGACAAGTTTAATTTTGTCTTAATAATTGTTAATTTTAAATAGTGGGGTTAGGAATTAACAAATTATTAACAATTTATCGTAAAACGAAAACGGCAACCAATCCGACATTAAAATTAAGCCCGCAAAAATAACATTTTGGTGAAATTAGATATAATTTGTCACAGGATTATTTTAATTTTACTTAATAACGAGTAATAAATTGCAAACGTGTCTCAATTTATACACACTGTGATTAGATACAAAATACATACCTAACTCGTTTAACTTATTTAATTTAAATTTCACTAATGAAACTTGACACATACCAATTAAGTGCGTTTTTTTTCACTCATAGGAATTACTCTGTTCATATACCTATACCTATATTCTAGTGTCTGTTTATACGTTTATTTGAAAGAGTAGGAAATCTCGTGCCGTTGGTAAAAAGCATGCAACATTAATGAGATCCTTTGTCCATCTACAGAGAAAAGCTTTTTTGAGTTGCTAAGGGCGACTACAAACGTGCCAACAGATTTAACAACACAGGCGCATTTTATTATTTTTATAGCGTTTCCAGCGAATTTCGTTCTGCCCCCGGCCCCATCGCACTCCAGCCCCGGCTATGTTTATTATCCTATTCGGGGCGGCGGTGAATAAAAAAAAATCATGAAAATCGGTCCCCGTTCTCGAGTCATAAGTGGTGTGTTGTCATTGGACTAACTTACTACCTATGCCGGTGCGTCCTTACTATCACAACTCAAATGTCTTCAGACATTTAAAAGATATGTGTTTTTTGTTGTAGGCTCGTATATCTTTCTCGTTTGGCCCAGATTATAGTCACTATTAAACCTATCCAATAACAGACGTCAACAGCTTGACTTCTCACCATAATCTGATCATTATGTTCCTGTAATATTGTACCTGTTGAGTCATTACAGTCATCTCGTGTGTGCTGCCCCTGTCTTCAAACAATGGCGTTGTCAGAAATACATAGATTTTAGATTATAGCTTACCATTGGGCGCTGACTTCCAATAAACTCACGGCTCAGTAGCCTTGTATGCGTAGTATGGTATGTATCCTGTCTTCCAGCAAAAGTGCAGGTGTTTAACATCCAAAATTCTCACCATTTAGCGCTGATATTTCCAGCAAACCCTTTAGCCTCGACCTTCGACCCCTGCCTTCGAACAAAGGTGTTACATTTACAAAAGTCGACAACCTGACATCTGACCATTCGGAGTTTAACCTTTCAATCAGCTCCGTACTAAGTCAACTAAGTCACTAACACTCATTGAATGAGCTCTGTCGACTCAGTTACCACGTATGCAGTACCCCTGCCATCAAACAACGGTGCAGGCGCAAGAACAGAAGTCAACAGCCTATGGCTCACCATTCGGGGCGCGGCTAGTTTTTGCTGCGCCCGCGCATTGTATTACAAATTGTAATATTCCCCATGAAAGGCGTTGATGTACTGTTCGGGTAATTAGGCATTAACATCGGCTAATGCTGGCGTAATGAGATTTGTCGCTAATAATGTCGCTGTTTAGTATTTTTGCAGCCGTTTTGCAAGCTGAGTGTGAAATGTTTATAAATTACCTACTAGCGAGCTTATTTGTCCCTGTGTTTTCAAATTTTTTAATGATTAGTTTTCATCGGTTTGAATGTAACGCTTTTAACACTAAACTTATTTGAATAACGCCATAAATTTGAAACTAAAGCAGCTAAATAAAAGTCCTTCGTACCAACTTTTCGTGGATATCTGCAGTTTATTTTTATTTATTTATAAAATATGGTACACCAACAGCATACATAGACAACATTTAGTTACAAATAATTTAAGTATTGTTCTCCTACATATGCCAATTATAGGTATTACACTTCATTGGCAAGAAAACTACAAAGTTACAGTAGTGCAGAAAATAAAAGACAGTTCTATAAAAGACGTAGCTGCGAAGGTAAATACATAATAAAATACTCTAGACGAAAAGGGAAAGGAATGTGCTTTTCTCAAATGATTTAGATACTAGCTTTTGCCCGCGACTTCGTTCGCGTGGACTTCAGGTTCGTCGTAAAACCTCAAAAATTGTAGCCTATATGTTATTCTGATGTATAAGCTATATTGTGGTAAAGTTTCATTCAAATCCATTCAGCAGTTTTTACGTGAAAGAGTAACAAACATCCATACATCCATACAAACTTTCGCCTTTATAATAGTAGTAGGATGAGCAGCCTTAAGCCAACTAAAACGACATAAATCATTGAAGGCTGTAATTGTATCAATTTTGATATGACCATTATTTCACTGATACTAGCAATCATTATGTACAGTCTGAATACAAAATTTCATATAGTAGATGTAAAAAATAACCCTCTTAAAGAAATTATTTCAAATGAGAGATTCGGACAAATTGGCTATCATTTTCAGCTGCTGTTTCTTATAAAAAAACTTTTATGACTAAATTAAATAAGAAAGGTCATAAAAACAATAAGACAAAATGTTTTGCTACAGCAGCATTGTATTTTATTAGAGATAGAGTCCTCTCTGCCTGGTTTCTCGCTGGCAAGGATTTCCATTAATGATTTTAGAAATGTTCAGGCAATATTTTTGAAGATTGTACCTATCAAAATCGCCCGCGATACCTTAGAAACACCGGAATCCGATTGATACATTAATATTGCATGTAAATAGTTAAGATTTATCACTATTATAAATAATGCTATGTTGCACACACATCAATCAGTCAGTTGAAGCGTATTAAAATACGGTTACAATGTATAAACTTAGATGTTCTGTAATTCTCATAAGATTTTATAATAACTTCCTAGCAATCCTAGCAAATAGGAAGTTTAACTATATCTTTTCAAAACTTAGGGCCTGGTTCACCATCAACAAATAAGCATTAGACAATGAATAATTCAAGTATAGTACTTCATTTCGTATGAAGAAGACAGATAACTTATTCAGACATTGTGAAAAAGGCCGATACTCAAGGTAGAAACCGCAACATAATAAGTAGCGTACAGATATATGCCTTACAGTAAACGGCAAATAAAACACTTTGTTTTAAAATTGCTAAGCTAACATCACAAGTATAAAAAATAAAAATAATAATTTGCGCCAGATAACACACTAAATTGTCTTGGTTTCCAAGTAAGATAATTTCTTCCTTGTGTAACGAATACCAGACAACGACAATGACAGGGGCGTCTCACATAATAACTTAAATACATATATAACAGCCATGACTTAAAAGTTCTAATGTTCGTGCTCATCACATAAACATTTGCCACTTGCCGGATTCAAACCCGCGACCGCTGGTGTAGTAGTCAGGATCGCTAACCTCCACACAAAACGAGTCCTGAGTAACGTTTTAGGTAAAAAAATCGTGAAAGTAAAAAGTAAGTTCTAAAAAAAACACAAAATTGAGGTGTCTGAAAATTTCAGCAAATCATATTAGCTCTAACATTGTATCAATGACACCCCAGAAATAAATAAAACAGCTTGACATAGTATCACTATTATCCAGCTGTATGTTACTGTACTGTTATTCATATACTATGTATAACACCTCAGAAATCAATAAAACAGCTGTTAATCAGGACCTCAACTATTAAACAATGCTTTGAATGACAGTAAAATTTTGTTTATAAAGCTTTTTTGACCAAGTTTTACCCAAATGATCATAATATAGCACCTGGAACTCCCGCAACCTCGGCTTGTTAGCGCAACGCTAATTACAAAGAAAAGTTTCATTATAAAAGTTCTGGTAAGAGCAACTTAGATACCAATCGATCCAAGATGTCCTGCCCATTAAACCTTATTCAAGCGGTCGCCTTTGTGACTTTTTACTGTAATTGATGTTTTTCGTATCCGATCATAGCCGGCATTAAAGTGGCTTGAGTTTTTAAAAAAATCACACGTCTATTAAACAGATTAGATTCCTATACGTAATTTATTGTTGAGCTGTGGCCAGTGCGAGCACAATGCCCGCTAGAGTGTGACGACCAGAGGTTTAGACAGAGTCGGGGATAGTGGGCCTTGCAAGGTTGATTTCAGTTGCGTGAACGCAAGCTTTGGGCCAGGTTGTTAGCGGCACAAGTGGGCAAGCTCCCTTACTCGCGATGTTTGCAGAAAGTTGTACCCATGGACTTTAGTATGAAATGATAAGTGGATGTTTTTATAACGGTAAAGTGGTTAGAATATACTTTTTTAAAGTGAAAATATAAAATAGAACACTTGCTAGTGGACAGATAAATATGCACCGTTTATATTTCTGACATGTATGTGGATTATTGTGTGTGTATGTCATATACTATGTGATATTATGTGATTTGTGGCCCACATTAATTTAATGACGGGTGAAGTAAGAAACTGTTTACTTCTAGAGATTCAAGGTATGATTCTTGTCATTATCAAGTCTAAACTTTCTTTTACAGACAATTGAAATGAAAAACTATACGAATCAAAAGTTGATTAGACAAATTACACATCACAATAGCAATTCATTTAGAGCACAAAAGATAAGGTCATAACATCCAGAAAAGTTTTCACTATAAACCAGTATATTTAAGTTATAAAAACCAATGGATTTTAGCACTATTTCAACTAATATAAATCGTTTAAAATTAAGTGATAGATAAATAAGAAGATTAGATATTTTGAGTTTATTTTCCTTAAGCTTAGCAAGGTATGAACTCCTTACATGCGCCTTCAAAATACCCTAAAAAGATAAGGTAGGTACTTACAATTTTTTAAACAGTGAAAAAATACGTATTAGTGATTTGAGTGTTGGCACAAATAGATTCCAATAAGAATCGAATACATTTTTTAAACTTTTTAGAATAATATTTATGGCTTGGCGTAAATTAATGAATTGTTTATTCTTTAGGCGAGTTCTTGTTTGCGCAAAGCTTGTATAATGTTTTCAGCAACATTTATTAGAAATAGTCATCCTCCTTGATTTAACTCCAAATTTGCACCAGCAGGCCTACTGCGGAAACCAAAATCCGTCAAACGATTATTATTTTTCAGATCCTAAACATTTTTAACATTGAATCCTTACTACGAAATGTTTCGAAGCCATAAAACGATTAATTAATTGACGTATTTCGTTTTTTGTAGCAGGCCTGCTTATATCAAAAGTCGTGAAATCAATGATCGCACGCCCCCCGCCCCAAGGCTACCAATATTTGTGGTAAACGTAAAATATTTTTTTAAACATTATATTATTATAGCCTAAATACATCTATCTACGTATTATTTCGCACCTAACTAAAAATAAATGACTGTACCGTGAAGAAAGTAGGAATAGCAGGTGTATTATAGAACTTATAACTTTATAATAGACCAACAGACATACTTAGTTGCATGTTATGATAAAGGCTTTTGTTACAACCTGTCTGTAAGCTGTTGGTGCGTGTCTGTATTCCGTAACCATGGCAACTGGCCTGGAAATGTGCATCGGAGCTGCGGTGAAATTGAGAATTGAATGGAAAACTGGACAAGTATAGAATTGTCTTTGATACGGCTGGCAATTATTGTTATTTCTGTTTGTGGGATTACGTAGAGAAATTTTATAGATTGTGTAATTTGCGGATATTTCGATTATTATGTTTGAGGTCGTTAATCGGAATATCGCTATGATTCAACAGCATTAGTGTAGATTGTATGATTATTTTCTATTCGGAGATTCACATACAATAGTTTTTTTAAGTAAAGAGAACAGGTATTTATGTACCTTGTTATCTAGTGTCTCTGTTCCTAGTAAGTTAAAGCTGTAAAAAAGGCATCTGTTTTTGTATTGCTAGAGGATACGTATTTCAATACTAGTATTCATAACAGTATAATTGTAAAAGTAGTTCTTTTGTTGCTTACTTTTTTCGTTGGTAACCAAGTATACATTTTATAGTTTTTATCAACCTGAGACGAATCGTGATTCGTTGATGTCTTTTACTCTGCGCGCACGCCTAGAATAATGCGTCAACTTTTAAATCCATTTCTTTATAATATTTATCCGCCATTATCTTTTATAGCTTTATTTTATGCATCGAACGGTAGCTTTTTAAACTATTAATGCTGAGATTAAATGCGATAATTCGAAATAATTGTCATAGCCGCATTGTTGTTAATTGTGGAATGTGACAATAATATCTTTAATTGCTTATTTTATTAACTTTTAAAGCGTATTATTTTATGCTACTTTCATTTCTGGAAGTATTCTCTTTAGGTATTTAAACAGTATATTTTAAAGCAGATAATTTTTAACACTCCAATTGAAGATACTTTATATTTTTTTAATTAACAGCTTACATACCGTTCCATCAAGAAATGAAAAAGAGCATTATTTTTTTTGTAATTTTTGTTTGAACACAAAACTATCATTATAAACCTACATAGCAACAAAAGAGCTAAAAACTCGTCCAAAGATAATAACATGCATTAAGTGTACAGAATAAATAAAAGAAAACAATGCAAAAGGGAGCTGAATAAAAGAAAATAAATAAAACAAACAAACACACGGTCCGGCAAACAAGTGTAAATTAATAAGAAGTAGGAGCGCGCCACTGCACGCAAGGAAATATGGCGATTAATAATTATAAAGCGGTTCATTGGGCTTAAACTTCAGGTAGTATAGTTTATAGGTGGCGCTGGTAGCGAGGCTGTATGTATTTTGAAAAATAAATTTAGTATTCATCTTTATGAGTTGTACATGAAAAAGTATAAGAAACCTTAAGAGCTGTCTGTTGTCGTTCAGGACTTCTGGGCCCTATTTTTTAATCACTCGCTATCCTATAGTATTGCAATTCTACAAGGGAGTCTAATGAATATTTTATCCGTTTTGGCGCAAATAAGGCCCAATTTCTTCGTCGATAGTAAAGGTGAAGTAACGTTACCAGATTAAATATTTGTGATTGTGTGTGTTTGGAAGGAAAACTACCTTAACCAGTGGTCATTAAAATAGCCATTCTGACATTTGATTATCGTAGTTTTTTCTTTTTTTTAATAAATAAAGAATTTTATTTGCTATTTATGCAGGTCATCATTTTTAAAGCGAGGTGAGTTTGCTATGTCTAAGATCGTGATATCTACCCTCCGCACTAGTAATAAAACTGTGTTGCGGCAGAGTAGTTTCGTTCCTAGTCTTCTTTTTATTGGGCCTAGTTAGGAAGTCAAACGAATGTTCTTCCCACCGACCCTGTGTTATGGCTGAGGATCTAGGTATATGCAGGTTCAGGGATCAAGGGATATGTAGTAAAGGCGCTAGATGTCGCTTCATCACCAATAAGAAATAGCATAATCATGTTTTTTTCCAAAGTCATATTTACACGGAACCTTCCATTCGCGAGCCCATTTTTGGTCATCAAGTACTTACGTTAAGCCGTAAGTCCTGCGCCTGATCCCTTCCCGGTCATGTGTCGGATTGCCGTCTTACCGTACCATAAGAAAGAAGGATCTGTGTTTGCACTTGTGTATTGCACACACTGCATGGATTATTTTTTTTATTTGCACAAAAAAAAACCTTTGACATTTCATTAACAGCCAAAGGACGTCCATTGCTAAACATAGGCCTCCTCCACCGTTTTCGGTTTCGGTAGCAAGCGGTCTCCATCTAGGCCCCCGATTCGCATCTACTGTTGGACTACATAAGTCATTCAGTTGTGCTATTGTAACACATCATGTGCTTAAAGTCAGCAGCATTGAAAGGTGACACGCAGCTGTCAGAATAGCGAGGTATATCAATTGTACTCTCGTAGTACAACTGATGCACAACTCAATGACTACTAAATTAGCGAACGTCTGTCGATCTTGGTGGTGGATGTCATACGCTGCGCCTTTGGTGGAAGGGTCTCTAATCTAGAACTTTTCTGCCCCCACGGCCATCAGTTTTCCGCGTTATGTGCCCCTGCCCAGGTGTGCATTGCCACTTTCGAAAACTGATTATTATTTTTTTCATTATCTTATCCGCAATTTATAAAAAGCCAGTCATGTTTTAGACCGTCGAACAGCCTATTTACTCTTTATAGTTTATTTTTGTTTTTATAGTGTTTTGACACTATAAAAACTTAAGGTAATATAAATTACACTTGTAAAAAGCAACTGTGACTCTGTGACAGACGAGGAATCGAACCCCGTGTCTCGTCGTGTTCCTCGTCTGTCACAGAGTCACAGTTGCTTTTTACAAGTGCAATTTATACTATTCACTCTTTTCTCGAAAATGTATTAATCATAGCTATATTTCGGTCATAGCTCGTGACTACATGAGTAGTGTATCTAACATAGAGAGAAAATCAATTGTCATCGGTCTACCGGTTAAGTTGAAGCTACGGTTAAATAGAAATTACAGTGAGGCGTGAAAATTACTGTGCAAAATTGACAATGGCGATTCAGCCTCTTAGTAAATTTACGGAACATCCAAAAGTTTGATGTTAATGCTTAAAAAATTGAAACTTACCTGATTTTTATTTTATATAGCAAATGTCTTAATAACATTTTCAGCTTTCAAGTAACAGGTACTTTATGACATCACAAGTCTTGCTTCAACTTTTTATTCTTTTACTTCTACGCGTATGCGCTTACATAAATAACAAATGCAAATATCCGGCTGCCAGTGCTCCAAAAAAGAAAACAATTGAAATTCAAATTTCGAAAAAGGAACACAACCCTAAAATGAGTGCGTTGCGTGCCGCTCCACGCGGCCCATTTGGCACGGAAGGTGTGTCGACTTTTTGGTCCCAATCGAACGGTTTAATTGAAATCTCACCGATAACGTTCCGTTCGCGTGTAATAATTCAATTTTAATGCGTGGGTTCTATTTTTAAACAAACACCGGTTAAATAAGTGTTATCATGAGATGGTTGTGGCGTTGAAATGCTTTTCAGCGCTTTTTTTTTAAAACTTTATTTTACAAATAATGTGTACAAAAGGTGGACTTAATGCTAAAAGCATTCTTTCCCAGACATACCTTTAGGTCATGCAGAGAGATTGTTATGGGTGCAGGAGAGTATCTATTGTAGTGCTAAGCCAAGAAATTAAAACCACGCTATAAGTGCGATTAGAATATTTTTCTCATCTTGACTGACATTAACATAGATAGACAAATTAACTTACAGAAATCATCTTACTAATAAAAAATATGCGAAAATTTCTGTCAAAGCATTTGTCGTGAAGCACACACCAATTTTCTTAGATTCAAACTTAGGAATTTTCTTCCTTTTGGCACCAGGTGTCTCTTCGTTTATTACATGTATTAATGCTTAGGCTTTCTAACTTTATTCGCCAATAAAAAGCAGCAAAAGAAAAATGGTAAATTAAAGAATAGCCAATTAAACAGTAAATTGACAATTTGATTACAATGACAGCCACAATCAACTGAGTAATACTAATTTACTACATTGTCAGACGAATATATCTTTTCCGTATTTTATGCTTTTACTGCAGCAGTAAATCGGACCGTAAAATATTTAATTGCATTTTATAACAGTCGACCGTATTGTCGTCATTTGTTTTAAAGTTGAGTTATCAAATAATTTGAGTATAAACTTGGACAAATTAAATATTATTTTGATAAGAGCTACTGTATGTTTTTATATTGTTATAAAAAAAATATGACCTTCTAGATTTTATTACTTTTATAATTATGACTCTTATACAGTAGCAATCAAAAATAATAATAATGATTGCATAGCGAGTAAGCAGCTTTCAGTTTTAGAACCTAAGTTCAGTCTATCTATACTAATATACTTACTAATATTATAAAGCTGAAGAGTTTGTTTGTTTCTTTGTTTGAACGCGCTAATCTCCGAAACTACTGGTTCGAATTGAATAATTCTTTTTGTGTTGGATAGTCCAGTTATCGAGGAAGGCTATAGGCTATATAACATCACGCTACGACCAATAGGAGCAAAGATATAGTGGTAAATGTGTAAAAAACGGGAGAAATTATTTCATCTTTGAAGTCTTCCGTTGCGTGCGCCGTGAAAACGGTTCAAGATACACAAAAAAATATGTAATAAAGAATAATAGCTCAAAATCCCGCAAGAACGGGAACTATGTGGAAAGAACCAAAAATCTGCCGGAAGTCACTATTCCACGCGGACGAAGTCGCAGGCAAAAGCTAGTCAATATTAAAGTGATCTCCTGATTCGAAAGAATGTTAAAATTCTGTATTCGTTTGTAATTTAATTCAGGTTTACTGCGTTTTCGTCCTAACTAATGGTCTTATTTGAATTAGGTTTTGAACCTTGTTAATGGTGTAACTACGTACTTCGATTTTAGATAGCTATGGTAATTTCTTTAATGTTTGCATAGACCTCACTAATTCACGGCAGCAGGCTGCTTACAACAATCCTGCCACTTTCAGTAAAAATTGCACTATCTTTTCTATTTCTAAATAATTCGGTTAAAGTTTTAAGCAGTGTCCTGCCCTCTGTCACTTGAGCCTATTTATTTACAAAGGCTGTATTCATAACCCATTATAACTCTTTTACTTGTTCTTTAATTAATATTCCCTGACTCGACCCCTTAATGTTATATCGCGTACTCTACCGAAATAAAGACGTTAATAATTTAGTTCCTACATCCCACACTTTAAACGAGCAATTCTTTTATTCTTGTAATATACCTAACCTAAGTACCTCTAAATATATATTCTGTATCTCGGAAACAGCTCCAAAGTTTTTTTTTTGTAAATAAGAAAAAAAAATTTGCTACATAGTTTTTATTTTCAGATAATGATAATTATGTTATCATCGTATTTTTGAGCACTAAAATAGGGCTGAAATGTCATTACGAGTAGAATACAAAGATAAATTTCGCCGACCAGTTACATCTTCGCGGTAGCTCAGAGGCTTAGCTAGTTGGTCACGGATTGCGGACACCCAGGTTCGATTCCAAGTTAAAGTTTCTTTTTAATCAAATTTTTGCTTTTATTTGTGTTTCGAGCTCTTTTTCCAACAAAATACCGAGTCACCAAGATATTATACATTTAAATATTGTAAGTAGTTTTAATCCGTTTCAACACAAGTCACGGAAATAATATTAACATCTTGATACATAACAAAGCTTCGACAATTCGTAACACTCAAGGGTCGTGACTTAACCTATTGTAAACATGCATTATGTTTACTTACAACTTGAGTGTGTATTAAGTTAGCATATGCCTGCCCATAATGGCCCATTGTATTGTAACAATAAGGAAAATATCACGTATTTGTACTTTATCTAACACATATCAGTATAATTATTGTGATCTATAGAAAAGGTTTTATTCATGTGGCAGTTTTAATCCGAGAAAAATGACCGGTAAATTATTTATCATGTTATTGTTTATTGTTAAAGCGATTTATTATACACTAGCTTTTGCCCGCGACTTCGTCCGCGTGGAATAGTGACTTCTTTTTTCCGTTTTTTACACATTTACCACTATATCTTTGCTCCTATTGGTCGTAGCGTGATGTTACATAGCCTATAGCCTTCCTCGATAACTGGACTATCCAACACAAAAAGAATTATTCAATTCGAACCAGTAGTTTCGGAGATTAGCGCGTTCAAACAAACAAACAAACTCTTCAGCTTTATAATATTAGTATAGATTGTGTTTTCTTTAATGAGTTTTCTGCTTCCTTGGTCAAGGATTGCTTGAAGCGTATGGAGTTTATAAATGCAAGAATTTATTGTCTTTATCATAGTAGAAAACACTTATCTATTATTATAAAATGCTTTGTCCTGAATGATTCACTGACTGACGGATCAACGCACAGCCTAAACCGCTGATCGTAGAAACCTGAAACTTGGAAGGTGTGTTTTTTGTATGACGAAGGGATCCGATAAGAACGGATTTTTAGAAATTTCACCCCTAAGGGGTTGAAAAAGGGGTACAAAGTTTGTATGGGAAAATGTGATTCCTTGGTCCGATCTACTTCAAATTTTGCTTATACATTGTTTAAAAATAATAACGAAAAATGTGTATCAAATTTTATTCAAATTTATCTTATAACGGGGTGAAAAAGGGGTAGAAAGCTATTTTGGGGATGATTTGCAACAAAATTGATATCAATACTTCTTGGTGCTTATGATTGAAATATTTTTTATTTAATTTTTGTCAATCATTTGACATGACGTTTGAGACACAACACAATGTTTTGACACATGTTTGTTATTGATGTTGCTCTCTAGAAGAGATTTTATTCCTTAGAATAGTAAATAATATTGTTTTGTGTTCAAACAGGGTAGGTATCAAGCGTTATGTGTCCAGTGTAGATTGCAGATCGTTTGTTCATATTGTCGGTGGACATTCTACGCTGCTCCCGTCGTCGAAGGGTGTCCAATCTGCAACTTTTCTGCAAACTTTTCGTGGGGGGTCTATGTTTAGCAGTGGACGGCTTTTGGGTGTTGATGATAATGATGGCGTAGATCTTTACATAGATTTGTCCCTTTGAATTTACGATTTGAATTCAAGAAAGTAGAGTATTCGCTATAACCATAAACAAAGCTCAAGTTCAAACTCTTAAAAGGTAGCGGGAGAAGACTTGAGGGAATTCGCTTCTCCCACAGCCTGTATGTGGCATGATGCTGTGTAAGCGCAGAGAGTAGCCTGGTCTTATTAGTACCCGAAAGAAATATACGATTAACGAAAGGGCGTAGGAAGTATTTCTATTTCGTTGTAAAATAAAAAGATAATATCCCCGGGTAAGTTTGACCATTAAAGACCGGGCTGCGTGTTGAGTGTACATAAAATATAATAAATAAATAAAAATGCGCCAGACAACACACCAATAGTCTGGTTTCGTGGTAAGGAATTATCTTCCTTGTGTTACGAAGTACCAGACAACAATTATGACGGGTGCGTCTTCCATAAATACTTAAATACATATAACATCCATGATTTAGGTACAAATGTCCGTGCTCATCACACAAACATTTTCCCCTTGCGAGATTCGAACCCTCGACGGCCAGCGTAATAGTCAGGAGCGCTAACCAATACACCAAACGCGTCGTCGAATATAACATGTATAGAATAGTATAGAATAGAATATGATATAGATATAGAATATGATAAATAGTTAATTTATCAGGGAAGGCTATAGAAGTAGTTTAATGCGTATAGGTACAGGCTTATAATTTTTCGCTACGATCTATGGAAACGGAGTTAAACTAAAACGCGCGTACGAAGTCGCGGGCGGGCCGCTAGTCTATACATATAAAAGGCTTTGTCCTGAATGACGGATCAACGCACTGCCTAAACCGCTGATCGTAGAGACATAAAACTTGGAGGGTGTGTTCTTTGTATGACGAAGGGATCCGATAAGAAGGGATTTTTTGAAATTTCACCCCTAAAGAGTTGAAAAAGGGGTGCAAAGTTTGTATGGGAAAATGACATTCCTTGGTCTGATCTACTTCAAATTTTGCATAAACGTTCTTTAAAAATATTAACGAAAATTGTGTATCAAATTTTATTGAAATTTATCTTGTAACGGGGTTAAAAAGGGGTAGAAAGTTATTTTGGGGATGATTGGCTACAGAGTTAATATAAATACTCTTTAGTGCTTATGCTTAAAATAATTTTTGTATCATTTTGACAATCATTTGACATATCTGACACACAATGTTTTGACACATGTTTGTTATTAGTTTTGCTCTCGAGAAGAGATTTTATTCCTTAAAATAGGTAGTAAAGAATGTTTTTTTGTGTTGAAACAGGGTAGGTATCAAGCGGTCTGTGTCCAGTGTAGTATGCAGATCGTTTGTTCATATTGTTGGTGGACATTCAACGCTGTTCCTGCGGTCGATGGGTATCCGACCTGGAACTTTTCTGTGAATTTTTGTGGGGGCCTATGTTAAGCAGTGGACGGCCTTGGGTGTTGATGATGATGATGGGGTAGATCCCTACATATAATTTGAATTCAAACAAAGCTCAAGTTCAAACGTTCTTAAGGTAGCGGGAGAAGACTTGAGGGAATTTGCTGCTCCCACAGCATATACGATAAGTGGCATGATGCTGTGTAAGCGCACAGAGTAACCTGATCTTTTTAGCACCTGAAAGAAATATACGATTGACGAAAAGCGTAAAGTATTTCCATTACGTGGTAAAATAAAAAGATAGTATCACCGTGTAAGTTTGACCAGATTAAAGTCCGGGCTACGTGTTGAGTCTACACAAGGTATAACATTTGTCTATAAATTAAAAACTGATGTTATTGTTTGTTTGGTTGAAGGCGCTAATCACAGGTATTGCTCCGGTTATAAAATATATAAGATACATTGTTAAATAGTGAATTTATTTAATTAGTTTAATGCTTAGAGGCTTATAAATATTTTTCCTACGATCTATGGGAACGAAGTAAAACTAAAACGTGCGTACGAAGTCGCTGGCAGGCCGCTAGTTATGTATATGATAAAAATCTTATTTACTTCGTACATAAGCTCTTCCAAACTAGCCCTCGATCAAATCATTCGACAACGCGTTTTAATTATACATTTTAACTTCGTAACACAGATTTTTTTTTTTTTTGTATGTTTATCATGCAATCAGTCTTAATGACTATAAGCAGATCTTGTGTAAAGGAGTAATGAGTTTCAGGGCGCTGCTCCCAGTGAAGCCAGCCCTTTTCGTATGTGACTTTGTCAGTCAAAGATGTCCCGTCGCTTCTTTAAGCGACGTAAGGTTTCGGGGATGACAAGCTGTCCTGCGAGTTGATTAGGGTGCCTCTGCAGTCGAGCTCTGTACTTGATGCCATGTGCATCGATTTCAGCTTTGACCGTGGGAATGTCCAGTATATCGTGGATTTCCGTCGTTTTTACAAACCATGCTGCATCAGACAATTGTCTCAGTATGTTGTTTTGTACCCTTTGCAGGATCATTGTATTTGATTCACTTGCAGAACCCCACAGTTGAATCCCATAGGTCCATACTGGCTTGAGAATTGACTTGTAGATGAGTAGCTTTTTGTCAGTAGACAGTTTTGAGTTTCTGCCAAGCAGCCAGTAGAGTTCCCTGTACTTAGCGTTAATTTCGTCCCTCTTCGTTTGTACATGCTTTCGCCACGTAAGCCTTCGGTCTATATGCATTCCCAGATATTTCACCGTGTCTTGGTGTGGGAGTTGTGTGTTGTTTAGCTTGACGGGCGGGCAGTTGCCCCTTCGGAGGGTAAAGGTGGCGTGCACAGATTTTGTGACGTTAGCAGCTATCCTCCATTTTGCTAACCATTTCTCCATTTCGTTAAGGCTGTTCTGTAAAATTTTGGAGGCCTTTTCTGGGCACTTGTCCGAGGCAAGTAAGGCCGTATCGTCAGCGAAGGTGGCCACAGTGACATTTGGATTTTGTGGTAGGTCTGATGTGAACAGGATGTATAACACGGGTCCAAGGACGGAACCCTGAGGTACTCCTGCTGATATGTCGTAACACAGATTAAGAATTTTATATACTTGTCACATCGGTCGGCAACTTTTCAGGCATCCAGTAGTTATGAATTGGGTGGTTTTTCAGTAAGGGTATCTTATCCAGTCATAATTTTCCATTCAACGAATATACAATTATTAGTTCAGTGATAGTCACCAAAAAATAAACAGCAATGTTATCATTAAGGGTTACTGGAAAGTTATATGCTTTAGATCATTTACCATCTAGTAAAAACACTTTTCACAAGATACAGACGAACTCAGCAGACTGCACAGCGTCTGTCTTCGACCTTTAACAAAAACATCACTTTACCGGCTTTCGCTGACTGTACAGTCAGTCTCGAAAATATGCTGATTTGAAGATTGCTGACAATCAGAGCTTCTCAAAGTGGCCCGATAACCTTGCGCATGTTAGAGATTTTCAGAGGGAGCCAATGCCGTTAGACCACCGCATGCGGAATATGACATTTAAATGCGGCATGTGCCATTGGTATATGCTATGTCTCGCTCTGACATAGCAATATGTGATAATTGCATCCTTTTTGGTATCGTCTAGCCCCACCGCTGCCGTATGCGAATGCGTTGGTGTACGCCGTTAGCGTAAAAGGGCGCTAGATAAAATTTTGGGTGTGTTTTAACAGCGAAAATCAAATTTAACGTAATTTCGGAGCATGCTAGTTAATAACTGATTCTCAAAGAGGGCAGTACACAATAGTTTTTAAACACGCATAGTATAATGGTTTAGAATATTTTTTTAACACTCACAGTGTCATATTTTATACTGAAAAGATGAAATAAGAAACCAAAAATTGCGCACGGGCGGGACTCGAACCAGCATCTTTCTGGCTAACCGGGCCAACTGCTCTTCCATTTGAGCTACCGTGCCGTCGGTCCGACCGCGCGAAATTCTTGGTGTCTTATGGATACGTCATTGCGTGACGTTAGCGCCATCTACCCGTCTGTTTATGTAACAGCGGGCCAAGTAGTTATTCTTTAAAGAATAAATTCAACTTGGAAATGATAACGCTTCACTATTCAATGGTTAAGAATATTTTTTAACACTCACAGTTTTTACGCAAAGTATAAGACGATAAGGTTAATTTCATATTTTTGTCGTCGACTGTACCCACATAGTGTGTAAGGCGTCTATTGTGATATTAATTGTGTCGGACACCCAACTGCGTGTAAGTGTACGTCAGTCAGTCTGTCAGTGATGAACGGATCGACTCTCACAACTGTAGGAGTAATGGCGTTTCCTTGCAGCAAACACCGTAAACGTTTTCAAGTTGTTAATTATTGAATTTCTCACATGTTATGCTTTAGGTCAAAAGACAGGTAGTATGAGAAAATTTGCTTACGGATATAACTACTCAACACGACAAGACCTAACTTTTATTTGAACCGAAAAGCTGACTGCTACGAAATTCCTATTTTATCTTATGTAGGTATACATTAGGTAGGTAGGCTTTCTGATGAGTATGACATTACTATCACACCACCAACTTAAAATATTGTATCATAACATGAATGACGATTAAAAGGTTTTCTTGAATTGACATTGAACAACACTTAAAGGATAGTTAACATTCGCTTCTACGATAGCTGCATCAACAAACACAAAAACTAATCAGCTATCATCATCCTGAATGTCACTTCTTAACCTCTAATACGTCCATAATTTGCGGCGCTCTGTGGAAGCAACCGACAATCGTAATCGGAGGAGTCGTGGGAAACAATAGCTCAATCATAGTAATGCGCAGACGCACCTGTCCACTGTGGTTAGAGAATGGGTAGAACAGCCATATCAGAGGGGTTAAAAAAAACAAAGTCATAGATAGATAGTTTAAACAATAACGGATGTGTTTATCAATATTCTTTTGTCATTCTTCTGTTAAGGCAACCGCCGGCGGCTTTTCGATCCCTGAGCGTTTAAATGATGCACGGTGTTTTCAAACCGTAGATAAACAGTGTCAACGATGGATAATTCTCTCTTGTTGTTAAATTTAATTTCTATAAGAGACAAGTCATGTATTTTGTTATCAATCCCAACTCAACGGATGATAATAATAAATGTGCAATGATTATGCAGCCGAGGGTCAATCATGTTTGATTAACTAATAATGTACGGTAATAAAAGAGTTACCTTTTTTTATGCTTTGACTCCGGTGATAGTTTCTCATACTCATCCCATTGTACATTAACTAAAAACTAAACTTCAGAATTCAAATTCGAATAAAAACAGTGCTGAGTAGGTAGTAACATCTTTAGATAAATAATTGATAGTTAAATCCTTTTTCAATTATTGTTACCGTTCATAATTTTTATTTAATGTAATGTAAATGGACTTTCCCCATCTTCTTCCAAAATTTGGTACCAGAATTAGAATTGTACTACAACCGACCAATTTTAAAATAATATCATAATGACGATGTAGCGGCTTGACGACGCTACAGCTTTGCATCGTGAGCAGTTTCGGGGCTTGCGATGTAAATCAGGCAGTCGTCACCCGCCGCGCTTCCCGACCACTCATATCCATTGTTATAATTATGTATTTGGTGCACCAGTAAATTATGTATCATGAAGATCTGGACATCTCATTTCACCATCACCGCACAGACTCCTTCTTCACCTCACATGCCTCGACAACGACATAAAAAATTTAAGGCATACTTTTCGTATTGGACGAGTAATGTTTGTCTTTGTTTAATAAACCTGCGAGTTTTTATTTAGACCTGTTATTATATTTTTCTAATGAGGGGTTAAAGTTTTGCACACTCATCTTCACATCGCTCTCGAAATACTGTTTGTGTATCATATTTTTTCTGTAATGAAAGCAATAAACGTTTTCTATTCTATTCTATTCTAAAATAAAACGAGTAAACTTCGAGATCACACAGTTATTTTAACACGTACGTCCATCACGTAATCTTGTCCTAACACGATCATCAGACAATAAGAACATTGTCTGCTAAGTGATGATGAATTGATGCGCACGATTCGGTGTTTGCTTTGTTTTATAACACGCTCTGTGGTTACAAACCATTTGAGGTGTATCTCAATTTAAGTGCCTATAATAATAACAATCTTCGCTTTGTTTGTTAAGGAGAGAAGTTTGATTTAAGCTAACTTGCATTGTTATTAAATGAAATGTTACTTTTTTTATGAAAACAGAATTTGTACAAACTTTTTTTTAACGAAAAAGCTATTATTAACATTCTTACTGTTTCAAGTTAAGCAAAAAAGTCATTTACAGCCAATCCACTTCTCACTCGAAAAATGCAAATTATGTTTATTTTGGTATAGTCAGTTAAGTCATTGACTTTTTGATATTAATAGAGATACAATCTGTAAAATAATATTCTTTCCATTTTAAAGTTTTTATTATGTTGCAACTTTTTATTGCTTCTTTTTGTATTATATGGAAGAAAACAAGATTAATATTTTACGTAGAACGGTAAAACTCATGCGTGCATTGTTTTATTATTTATTAAATTTCAAAATATTGCAAAAATTAATCAATAAAGCATGTTTTAGACATTTCAATCCAATCATTCAATAATCAAATTATAAATTGGATCCTCACTCTTGCATCTTGTAAACTAGTATTTGATATTTTCGATATTAATTAATTATCAATTATTCTTATATGACAAGTGATCCGTCATCGGTTGTTTTGAATGTTTAATGATAGCTCCAATAAAAAGAAGTGTTTTGTTAGGAGTACGTTGCTTTGGAAGTATATTAAAAAAATGTAGCTGTTATTAGAAATAAATTATAAGTCAGCACCACCGTCTATAAGGTAAACTATTTCTATTACATTAAAAAAATACTCTAAAACTGCAACATAACTTACCACCTATCTAAAACAACTTAAGAAGTCAAACCATTTAACCCACAGCCCATCCCACACATTTAATTATTATTATTCAAACCGTCAATATTCGTATCGCTAACTTCTTTGTCTTATCGAGCCGACTGTCAAATGTCACATGTTACTTAGGCTATTGTTTCAAAAATGACCACGCGTGGGATGGGGTTTTCACTCTGGTTTTATTAAGTCGTAAATAGAGATGTGACACTTTTTGTCAGATTGTGGCCGTATCAACAGATTGTTGTTGGGTATTATGGCATTGTTATAATGATTTTTTTTTAAATTTTGTTTGTGATATTTTTGTAAGACGAATATTATAAACAATATTTTTATAACTTTTAAAACTGATTAAAGTATTTGATATTAAAAAGATGTCAGTGTTCAACAACGAATTACCTATGTAAGTTGTGAATTGCGTCTTCATCTTATTTTTTAATGAAATATTTAGGTAAAAAGGAATGTCAAGATTATTTACAATATTCGACTAGCAAAGAAAAATAGTATATAGAAAGATTGGCTGTAATAAGCTTTTTCACATCATTCGTTACAAAACATTTGGGAAGAGTGATAGGCATCAATGGGCATCACTAGTCGTAAACTAAAGCAAACGCAACTTGCCTCGACACAAATATCTCAACTCCTAAATGACTGTTTATTTTCCTTTATGACTTCATCAGTCTCACCGGCCAGTGTTGATTTATTAAACCAATAAGTTTCACTAATTAAAAATAATACCTCAAATCGATGAGAAAATTGCAATCGTATATCAAAATACCGCTACTGGTTAATTTGAAGCCTCATTCTATTTTCAAAGATTAAAATCAAAACTATAAAACCGTTTTATCTTTTTTCTATAACAGCCTATGGGGTGATACGTTTTTACAATGCGGTTTACGTCCATATTAATTGGAATTCAAAGTAAGATGGTCGATTTGTGAATAAATTTGTTGGTAGCCATAACTTAACTTGTGACAGTCATTATCAGAAAATAACTGTCAGTTGGTGAAACTGATATAATTCAGTAAGATGACTGGAATGATGTTTTAAGTTATGAGGGCCTTTTAATGTCACTATTTTAAGTGGTAAAGTCGGCCTCAAACTTAATATTTTATAAATAGCAATATTTAGATATAGCGCACCATTTACATACTTTTGGTATGTTAACTGTACTTTTGACGATACTGAGAATAACTAATAAATGTTGGGTCTTAACAAAGTATGGTGATATATTATAATAATATAAGTAATTTAAATTTTAACCTATGGCATATTTATCGCATCATATAAACGTATCGTTGTGTGATGAAAGATACCTATTTACTGATTTTTCAATTTGTCGTCTGTCTATACACCTAAAATTATGAATTATGTTTTTTTTCCTCCTGTTCTTGTTTTTCCTGGTTTTGTTTTTTGATTGTTTTTTTTTCTGTTTTGTATTATGTAAATTTGTCATGTAATAATTGTGTGTGTGTGTTTGTGATGTCCTAAATTAATAAATTCATTTTCTTTCCGAACGTTAGATAATGTAGTTTATGTACTGACAAGACTGATATTTTTCTCTAAAGGGTGAATATTATGCTATTACTATACATACATACGTGCATGACTCGGCCAACTTACTAAGATGATGTGAGAAGAAATGGTTACTTAACTACTATTCTAATTAAATGACAAAACACATTTTGCCGAATATTCAGACGTTACACCACATCTATTGATTGGACTCAATTACCATTAACACTGTTCAAACCGTTCTATAAATTGTTATAACGATCACTTTGGTTAAATAGATTTCTCAAAAGTGTTAATAGACGAAATTTATATGGAAATCAAGTTTTACTTGAACACTTTACGTTGGGAAAAACTGTGAGAAAGGCGATGATTGAAATTTTTTGTTCGTAATTTATTCCATTTTCTTAGTTAAGTTGATTAGTGAGGAAATTATGTTGGCTTAATGAGTTGTTAACGAACAGTCGACGGGTTAATTCCTTTATCTTAAAGATGGGCTCGACCTTATCGGTAACATTTTAATGTGAGTTTAAGTGTTTTATTATTGAAATTATGAAATTGGATTCAAAGCTTAGGAACAACGATGGTAGATTGAGAAATTATAGGCCAGAAGATACTAATAGACTTTTTTATGTTGTTTGTTTCCTTAGCAAATTAAAGCTTTATATCACCAAATTTGCAAGTAATAAATATAAAAAGATTTCATTTCTAGCATTTGCGAGACAATTATATTTCTTTCAGAAGTAAATTCTTCTAAAATTCTTACTGTGATTAGAAACTATTACCTTTTGACATTATTACTATTTCAACAGAAAGTACCCCCTTATGTACAGCCACAATCTTGGCCAAAATGTACCTATTAAAATTTACCTATTAATAGAAAAAATATTGTATACAACCTTCTCCTAGCATAGTAAAGCTCATATCCAAAGTCTTAATGAACAAAGCCTGAATGGCCGGATGCCGTCGAATGAGGAATACCAATAACAACAGGAAACGAATAATAACAATATTGATTACTTAGATGACTGGCTAAAGTATGGCCCCTTGAGAAAATTGCAAACAAGCACGCTTAAAAATATTCAACCATTATTTACGTCTACAATAACAACTGAAGGTAACATTTTTTATTTCCATGAATAGTAGCTATTAGTTGTAAAAGTGTATAGTTAACTGCCTCGGTGGCGCAGCGGTTAGAGAGTCGCATTTCAATGCGACAGCTGCGCCAGAGGTCCCGGGTTTGATCCCCGGGTCGGGCCAAAAATATGAACCTAAGTTTTTCTGTTCAGAAATTCTCAGAGTAGTCCGGAGTTTGGAAGTTGGCGGTGTTTCGCCCCCATGCATCGGCAAGCACGTAAAGCCGTTGGTCCTGCGCCTGATCTCTCTCCGTTTGTATCAGATTGCTGTCCCATCGAGCTATGAGAGTGAAAGGAATAGAGAGTGCACCTGTGTTTGCGCATACACTTGTGCACTATATTATAATGTCCTGCGCAGTCGGTTAGTCGTTGTGACTGGCCACCGTAGTCGAAATCGACTAGGGGGACTATTTATTTAATATATAAGGTCACCTCGTTTTAAGTGATAATATTTTAACAGAGTATCTATCTATATCATAGAAATAGGGCCCAAGCATTTTTTTTTAAAAAATCTGTCCCATTTTCATTTTAATTTTTCCTAACAAAAAAAATAATTATTAAAAAGAGCATCCTGTCTTGTCTACTCTCAGAGATCCCCACACGCGACATCGCCTTTCGTCTCTTTCATTTAATGCCTATCTCATTCATTCATGTTCATGTGGCGCGCCGGTGCAATGACCGCGAGCGGGAGGGGGGCACCGCGGCGCGCCTATTTTTTAGACCCCCCCGCCCCCCACATCAGTAGACTGCATTCGATTACCTACCTTTATCAAAGTATCTCAGTGTACCTACAAACTAATTGTTACTGCAATCAGATCCCTAAACACTAACAGCTGATTAGGTAGGTACCTAGGATAAACTGAGACAGAAACTCAACTTAAGTAGGTATGTGTTCATTCATCGTAGGCCTAAAACACTAGGTATGATAAACTGAAAGTAGCTACCTAATTATGTAGTGTTTATTTAATAAATTCCTGCTGATAATAACAAAGCTTTTGTGAGAGTAAACTTTTAAAAAGAATACTTACATACCTAAACCATTAAAAATTAATGACCTGACTGCGTTCAATCTCACAAAATTTACGTTAAACAGATGTTTTTAGTTTTACCTACCTAATGAGTACTTAGCTACTGATTCGCTTTGATTCAGTGGATATGCACTAAAAATTGCGTAAGTAAATAAAACACAGTTTCGTTTTAAGTTTTATTTATTAGGTACCGTAAAAAACATAACCATACAACGCAACGCGATTACATCCTAGAATCAGCTAGAAACTTACCTAAATCTTTATTTGTTTTAACTTTCATTCATTGCACTTGCTCAGTTTTTGTACAGATAGGTATGTGAATACAAATCTTATTTCACGATTATGTAAATTAAAACTAGGATTCTATTATTTATTTTGACATCGGTTTTGAAATAATAATACTCGTACATCTTTAGTTATCGGCCGCGATAACATGTAATCAGTCAGGTATCAAACGAATGCCGAGAGTCGCATAACAATGGAATTTTTATTGTGTCTCGTTTACACATACTTGACGAGTTAACATGAAAAAATAACGACGTGAGAGATTTTTTACAGTCAAAACAAGTGCCTATTTTTCACAATAATTTCTTATTTTACGATTGCCGAAGCAAGCACTAGCCAGCCAATGACCGATCTAGCTATCACGAACGACACGAGCACTGGATTTATTACACTGGACATCATGGGATTCACTGTTTATTCACACACTAAATCTTTGCTGGAAATGAAGGCGAATAACTGCAGCATTGTGTTGTGCACGTTATCCCTGCCGTGTAAACGTGTAGTTGCGCAGTAGGACTCGAGCTCGAGCTGCTCGACCTTCGGCGCGTAGTCCGCGCCCGCAGCAAATCTTAGACCCTCATGTGATAAAGGTGGAGGCCTTCGTTGTGCAGAAACCGCCATATCCAGCGGCTGTGGGCGGTGTTTGGTACTAGGTGCCGGTGAAAACAATCCAGCACGTCGTTCTCGAAGTGCCACGTCGAGGCGCGGCGCGGCGGGAAGATTCTTGATGCCGGACGCCCGGCCCGGGCTCCGCACGACGCACGGCGCACGTCGGGACGCGCGCGCACACAACTCAATCGAATTTTTTTGGCAGACTGACTGACTCGCGCGCGCGTCGGTCGCGCGGCGAGCGTGCGGGGGGGCGGCTGCGGGGGAGCGGCCGCGACACGTGTAGGCAACGCGGCGGCGATTGGCGGCGCCTTTGACATTGCCTACAAAGACCGAGAGCGCCGCTCAGCAACACGCGACACGGGATGTTTTAATTTAGTATTTTTTCTACATGTTTAGAGGTCATTTTCTCGAAAACTAGCGTATAAAAATATTTTTTTTACTTACAAAAAATGTTTCATTTATTTTGCTGAATCTGACCTTAAAATATTATCACTTAAAACGAGGTGACCTTATAGTATTTTGAATTCGACACGTAAGTATGTTATATCATTGGAATTTGATAATATTTGAGTATGTTGAAAACACGTGTGCGTCTCGCTATGTTCGCGCTTTTATGATTCGTTAAACTACCGTGCCTCCATCGTTCTTTGGTAACCAATGTGGTCCAAAGAAAGTGGTAGAATTTTGTTACAGTCAGCATAATAAGTCGAACACTTAGATATCTTCCATGTTAAAGTAAAAAGCTTGATTTTTTCAAAATTTCTACAGTTCGTGCAAATTTTTTCATCATCAAAAAATGTGTCCAACCGAAGTTTCGGTCCCGGTTTCGGCAAAAAATCTAGGTTTGGCACATTTTTTTGTTTATGGCAGAAAACTTAAAATTATGCCAAACCGAAACTGTGCTTTAGACACTAGTTATATATTCCACTAATAAGTCCACTTTCTGATTCTACAAGTCCCGCATCAAATTACGGCGACCGCACGCAATAACCGAAAACCGTATGCGAAATTATCAAGTCACTTACTCGGAATGAAGTCTAATGTGGCTCTGATGAACGAGGAAGCGGGGAGATTGCGTTTACAATAGTAATGCTCGGTGACCACCTGTTCGCAACTAGGCAATTGCGAGCGTTTGCGTGGTGGGGCACAAATTGTTTTCTGCTTTAATAATTTATCGTCATGTGCTGTAACTGTGTTTGTGTGTGTTCTTGTTACATCAAATATAATCCTTTAGGTAGAAATAAGTTCAAATCTCCCAGTTTCATCTAATGTTAAAAGCCTCTTAGAATGTAATTGGTTTGGTGGTGGTAGCTCTTTAAACAATCAGAAAAAAATAAAAGTTAGGTACAGATGTATGTATATGTATACAATAGCAGCCATTCTTTGCATCTGTTAGTATGTTTTTATACAATTTCACGGAAAATATTAAGGTATGATAGAACTTATATATATTTTTATGAAAAACGTCCCCAATAATATATATTTATTTTATAAAATTACTAGTGTTCCAATGTGCCCAGTATTATTTTTGCGCTTTTTTTATCCTGGATGTTTGCTGTAAAATACACTTTCCCGAAACTAGGCTTTAATTAGACTTTCGCTGTATACAAACTGCTGACAGGCTATTTTGTATCATAATAACTATCATCTTTAAACAAATGCCTCGGACATACATCATTTCCTCTATTTTCCGCAGTAAATGAAGATTCAGTTATAAACTTAGATAAAGCGTTACCGCATAGCATTACTCCTTGCGGTACCCTATCCAACATAACAAGAACCCCGTGTCCCTTCATATTCAACCATATACAAGTCCAATTTATTCTGGTATTTCATGAATAACGACCACACATCTTTGACCCCTATGAACCTTCAGTTTCATATATCTCGCAGGTCAGGATAAGTTGGGATTTAGAGTAATGGCGTACTATCGTAACTGTACGAAGCTTTATTGCAATTTCACTTGTTAGGTTTTAATAACAGGATAGAATTATTTATGTGGTTGTCTATTGCTACTGAAATAATGGTATAGTTAACAATTATTTTTCACATTTGATCATAAATAACCCAATATTATTTATTATCAGAAAAGGATTACCTATATTAATTTTAATAACGCAGTCTTCTAACTAAACTAATTTTGTTTCTTGAAGCTAATAATAAAAAAAACACAACATCTATTTTTAAAAATATAAACTATATAAACTCATAAAATTGAGGAATTTGACGTAAGTCTATAAAATACGGGACTTGGCATATTTTTAGCAACTGACAAAAGTATTTGTGAATGAAATCAACGTGAAATGTATGTGAGAACGAAAATATATAAAGAAAATAATATATTCAAACGACATTACTGACCTCAGCATTTTTCAAAATGACTTTATTATATCAAGCTTTATTCTCATAGGTGTTGTTAATACGATTATTGTCATACAAGCCATATATCATACGTTTTATAACCGTAGTTCAGATAGAATTGATTGGAATTCGTGCATAATTTCATTCAAGTGGACATAAAACTCAACTTTCAATATTTAACATATCAGCCCATCGTTTGAAAGTAAAATATGAAATATTTGTATTTTAATTTCTGTAGGTGAGATGGTTTTGGTAATTTCGACTTTTTGGTTTTAGTTTATAGAAGCTTGGTGACAGTAATAGTCTATGATTAGTGTAATCGGTTGTATCACACATGTTTGAAGGTGGAACTTATTACCTTAAGACTTAAGCTTTGGAACATTATCTTTTAAGTAGCTGTTAATATGATGCAAGTTGTGAGAAGACGTAAGGCATCAAAATATAAAATACTAGCTTTTTCCCGCGACTTAGTCCGCGTGGATTAGTGACTTCTTTCTCCCGTTTTTTACACATTTACCACTATATCTTTGCTGCTATTGGTCGTAGCGTGATGTTATATAGCCTATAGCCTTCCTCGATAACTGGACTATCCAACATAAAAATAATTATTCAATTCGAACCAGTAGTTTCGGAGATTAGCGCGTTCAAACAAACAAACAAACAAACAAACTCTTCAGCTTTATAATATTAGTATAGATAAATATTAAAATATACGTTCCGGGACACTATTCCAGACACAATAGATGTTTTATTGTTTTCAAGCCTGTAGGCGTTCACCTCGGAACGTGTTAAGGTAAAAACTGATTGATACACAATTTACTTTTAAATTTGTAAGTCCTTTTTATTTTTTATGTCCGAGTAGATAGCTAGACAATGTGGCCTCAGATGACTATGACGGATCATCAGCCTTACTCGGGGTACAAAACCCGATCCAATGAATATAGCCATCCCTGTCATGCGTGTGAAACGGCCTGGTATGAGTGACAGGGATGGCTATAATCATTGGATCGGGTTTTGTGTCCAGAGTAAGGCCACATGACTAGTAACAGCCTATTCACTCTCTTATTGAAAACATCCAATTGGTAGTTGCAAATGGTACTCTCCTTACTTACTCAATACAGAAATAATGTCTAATATATATATGTATGCTAGCTACATTATTTATTAAATTAAATATTATTATACTAGTAACTAACAAAATACAAAGAAAAAATATTATTAAGACCTTAAAAAATATATTGTGAAAATTCAAATGTATCATTAAAAGTACCTTTAGGCAAGGTAGTATTACTTACATATAAAGTGTGTTTCATAATGGAAATTCGTTTACAAAAGACACTTTTCTTTTGTTTCATACCGTACATCACAAACTATTTTGTGTATGGTACACCTTAACCGTAAGTACTAGAGACCATTTTCATCACATAATCGAATACCAAAAGCATGTTTAAATACTTTATTGCGTTTTTAACAAGTAAAGTCAAATATTTTGACACGTAACAAGAGCCATATGTTAAAAATAACACCACATTTACGGTCAAAGTTCATCGAGAACATAAAAAAATAATGTCATCAAACCTTATCTTTGTAAGATTGGAATCGGATGACACTTAAGAAAGATGAATAGCCTTTTATATTCGATGCATCGATGTATCGATTCCCTCTTGTATCGATTCAAAGATCGATGTTCAGGGCTTTTTAATTGACAACTGAGCCTATACGTTATTCGAATATTTTAAAATACTGACTTGGGATATATTTTATGAGGATCTTTACCTATAAGGCGGGGAGAATAAATAATTCAAACTTATGCTGGCGTTAATCTGAAGTAGGTACCGATATAATATTTTATTTTCTACTTATAATTGAAGGCTTTGTTGTGATGATTTAGGACACATATTTTTCATTGTATTTTATTAATAAAAATAGGTACGAAACATTATTTAAATAAAATCAAGCGGAGAACCTTTACTTCCATAAATCAATTCAGACAAATTGTTTTAAAACAAATTGATATAAATTTACCAACAAAACCTATATTCTGTTGCCAAGAAACAAAAAGTTGTAAAATAATACCCAGTTTTGAATTAGCCAATCAATTATACTTCAATATCAGATGCAAGTCTATTCATTCAAGTAACAGTAAAAAACATTTATTATAACGTGAAACATTTTTCATTGATCCCAAATAGATAGTCATATTTAATTATAGGCCAGAGGTCAATAACTATGTTATTAATAATACTTAGAGTAAATTTTCAATTATAAAAACGCTGTTTTGTGTTACTTACACATTTGGAAGTGCTTATTTCAATATTTCTTTTAACCTTGGACCTTTTCGGTAACATCCAAGTCAGTGTTTTCAAATTAATGAAGGGAATCGATAATCTAAAGTCAAAGATTTCATCAAATGGTAATTTTAGTAATGCAGTGGTTATTTATTGATTAGTAGTAGATACTTAAATGCATTACTAATTTGGTATTATAGTGTAAGTTGGCATTGCGTTGAATACCATTTAATATTGTATTTTATGTATTTTTATTAACCTTATTTTAGTCCACAGAATCATCACATAACGTTTGAGTATTCCACTAAGGTACAATAGGTACAATCTTGAGCTTTGACGCCGATATTCAGCTCCAAAACCTCAAAAAAGGGTACATAGGGTACAAACAGTCTATGAGTATGAATGAAAGTATGCATGACAAACTCTAAAATCATCCAAGAACTAGGAATATCAAGTATTTATATAAATTGCACTTGTAAAAAGAAACTGTGAACCTGTGACGGACGAGGTATTGAACCCCGTGTCTTACGCTATCCGGGCGTATGCCTAATGTGACGGTGGCCGAGTGGTATAGGCATACGCCCGGATAGCGTAAGACACGGGGTTCAATACCTCGTCCGTCACAGGTTCACAGTTGCTTTTTACAAGTGCAATTTACATTATTAAGTTTGTATGGTGACAAAACACTATAAAAACAAAAACAAACTATCAAGTATTTATATGAGGCTAATACGTTCATATAAAAAATGGAAAAAGAAAATATTCCCGCCACTCAATCATTCTGCCTGTCTTTAAAACAAAAGCCTTACCACCTCGCTGATCATTCGGTCTACAAAAAACCTTAACCAGATGCCAGTCAGTAAACAAAAAGCCGACCTTATAAGCGACAATTAACAGATTTTGTAAACGTCATCCGGTAACGTTTCAATTGACAATCGGACTTAATCCGCGGGTAGCTGATGCAACTCTAATTTGTGGTGTGATTGATCCTAATCCGCTTAGCTGGACAGTTTGGAAAACCACTGTTCGTGGTGGACTGGCAGCAACATTCAGTTATGAAGGGAGGGATATGGTATATTTAAACAGTGTTTTTAACCGACTTTAAAAAAGGGGGAGGTTATCAATTCGACTATATGTTTTCTTGTGGCTATGTTATCTTATATCTCAGTCATTTGTGGACCGATTCGAAAATAAAATCACCTGCTTAGAGGGTTTACCTTCTAGTTGGTCCCATTGTTGCCAAATTGGGAATTAATGATAGGATCCTGGTGTAATCGAGGGAAACCCTCAAATTTTAAAGGCACGTATAGTGTTTTGGTACTAGTGTTTTAATATTGTCATGTCTTTACGTATGATTGTCACCATTTTGTGGAGCTGAGCTGATGGTGGAACTCTTGAACGCTAAGGAGTTCAGTGATAATGATGCCAGAACTTTTTTTTGGGTACTTTGTAACTTATTAAGAAACAGAGTCAAAAGGTGTCCCCCTTATGGTCACTAAAAATTTTAAAATTAAATTACCTTTAAAAAAAGTCAAAACTTCAAAAACAAAATGCACTAAAATGTCTGAAATAAACTCTAAAAAGTACTCCATTTTAGGCAAACCATTTCTTTTGGATGGATTTTGGAGAATTGACTCTAAACTCCATTATTATTAGGGCTCCTTAATTTTACAAGACCAGTGGCATAGACAGAGACGACGATAGAGCAAGCTCACCAAGCTTTATCTCAAGCGTCCTGTAATAGTAGTGAAATAATTCTAGTTAAGGTGACATCAGAATCCGAAAATAGAAAAGCCGACTCGTTACCGTCTCTATCATAAAATTATCTTCATAACTCAACGTCCCAACTTACGTAGACAGGTAAGTACATGATTACAAGAATATAATTAACACAGTTAGTACATACAAGAGGACATTGTCTAGCATTCTTCGTGTACTGTTACCTGATTAGCAGTACCAAATAATAACCGCTCGGATCAAGACGTTAATTAGCTATAACATAGACGGATATTTCAGCTTTTTGTACGGCAACTTTCTAATACTAGCCTTTGTTGGCGCGTACAATAGGAACGCTTGGAAATCGTGATTTAAAAGTAATAGGTCTTGTTAGTTGTCTAAAGTAAAGATGTAACTCAAATCCGTTGCGTGAAATCTTTAACGTTAGTCAGGTACCCAACCTTTAAACGAGCAAAATTGTTGTTATGTATAGAGCTGTTACAATTATAGCGTCGTTGCTTTGCCTAGTGAGTACCAAGAGTATCCAAAGCTCAATATGCAATATTTTTAAAGGTGCCAGTGTGACGTAGACAAAAAAATAAAAAGAAAAAGGCTCACCAACTAAAACGTATCTAAGAAAAATACAAATGGAAATATACATTCAAATTAATTAATTTCTTCAACGATCAGTTTCGTCCGACTTATCTTACTTGTTGACGCAATTTCTCATTTCACATTCACCCACTTCTAATCACTGCGATTGCCCCACCTTCTCCATATCAATATCTTGAGTTTTTTAATTAATCACATTGAAATTATAGTAATTAAAAGCCAGTAGCCCTGAAGACATGCTCAGAGCTCGAAACGGCATTCAGACTATCCATCTCTTGGCCACCAACGCCGAATCATGCCTATTCTATTAAAAACCTAGACAGATATCAAATTTATTGCCACCATCTGTATTGTTTCAATTAGAAATAACGAATAAATGTACTGTAGAGACGCCCAAATTATCGTATCCTCCTGTCATAATTTAAAATAGCTTTCTATTGTATAGGTCATTATTTATGAAATATCAATAAGCATCGGATAGTCCCCGAAGCTATAATATTATACGGTACAGAGGCCCGCCTATACGGTGTTAGGAGGTCCATTATTTTAGATTTCGATTCGATTTTAGATTCGATGGCGAATCGATGTGAAAATTATAGATATGTAGCGATGGGTTGCGTTACACAATGGTACTTTCTCCGACTAATTTCTTAGAATGGATTAACGCGCCGGAATGAAGATGGATTGCAAATTACATTTCTAATGAGGCAGGCCGACTGGTTCATCGGTTTTGAGACTTCATTTTGAAGGAAGCCTCGGGTGTTAATCTTTGTTGTATGTATTTTTGATGTCTCTTGTAAATCTTTAAGTAATTTTTGTGTTTTCAGCACGTAAGATAATCAATGTGACAACGTTTAAGTCTAGAAATTAACTTATGTAAAAGCTACATTTCCATGTTGTGTCCATCCATCCATCTTAAGCAACGAAAAACTGACTATATTGAAGAATTATCTTAACATAATGAATTTTTTACTTAACCATCATTAAATAATGTACACAAAGTACATAAAATTTTACACGTGGTGTCACAGTGAGTAGTGAACTCACATTACAGACTTAACATCTTACCACCCAATCTCACGACTTTTGTATCACACAATGCTAAAGCTTATCATATATATTTACTCTACCTAATATTTCTAAGCTCCACATAATGATTCTACAGATAATCATGAATCACCCATTAAGACCAGGCCAGCTGGAAGCAGCACAAACTGGTCAGTCCAGTGATCCAGTCTTCGACAGGACGATATACGGGTGTCTACGATTCAATAGTTTATGAAGCGTTTGTTGGTGGGAAGACGATGGTATAGGCGTTATCATGTGTATCAAAGTATTTTTAAAACGTTATATGAACTACTTATGTCTTAAATGATTTACTTTTATGATTAAATCCTGTCGTGATTCCTGCCCAATTACATAAGCACCATATGAGGAGCTATTTAACAGTGGGTATCAGTTTTTATTACAACCATACTCTATTTGTATACCTACATATCATTTGAAGGTAAAAGAATTAAAGAAGGTGTAAATGAGGTATGTATAAATCACGATTGATTTGAAAATACCCACTGAGATTTAAAATACCTCAAACAATATGACTCACAACAAAACTGATTGTTTCCTTAGCCACCTCATTTTTGCAATCTAGATTACCTGGGTTCTCGAAATCCGTTTTTTGCCTCAGGTTTTTTTTATTCTGTTTCTTTGTCATCAAATCTCATTCTAATCTTCAATCTGAGTCACTTTTAAAAGCGTTGCGGTGTCAATTAGAGACGAACAACCGTTGAGCGTAATAAACTGACTATTTTACGCGTTTGTTTTAATTTGGAACTGGTTTTGATATCGGGGTATTCATCAACTCGTCCTACATGCCTACGGCCCACTTAGGACGAAAAGGGAAAATCAAAATTAATTAAAATTGTATTCGTCAACTCGTCCCATTTTCTTTTTTCGTGGGACTTTAAACCTTATTAACGTCTGGTACAGTTGCAGAGAAAAGTGTATTTTTAAGAAATATAACATTTATTTATTGATTCTCTTACTTTTTAAAATTTATCATAATTGCTTCTGTTTCGTTCATATTAATGTTAGAAAAAACATGTTTCTTATACTAAAAAAGTCGTATAAGTGAATTATTTTGTTTTACAAGCGAAAGATAGTTCAAGTGTTATGTATCCCTTTTTTAAGTGATTGTGAAACATCTTTAAAAATTTACATATCCTTTGACTTTGGACTCCAATGAATCTCTAAAAGGACACGGTCGACCCGCCATACATTGCTTGCCCCAAAAGTAAAAATCCATGCGTCACGACCAAAACTAATTTTATGGGTTCGTTTCTTCGCCTTTTAAAATAATATAAAGTAATATAACCCGTAAATAGCGGGGTTTTCACATAAAACGAAATAAAATTTGTGGGGTCAATCTCTTGCACACTATCTAGAACAGGTCTTTCTAGATCATAGCGCCATCTGTGTCGAAAAACCGCCATCTAGGCCACCAAAACTAAAACATAGAAAACTGCCCCGCTAGGGTGCGTAACGCGTGAAAATTACGATGACGCAAACAATAGCCAACGAAAAGAAGTTCCTTGTCACAGTTTTTTTTTTCAAGTTTTAGGAAGTGGTTGGTTGGTTTAAAGGTTAGTACCTAAGGGAGGCAAACGTCATCTTCCTTCTTAAAATAGCGATTGCGAGCGCTTACTAATTTAAAGGCGGCCAGACAAACGGCCAGTTATATGACACTGTATGACACAATATGCCATTTCGTTAAGCGGTCGCCAGTTTGCTTATAAGTGCTCGAAACCGCTATTTTCTGCCAAACACAACAATTGTTGGGGACAGGATATTGTGTTCAATCGTTGTCCTATATTTTTTGTAGATTTATATGCCGCTAGATAAAAGCAAAGTAAATTAACAATATTGTATTAAAAATTCAATATATTTTTTGCAAAATGATATAGTCAAGTCTCTTAATGCTTTTCTTTAATCAAACATAAAACGACTCTGGGGCAATTTACGACCGTGTCCTTTGTGAAATTGGCTGTGAATATTGGACTGACATTTGAATCGAATTTCTGTTTCGTTGAAAACTTGAGGTAAGTACCAACACTATCCTTAGACTTTATTTAAATGTTCGATATTTTCGTTTGATAGGTGCTGATATGACCCACAAGAGCCATCGACATCTAATAATCGAGCAGCTTCTGATATTATTTCATCACACAAACCATTGCTTCTTCGAACTGGTTACAGATATGACATTAAAAGAAAAAGATCAATCAACAGTATGGCGCTGTGTACAAAGAAAGATCTGCCTAGGAATTTTAATTATAACGTATGCTAAGCTAACACGATTAAACATTGTCATAAGTGTTCAATAAGGAATAAACATTTTGATATCAAACATACAGTTATTTTATTATTTTTACACTTACACTTTTGTTTCTGATTGTACCTGTATTTAAAGTGGGACGAGTTGACGAATACAATTTTAATAAATTTTGATTTTCCCGTTTCGTCCTTAGTGGGCCGTAGGCATGTGGGACGAGTTGATGAATATGCCTTGATATCGATATAATGAAACAAGTGTGATTCGAATCGATATTAGTGAAGGATTCCGTACATTAATTTCTTGGTTGGAAACGACCATGGAGTTGTTCAGATGAGTCCTTTTAGGAACTGATCAGTAGTTTATTGTCAAAACTTCAAATTTAACGAATTTTTAATTTGTGACGTGCAATAAAGAGGTATCTTGTCTTATCTTATTAAAATTTGGTCATAGTTTACGTGAAGTAATTACGGCCTGACATGACTGATGCGTGTCAGTAAACTTGCCTGATTGTAGCAGGTTTACTTAAAAGATGTTTATTTTATCAATTTAAAAAAATACAACATTTTCTTGCTGCTCATGTATCTGTTCACTATATTCTACTATATAAATAAAAGTAGAGTTTTCCTTCCTGATGCTATGACTCCAGAACGCATGAACCGATTTCCACGGTTTTGCATTCGTTAGAAAGGTCTCTGGCTCTGTGAGGTTTATAGCAAAGAAAATTCCCATAAAACGGGGCCGGGGCGGGACAGGGCTGGGGCGAAACGAAGTTCGCTGGGACCGCTAGTTTTTTATATATACGAAAAAAAAACACCACCACATTTTTATAAAGCAGGCTTTAACGGTATAATTTTAACACTCACGTATGCACGCCGGGTATGTTATAATTTTTGTTTGTAATACCCAATCATTGACCTAGAAAAAGTACAATACATCCATACTTTCCACGTGACTCACCGGACCGTCCAATTTTGTTGCGGAACCCTAAATTGTACCCCATAAATAAAGTAAGAGTTCAATTTACCGCAGTACCTGTCAATCACATACCGTATTATTAAATCAAGGCTCTGCTATGTAATATCAGTTATTTAAATACTTTCATCCGAATAGCTCCCAAAGGCGTTTTGCTAATGTTTCGTTAACCGTTACTTCTAATAACTGAGCGTGTAAAAGCTGTTATTTCGCAAATCGGCTCGTATGTCGATAAAATAACTTCATATCATAGAGGCAATTGAAACGCCAGTCCACTTTGTAGAAGCCCGCGGGAAAACAGGTTCCTTTATTGCGCACCACTTCGCCAACACAAATACAATCAGCGTAGGTTTTTTACCATGTGCTACTAATTAGAAGTTGAATAAGTTAATAAAACGGCTTTATACTCTACAGGATATCGTTGGACCTTAGACCTTCCTATTCACCATGCACTAACATGCATTAGTACGCAATGCTATATAGCTACCATGTAAGAAAAAGTTGTTTGCTTTAGGGAAGAAAATACCGAAAATATGGCTTAAGCGACATTTTTCCAACTTCATGAAAAGAAGGCATTCAATTTGACCTGTATGTCTGGATCTAGTTTATGTACCTATGTTTTTTTTTGTATCAGCCTATTAAAGAGACCCTGTTCTTTATTGCGCACAGCAATCAGTAATCATAAGTATAAGGAGGCCTACTACAAAAAACGAAATCCGTCAATACGGTAATCGAAGCATTTCATAGTAAGGATTCCATTCTAAAAATGTTTCGGATCCAAAAAACGATTGTCGTATTGACGGATTTCGTTGTTCGTAGTAGACATACTAAACTCTTACGCAGATGGCTTTAATCTCGGCTTTTATCATTAGTAAACTTTTCTCACCTTTGTACTATCTTATCTCCCCGTGCTGTGTTCATAGGTAGCAGACATTATGGTAATAATGCAAGTGGGTTGGGTAATTACACTGTATGCTGATGAAAGTTGAATGAAATTCGACCAGATAGGTGGAGAACCTGCCTCAAACCCCAGGTGCCAATCCAGGTCTGGTCAATTTGAAACCGTTTTCATAACAGCTACTAAATATTCTTCATTAAGAAGTTCTCATTTTTTAATGAAACTGTTCAACAACCAACTATATCCAACGTGTTGTTTTACACTAAAATGATATGACTATGGAGATGAATGTAGCCATCAAAACCAACCTTTCGGAATGTGCAATCACAGCCATGAAGCTTTTAAAAAACAGTAATCCGTGCAACAAGCTGATACTGGGATAATTCAATTTTCAATGTTCCATTTACGAGATAAGCTCTTGTTGATGGGGATTTAATATTCTTTTCTTTTTTCTGCCATACGCTAGTCTGATTTTATAATTTTTCAATATTATAACTTCACAAGGTTTGATTCCTTGTCTGACGCAGTTGGTTTTTGCAAGTGCAATTTATAATATTAAGTTTGTATAGTGTAATATATTAACAATATAAAAATTACTCGTCATGTATTAGACCTGATCCTTTTCTTTATAAAAAAAATCTTCTTTGTAAAATTAAAAATAAAATGTCAAACATTTTCGTTAGCGCGACAAACGTTACACGTCTAAAAATCAATGATCATTTCCAATTCAATGTAACACGATCATGCAATGTCGATACATCAAAATCGTACACCAATCTGTCAGACACTGATATCTTAAACTAAACAATGACTACCTACACAACGGTACCCATCGCGTAACACTGGTCCTAATTAAGAACGCAATCAATCGAAATCGATCTAGCAATTCGATTTCTTTGGATATAGAGTTGCACCTTTTTACTGGTTGACTTTAACGACATATGATTTTGAACTTTATTTTTTGACACATAGATTTTATAATTGATTGTGTGTGTGTTGAGGTGTGAATCGTTGAATGATTGTCAAAAGCCACTGGTTGGGCAATGTGACACTTGAGAAAGTGACGTGAAGCGGGACACAATGAGTGGGATATACGCATACCGCGAGTTCAATTGAATCGCTCTAGCATTATGATTATGATGGTACGGTCAGCAGAATAAAATACAGGTATAACTAGAAAATAAGACGGCGACACGAGGAACGAAAAAAGTCGTCGAGATTAAGAGATCAAGGAGATGGCTCGAAATAGCGATAAATGGAGAATACTTCACCGACAAGAGCATAGCTCTTCAATGAAGGAGAAGAAGACGTGGAAGGCAATTATGTGTTATATATACACTTGTATTACACTATAAGTAGTTTTAACAAAGAGATAGCAATCATGTGATTATTGTTATTTAGCAAGCATGTTACTTTATTTGCCAGCATCAATATCATATATAAAACAGTCGTTACTCACTCCTTTATTTAATTCAAATTAAGAATACTTGTTTTTAAATTTTACACGAAAATATAAGTACTTCAATTTATAAGTATATCTGTTAAAAAAAACTAAATGATAAAATCAACAAGAATGTTCATTGTGTGCTAAGAACAATCATATATTTTTTTAATTATAAAAACTAGACATTGTCCACGAGCAACTTTCAAGATGTCAAGTCGATATCTAAAGACAATTGTTGGTCTGTTTTTATATCAGCTAATAAAGAATTCATATCGATATACGGTATTCAGAATTGAGTCGAATACTAGATGGACTGGTTGGACTGCTCGTTAAAACAAAGCTTTTCCTTAGTGAGGTTACGCACTTCATCTGATACGAATTTTATCCACAGACATATTAAAATTTAATTTAATTAACCTACTAAATGTGACTTTGCTAATAAAACGATTTTTCGAATTTTTAAAAATTCGAATCGTTACCCATTATACCAGACTATTATCATTTTTTAAATCAATCATCTTAAATTAGGGGACAAAATTTTAATAAAATTAAAAAAGCTTAAAAATAATATTATTTAAATATTCTTTCCGTCGATACAATAAAGCATATTAATATTTTTATACCTACCTATGTGATCTTATGATGACTCGGGAACATAATAAGGGCAATTGAGCTAAATAAAATCATGTTCGAGTAACTAGTCATGATGTCAGAATAATGCATTTTGTTCGTTTTCTATTGAAAAATCCATTCCGCATTTGATGCAGTGAGCATACACTCTTAGTGTGGGGACAAAAAGTGACACTTTTGTTATGTGGACCGTACGTATCGATAGTAACTCATGAGTGATTTTTAATTTAATTGTAATACCTGATTTTGCCCAACCGACCGTGAGCGGCGATCCGACCGACAGATGTCAATCTGGACCGCTAGCTTTTTTTAGGGTTCACCAGTTAAATACAGCAGCCATATTATTTATCCTATTGTATTTTCCTACTTTTCGATACACATAAGTAGTGCGAAGTAGGGTAACATAACCTTTAAAATTTATCATCATCATTATCAGTAAAAACTCGTCCACTGCTGAACAGGCTTCCCCTATGGTTTTCCACAGCGACCGGTTGTGAGCGGTCTGCATCCAGTGTGATCTTGCGATCTTTACAAGATCGTCTGTTCTTCTTGGCGTTGGATGCCCTACGCTGCGCCTTTGATCGAAGAGTCTCCAGTCTTAACCGTTAAAATCAGCTTATACTGATTTATGAAGGATATTGAATTCATCCCTAGCATTCGTAATGCATATTTTCAGACAGTTGTAACAAATTATTAATGTAAGTGACACATAATGGCCATAACTGCTTCACCAAAGACCACCAGTTTTTTTTGTTTTTCAAAATAATCCTGGAATAACTTAATGCCGACCATTGTTTCATAGATTGTTGTTTGCTGGTGCTTGAGTTCCAAAAAAAAAATTTGAATATGAAGGAAAAAACAAATCTCTGCTTTTGATAGATAGATTGCACATCACATATGTCAATTACAAATTAATTTAGAGGAAATGTACAATTTAGACGGTCTTTTCACTCTAACCGAACTCTTACAGATAAACTTTAGATAATAATTAACGGTAACTCTCAAATGTACGGAACACCATTAACCATAAAAACGCGTGCTTGCCCAGTTTTTATGCTCATACGTTTTTTACGACCATTCATACAGGTTGGCCGACGGACGTTGCTTTTTTATTGTCATGTGTAATGAATTAACGATACGATAGACAAGAAAAGATATCGGTATGTGAAATCGGCGCTCTTTTATTTTTAATAATGTGTTGTAATAAAATCTTTGTTGTTTATAACTAGGGCTGTTAGATGTTAGATTTGCCCAAAATATGTATATATAAACTAGAAGTATTATTAATAAAGTGCTTACCTTGCATAATATAAGCTTTTCTTGATATGTGTGCTTTTATGATAAATTTAAATGCAACATTAAATCAAATTATAACAACTTTCTACCTATGATTTTGATAAGTAAACAACACATATTAAGTCCACATAGGTAGTATTATAGATAGTGCCATCCACGAAGGCGCGCCCCACTCTTTTCCTAATTGAGGAAGGTGCAGGGTGCGGGGGGTGACACGCGCGTCAGTTGCGAGCCGGCCGTCAATCAAAAATTCAGACTCGTCACAAACGTGGCTCTACTTAAATTATTTTTAAAATGTTAAGGAAAACCCAGTGTGTTGTACTAAAAAATAAACCTGGTATAATCTTTTGTCATTATTAAATTTACTAATTAATTAGGTATAATGGTAACTGAAACACCATAAACAACTTCAAATAAAAAAAAGCACCGAGGTGTACTCTATCGGGGAAGGCTATAAAACATCACGCTAGGACAAACGTGTACGAAGGAAAAACAATTCACACATATGAAGTTCCGGTGGACCGACAGTTCTCTTTTAAATAAACTTTTTTTTAAACTTTTTAAATGTTATAAAACGTGTTTCGTTTACTTCAATAGTAAAAATGTTACTGGTGCAATTTAAAAAAATATATTACTCATCTAGTAGCTAACCACACCTACTTGAAACTATATCTAAGTAGAGTATCTTTCCCTTTAGTGTAGTTTTTGTAGTGTGCTTGTCAATCATAAGTCATAATGATGTTCCAAATTCAATTCAAATGTTAGAAAAAGCTTGCACACATGTAGTATAAACGATTTGGACGAGTGGAGGGGCGCGCCGTCGTGGATGGCACTATCTATACGTACGTAGTCAACAAAATATACCAAATAACAAATATGTTTTTATCTTGGTTTTGGATGGTACATCCCTAGTAATTGAGATCACCTGTCTTATATTCGACAGTTATTTTGTACTTTGATTAAAACAAAGTAATCAAGGAAACAGAGCTCAGAGTATTGGATTTTATGTTGCTTTTTAAATGAAGGATTCATCTGTTTATCAAGATGTTTTTTTATTTTAGGGCTGATTTTTCAATAGCCAATAGTCAGTTGAAATATTCGTCAAAAAAATAACTGGCTTATTTGAAAACGTCACATAATGGTTAGCAATCATACGCAACTGTATTTGTTTTAAATCTGTCGCTTTATATTTCATCAGTCATTGAAAAATCAACCCTTAACCTATAGCTTGTAAACCATTTTACAATTGTAAAAAAATAGTATTTTAGGTTCTCCGCACACAGCACGCAAATTTCATAATCCATTTATTGATACCTATGATAACCTATTTTTGTGTTAAATACGTATCGTATTTTTTCTGTAATCAACAAATGTCTGCTTCTTGTCATCGTAATATCATTTATTATTTTCCTTCTAACAAAAGATGTCCATAATGATAACTAAGTCTATTTTTGTACTTCCAGGTAATTGAGCTGGCGTCGCCTACGCTACGTAAGCAACTTTATCTAGCTAAAGTAGGGGTGACACTTCTTAAAATACATAAAATTTATAATTAGTTACTCTGAGCACTAGTTACTGTTTCAAATCACATGCCCACTAACATAATAACCCGACGTAGCACTCCGAGGAAATGTAGGTAGCACGGGCGCTAACTTGACACAGCTTTGGCGATGGGCATTAACCATGCCCCCAGATAAATTTAAAACTCATAAGCATAGGTGCAGCTAAATCACACAATAATTAGCAAGCTTGCAAACAAAGTCGGATAGGTACCTACATGTTCTAATTAATAAGACGTGTTAAATATATTCACTGGAATCATAACAATACTCGCAACGATGTTGAGAGATATTTTGAGATGTTGAGAAAAACGTAAGTATTTTCCCGACACGTTGCACAAGTTTTATTTAAGACTGAACCAATACTTTTCTTTCTCTTCTCTACTTTTCCGAAACTTTTTTCAAAACTGTCATTTGTAGGAGAGTACCTATATAACAATAATAGTAAGTGCTAATTATAAAAAAGTACATCCAATCGACTCCAAACTTCTCGACGAGATTTCTCTCATCTCTAAGTGTTTACTTTAGCATCTATTAGTATTCATAACAGTGACAAATACCCATTAAAATTAGGCGCAAAGACTCTACACGCCTACGCGTATGGTCAAAAACTTTCTGATACTCGAGTACTTTTCACTTTCAACGGACTATGAGATGAAGTGAGCCTCTTCTTATGGGCACTGCGAATTTGATGTAAAAGTGTCTGTAAGACAAGTGACAAAACATAAGTAACATTAACTACTTTGTATGATTGGGGAACATAATCCGCGTCGAATTATCCGATGAATTTTAGTATGTAGCGACCTCGGTCTTAAAGTATTTCATGTCTCCCTATTACCCCAAAATCAAATGGGTTGGTGATTTCTGAGTATACTATAATGGGTCTAGACGTATTTTTGTATCTTATTTCATCATCATCATCATTATCAGCCAAAGGACGTCCACTGCTGAACATAGGCCTTCCCCACAGTTTTCCACATCGACGGATCACAAGCGGTCTGCATCCAGTGTGATTCTGCTATCTTTACAAGGTCGTCTGTCCATCTTGTCGGTGAACGACCTACTAAGCGCCTTTGGTCGAAGGGTCTCCAATCTAGAACTTTTCTACCCCAACGGCCATCACTTCTTCGCGCTATGTGCTCTGTAGATGTATCTAATTTATTATAACAGAAATCTGTTAAATAATAAGTTACTTTGGAATCAGAGCAATGTGTGGTGTTACATTGCAGCCCAATAATTTATTTTAGTAGTTCGTTGGATAGGGTCTCGTTAATTACTATAACTCAAGAATGGCTGAACCGATTTGGCTGTAAATTGGTGGGAAGATAGCTTAGAACCAGGAGAAGGACATAGGACTTTTTAACTCGTTCGGCGGGGCCGGGGCTGGGGCGGGACGGGGCTTTGGGCAAAACAAAATTCGCTGGGTCCGCTAGTTTGCTATAAACACAAGCCGTTTACGTAAACAATAGCAATCTAGACATTGCCAGCCCTAACAGCTGGCCAGTCAGTAGCCGGGCGTAATTTTCTATCAATTGTGCGTCAAGGCGCATTTTCATAGAAATTGTCGGCGCCGCTCGGCCACTTTCGCGCGCGTTCGGGCTTGCGTGTGCGCAACATAGCGGTGCACTTGCTTGCTTTGAACTGCGTGGAACGGTTCAGGTGTATCACTTGACAGTTCGGCTTTAATACTGATCTTTCTTTAGCTATAAGGGCCGATTTTTCCAACGTCAGATAAAACTTATCAGACTGACTTAGTATAAAACGACTGATTTCAAAATGTCATTTTCATGAATGATTACTGACAAACAGGTGACGTTTCCATATTGTATTTTGTTCGACGAATATTTCTTATCTGACTTGAAAAATCAGCCCTAAATATAAAAAAAAACATATCGAAGATATATCATGTTCAATTGTTGTATGGTTTGCATGCTTATGTCGTTTTGAATATCTGTTTGGAATAACTTATCTTTCTTATTAAACTTCTTTAAAGGATGTATATTTTAATCTGTCATTTTCTATCATGATTCGTGGTCAGTATAGGTATAGAAGCACCTCTGTAAGTACTGCACTGATTAAAAACTACACCCTGTATACTTTTGTCATAAATTGGTTAATCAAACAAATAATTCCCTGACCAACAAAAAACTTGCACAAATATATGCATTCATTGGTATTTTTAAGATACCTCTTTATTTTATTTTTATAACCAACCCAAACCTTAAGTGAACTGATTTTCCAAACGGTTTGCAATAAAAACCCGCCCATTCTATTCTAATCTCAAACCAGCTCAGTACTTATACTTGAACGAGAAAGACAGGCCCCGCGTAACTCGGATGTCGTCGATTACTCGCCGCGGGCCGGCTAGTTGCGCGCGCGCAGCTAAGGAATTATCGCTTGACGCAAGGATTACAGCAAGGAGTCGTTAGGAAATAATATCAACTTTAGCCGAAAGCGTCTAAGGAATGATACCTACCTAATACAGTATACAGTTTTATTTATCATCATTTAAAAGTTATGGATAAAATGAATCAAAATAGATAATAACAATGCATTGTTAATTCGGTAATTTTAATTAACCCTTCCACGAAGACACTTATTTACTGTGTAATTACTTACTACTAAAAAAAATATTGTCGTAAGAAAGAAAAAAATAAAATGAGTTTTTTAAATAAGGACATCATAAACTCACACCTACACACACATATACTGTATGTATCTATTGTTACAGTTAAGTAAAAAAGTAAGGCGCATCTCTCGCCTCTGACTCATTTAACTGCAGGCGTCGTCTAACTGTGCTTGTTCACTCTCAAAGTTCTTACATTTTATATACGTTATGTCGATTAAAAAGAGTATCGACATGACTATCGATAGGACGAAACCAACGTAACTTTGATGTCAGTGATTACGGGCCGGCTCAGGTGCAGGGTGGAATTATTGTTTACAACGCGTTTGTGATCTCGCTACTGCCAGCTTAGTCCTTGGGAACGACATTGCCTTTTGATTGTCACTTTCTAACAAGACAAAAAATTTAAGCTTTGTCTTTATTTTTTATATAAAAAAAGTTTCCTTGACTCTTGCTTAACTAAGGCACGCGTTTTTAGATTAAATTAAGCTCATCCGAGATATTGATTATACAATTTCTTCCTAAACCACAAAAAATAATCTACCTTATACAAATAGTTATTTGAGGTAGAGTTTTAATCTGGAATATCATATAACCTAAATACTATGTGTTAAGGTATAATTAAGTTTTCATAATCACAAATTGATATAAAATAACCGAAAAGTAAATAACATTGTCATTCTTAAAATAAAAAAGTTATTTTTTCAACTCTCACTTAAATTCACACATTTTTTTGCAAACATAATGAAAAAAATGAATAAATTAACAATTTTTTTCTAATCCTTTAAAAATTAACTAAGTAAAAATACAACCTTCTACTCAAAAGCATCTAAAACAGGATTCTCCAGCTTCAAAGAACAGTAGAAAATAGCGGCATAATCGGCGATCCCTTTTCTAACGTCTAACGTTAATAAACAACAATTTCGTGCGCAAGCGCACTTAACTGCGCTCGTGGTAATCGCCGACATCCGAGTTACGCACCCATGCCTGACTCTAGCTAGGTTTTTATGGAGCTGACTGTAGAAAAAAAATTGCATTGTACACTCAGTGTCAAAATAATGGTTGAAATTTGTTTTTATGCATGTATCACTTTATTAAGAATACTGTAGCCGCTCAGAGAATGCTATTGTTAATACATAATTCAATTCAGTTCAGTTCAATTAATTTATTTCAACCAACAACGGATCAATTTGTTAGTTACAAAAGATACTTAGCCTAATGTAAGTATACAAACACACAGCGATACACAATAAATTTTCATTTTTTGATAGCACAACAGGTCAGACTGCCACCACGTGAACCATGCTGCAGTGGTTCAAGTAGTGACAATCTAACTTGTCAGCGAATGCTTTTAGGACGCTTTTAGAGCTATCATGTACCCTGCGCACTAAGGATGTACACCGCTTTCGCATGACTGTGAAAAACAGTCCACCAAACATTCCAGAGGCACTGCAGTAGCGAGGAAACCCCATCAGCGTCCTAAAAGCATTATAGGTATTGTACTGCACCCATAGGGCGCTGTATTGTTTTTGCGCGTAAGAAAGCCACGGGCTGCTCGTGTAGAAAGATGTACAGTATGCCCTAAAAAGAGTATGTTTTTCTAGTGCAGTGCAGCGAGCAAATTTTCGTGTAATCATATTTGCTCTTACAGACAGCGCCCAACGCTCCCGTTTCATGTCTGCTTCGTCTCTTAAGTCAGACGTCACCACGTGCCATGATATTTGAACTGTTGTACTCTTTTCAGAGATACATCATTAAGTTTAATAGGAGGTATGTTTCGCATATGTTTTCCTCTGACTTGAAAGACCATACACTCACTTTTCTTGGAGTTGTACATCAAACCGTGTCTGAGAGCGTACGCCTCACAGATGCCCAGTAATTTTGACAAGCCACAGACAGAGGCACTCAGCAGCAACATGTGCATACTACAATACTGCTGGAAAGGTACTACTATCTAATAACAGTATGCATAGGGCAAAAAACTGATTCCTGGTATTTGTTGACCTAGTTGAACTAGTATGCACAAACACTGCAAAATATACAGCGCGTCACTTTATCGGTAACTAGCTTTTGCCCGCGACTTCGTTCGCGTGGACTTCGGTTCGTCCCGTCTAGTAGCGCAAAAAATGAGTTTTTTACGACCTCACATTAGAAACCTCAAAAATTGTAGCCTATATGTTATTCTGATGTATAAGCTATATTGTGGTAAAGTTTCATTCAAATCCATTCAGTAGTTTTTACGTGAAAGAGTAACAAACATCCATACATCCATACATACAAACTTTCGCCTTTATAATAGTAGTAGGATAGGAAGTGCTAGCATGGTAGACACTGTCAGTAGTTGACAGGGCTGACGGACAACCGTACCTGCAAAAAAAACTGTTGATGCGGGATCCAGTTATGCACTGGATTACCGTGAGAAACGGCCCTAGAGTCAATACTCCACTACTTGCGTAAGTCTCATCTCACTGTATTTTACTGCTAACACAGTTTACACTCTCGGTCCCAAACGAGATAATATTACAAAATACAAGCCAATCAGATTACACTATTATACTACTAGTACAACTATTTTACAATACGGTCACCTCACATTCGCTAGTGGTTACGGCAACTTATGTCTTCCTCTGAGACCCGTATTTATAAGCAGATCACATCTTTAACGTTGTAATATTTATATTTTATTTATTAATCCACCAACATTTGTATCATTCATTACATGTTTGTAATTCTATTATATAACAAACATATCTAAAATGTAGAAATAATAACACTATAATAAAATTAATAATAAGGTTCATCGAGGAAACTTGAGGAAACTGTGACATTTGGTGATATGTAAAAAAACTGAAGAATATCCTACACCTATTTTTTACAACAAGCTATAATAAACTGAATTTTATACTCTACAATACAGTAAACACCCTTGTTTTACAATTGCTTGTAAAAAATATATATAGAGGTCAATTCAGAGGAACAAATTCGGATATAAAAACGGATTTTTTACAACAAAAAAGGTGTCAATGAATTTGCGATTACTTGTTCAGCTGTATACATGTTTTGTAAATATTATATATAGAAACAGAGATTGGTTTACCAATTAACGCTGTGTCTTGTGAATACTTACGCCATTTCCTATTGCGACGACGCAGAATTTTTCTACTCGTCTGGTTTGCGACTAGAATCTTAATTCGTCGCTATTTCTTGAACATAATCAAACTTGTATCGTAACTGCAAACCGATATTTACTAACTTCGAAAGTAAATACCTATCGGAATGGCAAATGGTGTGTTGTCTGGCGCATATTTATATTTATTTATTTTTATATTTCCAGACAGTTAGTTTGCCAATATTTTTTATATTATTAAGTATGGGTTTGGTCTCGACTCCAGCCAGATCAAGCCAAGTGCGACTAAGACGGAGTCGAAGATGGAACGAGCGCGCCCAGAAGAAGTCTGCTCACTCTGATTTTGAACAGATTCAGGTTTTAATCACAGGAAACACCTTGAATGAAATAAATGAATAGTGATGTACCTAGGTTTTTAGCTACCGTTTTTCCTTACCAGTTTAGACCTTTTCTTAGACTGATAAACTTTAAATGAACATGTATCCTAACATATTTTAATTCACGACAGGCTTTAGTTCATACAGTTTAACTTTAATAGAACTTTTATGTCGATAACTTACGCAATACTGCTTTTTTGCCCCTGAGAAATATCATATTGTTGTTGATGCCACTATCTTTTTGCCCAAGGGCTTAACACGTTAGCACTTATCAATATTGTGGTGACACTCGAAATGTGGTTAAAATATAATTCGTACCACTGACTAACAGTAAAAACCTTGTAATGTTCGATAGATGAGAACACATTCACTTTTACAAAGTTGTCCACATTTGTCACGATTACAAATGCGATCTGAGACCCGATACTTGGGATTTCCTCTAGTGATGTGCGAATAATGCTCAATTCAACTATAACGGTACTTTAAAATATACAGTTTTGACTGCAAACTCAAAAGACCGGTCGCCTGGGTAATGCTGATAAGAAGTTTCCGATTTTATCAGAAAATCTGGCAAAAATAAACAAAGTCTGGAAATTTGACATTCGTTCCATATATTTATTTTCTTTCAATATTTAACCCTTTTTAATAGCATTCTTTCGGCGGCCGGTCTATAGTACTATTATCAAAATATAATTAAACTAAGGAAGGTCTGGGCTTAATTTTTTATCGATTTTATTCGTTTATATATGTGCGAAAAAGAAAGTTCAAATGGCGGACTCAATTTTTAAAGCATTCTACACCAGTCAGCCATTAGGTGAAGCAGAAACAATTGAGAAGGAGCGAAAACACGATATAAAATCAATAATTTAACAATAGAATACTAAATACATAAATACTTTGAAAAATCACATACTTATAAAGAGCAAAAGGTAGAAAGTAAAGCTCATTCGATAGAATAGTACCTACTGCTTTCAGTGCATGCAAAGGACATTCAGTGGCATTCAACATTCAGTGTCCATGAAAATACTTTATCATTTCAAATATCGAAGTTCTTGTATATCTAAGCCATATCTTAAAGCTACTTGTTAATTCCGAGAACCGAACCATTTCATGTTATAGGAATCTGACGCACCTATAACTTATAGCCTGAGGCTACCATCGTTTTTACCAAGAGTAACAGCCTCCAAACATCACTATTCAATCTAAAAGCCTGTCCATTATAAAATAGCAGAAAACAATGGCGCCCACATTGCGTCGAAGTTACTCACAAATACCCTATTCTGTCATACCATTATTATATTTTCGATTCTACACGTCTCTTTTGCTCTTGTCAGCATTATTGTGAGAGTAAGAAGGACGGCTACACTGAAAAGTTGGGCCAATTTCTAATAGAATAGAGCCTCTGGTTCTTAGTAACTTGAGATGTGGGACAACTAATGTTTTAATGTTTTCCTTAAAAACTCGTTGCGTGAGAATTTCGCTGTGATGAAATTCCGTGTCATCCTACTTTATAAGCGGTTTTAATCATTTGTCATATAAACTTTTTTCTATAGTATTTTCCTTTGCAGATAAATCAAAAATCAACTGAAAGCACACGAATATCATCATTTAATAAAGCGTGCGAAACTAGGTGTGGTTGCTGTCCATCCTAACATTATAGAGATTTTTTGTTTGTTTCAAAGCGATAATCTCAGGAACTACGATACCGATTAAAAAAATTTTTGTTTTGGATAGCTTATTTATCAGAGAAGGCTTTAAGCTATAAATCATTACGCTGCAACAAGAGGTGAGTAAGAAAACTCAAAACATGCGGACGCAGTCGCGGGGGACTTCTAGTAAACAATTAATCTTCTTATTTTCATATCTCAACGGAGTCGGAATGTTATTTCATATCATCTGCAGTTATTAACAGACAATACATTTTGGTAGCTACACAATTCGTTAGAGTCCCACTCAAGATTCGTCTCGGACATCAAACATAATCGATCCCACATCGATTAATACAGAAGTCGATTCGATTTTCCAATTGCTAGAAACGAGTGCCATTGTCTTTTTTATTTCATCGATACCAAGTCACGTTTTTAGTTTACCGACGTGAAATCAGAATGGGGGTTCTTGTTCGTGTAATAAAGAGAGAATGCAGTAATGCCGATACACAAATTGGTATAAATAAGAGGGTTTACTAGATTATAGTATATTTTTATGAAGAAATAATTACAGATGGATTTCCTGCCTTACAATTGTTGTGTTCTGTTATCAAGGTAAAGGATTTCAAATAACATGTTTATTATACTCGTATCATTGCTTCGTTTTGATACTTTGTTCCTATTTTACTTTATATTTACAAAGTACATGTTTAGTATATTTTACAACCAAATGCCACTAACAACAGCTACTATTTGGAATAAAAAGTAAATCTCTTGAATTTCAGATTAAAATTTAAAATATCTGATTGTGTAGATTTCCCAGGTCTACAACTACATTACAATTACACGTAGATAATGTGATGAGATGGTTAATAAAGGTATCTTTTTAATACTTGTTTCTGACACTTCTCTTATCATATTCAACTCATCGAACCTGCTGCATAATACTTTATTGTCAGTTGCCGGATGCCGCCGAATTCGGTTATTGTCCGCCATAACATCGAAAGTTTAGAATATTGTAAAGTAATTAACGTATAAAACTTTCTGTTTTACATCACAATGAATGCTCTAATTGGTCCATTATGGGCCCAAATTGTGAGGAATGTGAAAAATCGATACCGACATGAAACAAATGAACTTAATTGTTTCGTAGATCCGCTTGCATAAACTCTTTTCTATGTTAGCAAGAACGAAGCTATCTTTACTTCTTACATATGGAATCGCATGAAGAAAAAAGAATGACTTAGTAAAAGAGTCCGGTTTTTACCTTTTAGGAACGGAACCCTAAAACTTTTCTGACCAACTGAAATGACAAAAATAATTAGATAATAGAGAAATTAAATACAAAAACTTACGCACGAAAATGAGCAAAGCCACATTTGGCGATCTGTCTTCGTTGCGTTGCTTCGCCGGTGCGTAGCAGCCCCGTTGTTTTACATATATTTTTTTTTAAATATATATATATTGGACACCAATCACATACATTGGTCTGATCCCAAAGTAAGTAGCTAATGCACTTGTGTTATGGAAATCAGACACAACGGTGGTACCACAACACCCAGACCCAGGACAATATAGAAGTTTTTTTATTATTTCTACATTGACCCGACCGGGAATCGAACCCGGTACCTCTGAGCGGCGACGCCTTGAAACCGAGCGTGCTTAGCCACTACACCACGGAGGCCGACAATAAATATAGCCACGTGGTATGATTATTTATGCGTCGTCGGAAACTCGTGCAACAGATATGAGTTGGATGGACCGAAACAACGCAACGGAGATTCAATCTAGTCAGGAATGAATAAGACAACCTTGTGAAGGATGCGTGATTGTCGTGAATACGACCAGTGAATTTCATAGCATCTTCATTTCAACTCCGTCTAATCACTTACTTTTTTCCGGTAGATGTCTAGTTATTTTTCTATACTATCTTCAGTATAAAAACAAGTCTAAAACATAGCACAAATCTTCTTTACTAAAACATTGATCTGTATTTATTTCTATCAATTTTATCGGATCACACTCTTAGACTAGGCCTATAACAGTTTAAGAAATAATAAACGGTCATTAGTTCTCATTATAAGGACCAGGTGGCATAGGCTCGATATTATTAGCAGTTATTATTCAAATTTTATTATAATAATAAGATTGCAGTCACTCACAATATTAAGCAGAATCGATTAGTTAAGATTAGCATCAAATATGTGAAAGTTTAAAGCGTAACTCATCAATTTAATCATTAATATAGGTCCTACGGGTATTTCACTAAATTTATAAAGATTTTGGCAATGCAAATTATTTGTCCGCAGGTTCCATTTCTTGTATTCTTTAAATAAATTAGTTATTTATGACTTATCATAAACTTTAGATAATTTTGTGTGTCACACACACAGGTGAGATGCTAAGTATTATAACTAGTTTGACTATGGTCGTAAACTATTGTAACGCGGTAACGTACACAAAAGCATAGAAGTACCTAACTCTTAAAATATTAAAAAAAAATAACACGTTTCGGAGCAGTGAACGCCTACAGGCGTGAAAACAATTTAACATATATTGTGTCTGGAATGGTGTCCCGGAACGTGTTAACTAAGTATGTCAATTTTGTCAAATTAGATAATAGTCTGATCTTGAATATATTTTTAAAATTGTTCTATCGGAAACGAATGCACCTGCTTGCTTACAAACCCTTTGATTTGAATCAATCCCCATTCTTTTAAACACTCAGAGACCGATAGGCCGCCGGCGGTTGCGTTATCAAAAAAATGACAAAAAAATGTTGATAATCACATCCGTGAAGGTTTAAGATAAATGCAAGGCGACACAACGAGTAACAATATCAATATTTGCCTTTATCTTTTTGAAGCCTAAAACATTTTTTTGCAAGTAGGTCTTATATCAGCGATGACTTAAATTCAATACATAAAAAAGGATTCATATCTATTTCAAAGGTTTTTTATAGTCAGTATGTGAACATTTGACCAACTTCTTTAACGCCAATCTAACACCAGACTCACCGGAGCCACATCGATGTGGACGCATTTTGAATTCGTATTCGAATCGAATTTTAGCTTTGACATTAGACATTAGCATTCTTACTCTCACAGGTCGGCTCCAACAGGTCTGGAATCACTATTTATGGATGGTGAAATGACCACAAAGACCTTGTGAAAAATTCGCGAAGTATTCAAATCATTGACCTCTCATTTGTAGAGTTTGGCAGCGTCTTTCGATAATGTAGACTCGATAACGTTACTTATTAAACTTGCTTAGAAGTCCATGCTTTGTTCATTGTGTTCAGATATAAACACACCAATGCACGGTTCTGCGTGCATTGGTGTGTTTATATTGGTGCGTTCTTATCACTCGTTACTTAGGCTGCGTTTCCACCAGAGATGTGCGAGGATGCGTAGCGAGGGATGTGTTTGTAAAGAACCAATAGAATTGCTTCATTTACCTCGCTTCGGTCAGCTCTGGTGGAAACGGCTCAGCGGAGCTAGATTTTTGCGCATAAAAAACAAGCGAGGAATGTATGCGAGGGATGTGTGCGAGGGATGTGTACGAGGGATGTGTGCGAGGGATGTGTGTTGAGAAGGATGTGTTGCGAGGTTTGCGCATACTGTACCAGCCAGTCAGACACAATTAACAGCTTCGCAAGGCATCCTCGCACCACACAATAATGCGCATTTTCACAGCTCCGCTACACATCCTCGTAGGCACATTTTCATCGCACAGCTTTGGTGGAAACACCCACACATTTTCACAGCACAGCTAGACATTTTCGTACGACACATTTCCATCGCGCATCTCTGGTGGAAACGCAGCCTTAGACTTGTGTGCTGTCAATATAATATGACGGAAAGATGCTTGTCGCTAACCAGATTTGGCGATCACAAGTATTCCTTTTGACGGACACTTTAAGTGACCCCTTTGTATTGCCAGTATTGCTCTTAAACACAGGGTGAAGACTTTGCCTACAGGTAGGTAGCATAAAATTTCACCCTGTATAGGTAATTCTTATACACTGGCTGCCTATTGATAGTCTTCTTTCGAAAAGGCACACCATAAAACAACGGCGCGACCGATCTGGATAAATTTTGCGAAGACTGGCCACTTTGGGCCGGGCCTTTGACCAGCAGTAGGACAGATAGCTTGTTAATAAAATAGATACTTCTTACGTCAGTATAGCTATTTTAATGACCATACGTTAAGGCATTTTTTTTAAACTGCTGGTAACGACATTTAACCATTTGTTGTGTTAACTAATTGATCGCGCAACTGGGCCTTATTCCGTTATCATTAACGACAAGTCCTAAATATGATAAACAATTGACGAGCGCGCACAGACAGCCACACAGCCGGCGCCTATCGCATCGGTGATCTCATCGCCAACAATGCTACCACCTGTTTGAGCCAAAGATGTTATACTATTATAGTATACTAGCGGACCCAGCGAACTTTGTTTCGCCCCGGCCCCGTCCCGCCCTAGCCCCAGCCCCATCGAACGGGATAAAATTCGCCTAGTACTAAACTACCTCCCTACCGTTTCGCCCCGGCCCACCCCAGCCCCGGCCCCGTCTAAGGGGTATGAAAAATAGATGCTGGCCGATTCTCAGACCTACTCATTATGCTCACAAAATTTCATGAGAATCGGTCAAGCCGTTTCGGAGGAGTATGGCAACGAAACGAGAATTTTATATTTTAGATTCTTTGGCCAAAGATTGGTAGGGCTGTCGACTAACGGCTGTTCCCTATATGCAAACTATAGTCAAAGGTAGATAGCTATCTTCGACTGGCTATCGCCATGCTATCGCATTTCCTCGATCGAAGATAGGATTTCCTACTGAAAGAAGTTTTATAGGGACAAAAAATCAATTTTTTTAGTTTGTAGTTAAGTTAACCACAAGCGAAAGTATCAAAACTGTCAAAGCAACATCTCAATAAGCAGCCATGCTTTTGTTTATTTACACCATACAGTAGTGAAACAGACTATAAAACCACATTGCTACCCAATCTATTCAACCATAGAGTAAACACTGAAAAAGCTATAAAGTTTCTATAACGAAACTACAACCCCTCACGGTTTCAACAACCAACCTGAAAAATGACATCATCATAAATAAATAACCACCCATTATCCTCCTGTACTTGTGTGGTAAATTATACTTTAGTAAACGAAAACAATAATTAATTACAGATCCTACATACACAGCCACCGAAACAGTGTCTCAATCTTGTGCCACTTATCATAAATCTCGATCAGATAAACGACATTAGGCCTTTAATGACCCTTTCGATATATTAATGTCCCATTCAGAGAATGCTGACAGCACTACAGATGCTATGTGCCTTTGTTATCTCGTTATGGCCGATTTATAATAAGATTCTTGTTTGGTGGTATTATGTCATTGCAGGCGGAGTTGTAATACTAGTAGCTAAAATCAATATACGAGTACTATGAATAGTGAACTTAGTTCTGATACGATCAAGTACCAATATTCCGCATCTCTTTAAAAAATAAATATAAGCCTTTTCTCAAAAAGAAAAAAAAAGTATTTCAAATTAGCGACACTAAAAAAACAGATTTTTCCTCGTATTTTCTATTGTCATCCTTTAAAATTGGAACTTCAAAAGCACAACTCGGAAGTTGTTCTAAGAAAAAAGGTTTGTCATCTTACAAAAATTAGAATGTCCGGCCAGCGACATCGTATATTTTATTCTTAGTATTTAAATTTCGAACGCATTGCGCGGCCGGTGACGCAACGTGGTTTTGCTAGCGCAAACAGCGAGCGCAAATACGCGTCCACTTCAACTGTCAGCTTCTATTGTATTTGTGGATGACATTGAGGTGTGTGGATTGGAGGAGGCATGTCTTTGAGGCTTTATTTCGATTGCTATAGCTGGATCACGCGTGATAAAGCTTAAAAATTCAAAAGTTTATTAAATTGTCAAGAGATGGCGCTGCGCGGTCTTAATTCGCGGTAAGACCAGCGTTCATCCTAGTAGTAAATACCTGAAGATCTAATGATTGATTGACGTTTCCATTTAACGACCAACTTTTTTTCAAAATTTTTGGCGGTGTTGCCTGCCAACTTGAGCAGACGTCACTGTGATGAATTCTTCAACTTTTTAATAATACATATATTAATACTAGCGGCCCGCCCGCGACTTCGTACGCGCGTTTTAGTTTAACTCCGTTTATTATATTGGTTAGCGCTCCTGACTATTACGCTGGCCGTCGAGGGTTCGAATGCAAGGGGCAAATGTTTGTGTGATGAGCACGGACATTTGTACCTAAATCATAGATGTTATATGTATTTAAGTATTTATGGGAGACGCACCCGTCATAATCGTTGTCTGGTACTTCGTAACACAAGGAAGATAATTCCTTACCACGAAACCAGACCATTGGTGTGGTGTCTGGCGCATATTTTTTTTTAATTATATTTTATGTACACTCAACACGCAGCCCGGTCTTTAATGGTCGAACTAACACGGGAATATTATCCTTTTATTTTACAACGAAATAGAAATACTTCCTACGCCCTTTCGTTAATCGTACTTATATTTCTTTCGGGTACTAATAAGACCAGGCTACTCTCTGCGCTTACACAGCATCATGCCACATACAGGCTGTGGGAGAAGCGAATTCTCTCAAGTCTTCTCCCGCTAACCTTTTAAGAGTTTGAACTTTAGCTTTGTTTCTGGTTATAGCAAATACTGTACTTTCTTGAATTCAAATCGTAAATTCAAAGGGACAATTCTATGTAAAGATCTACGCCATCATCATCATGAACACCCAAAAGCCGTCCACTGCTAAACATAGGCCCCCCACGACTTTGCAGATTGGACACCCTTCGATCACAGGAGCAGCGTAGAATGTCCACCGACAATATGAAAAAACGATCTGCAATCTACACTGGACACATACCGCTTGATACCTACCCTTTTTGAACACAAAACAATATTATTTACTATTCTAAGGAATAAAATCTCTTCTAGAGAGCAACATCAATAACAAACATGTGTCAAAACATTCTGTCTCAGATATGTCAATTGATTGTCAAAAATGAAATAAAAAATATTTCAATCATAAGCACCAAGAAGTATTGATATCAATTTTGTTGCAAATCATCCCCAAAATAGCTTTCTACCCCTTTTTAACCCCGTTACAAAATAAATTTAAATAAAATTGGATACACATTTTTCGTTATTATTTTTAAAGAATGTTTATGCAAAATTTGAAGTAGATCGGACCAAGGACTCACATTTTCCCATACAAACTTTGCACCCCTTTTTCAACCGCTTAGGGGTAAAATTTCAAAAAATCCGTTCTTATCGGATCCCTACGTCATACAAAGAACACACCCTCCAAGTTTCAGGTCTCTACGACCAGCGGTTTAGCCTGGGCGTTGATCCGTCAGTCAGTCATTCAGGACAAAGCCTTTTATATGTATAGATTACTATTGAAATGACAAATGTCTGACTGTCATTACGAAAAGTAACTAAACCAAAGTGATGAAAAATTTTATCCATTTATTATTATTATATTAAATTACTTTAATCTATATAATATATTGAAATAATAATAAATTTACATAGTTTTATTTAATATCATATATTGATTGGATGCGTAAATTTTGTGCTAAAATTGCTAGAGAAATTGTGACAAACGTCCTCCAACGTTCTTTTTTTAGTCACTGCGAAGGCTGTCAACGATTCGGTTTACTTCACACAGCGAATAGTCATTAGAAAGCTGTGTTAATTACGTATACTATTTTAACTCAAGAACGGGTGGATCGATTTTTATGATTTTCACTTGGTCAGATTCTTCGTCATTTTTATATATTTGCACTTTTCGTGGCAATCCACTTTTGCCACATCCACTAACAGTGTAACGTTTTACAAGTCAATATATTCCGCTCGACACACACTCGCTAGCTTTTATCTGCCCACGGACAAAGGCGTGATGTCATAGAGTGGCTCTGCTTAGGCTAGAATTACTGGAAGAGACTTAGACCAAATCATTTGATAGAAAACACTAATCCGACTAACTGATGAGAGATCAGGCGCAGTACCAAGTACCAACGGCTTAATGTACAATTGTACAATGAAGCTGTTTTAGGAGTATTTTCAACACAAGAAAATACGACTCGACTGTGAGGGACCAAATTAATGGCCCAATGAATTTGTCTTACCACTTTATTTATTTTTAAAGTATTTCTTAAAGCTATGCCACTTAAAAAATGTGTCGCAACTCGAAGACAAGATTGTGACGTATTCATTGAAATTTGAATGACGTTTGCATGCGTTAATGCCAAATGGCGAAAAATCATGGCTCAAGATTTTTTACGTAGAGTCAGTTCCATACGCATAGTAATTATAGTAGTTCAATGGTATTGTTTTTATAATTATTTTCAATTAAGCGAAAACTCTACTTACAACCCTGCTCATAGAAAGGTTATAGTAACTCATGGTTATTAAAAGAAGATTATATTTTTATCTTCAACATAAGTCATATTTAGGCTCTCTATATCTGGGATACCACACGCGAGACAAGTGCGTACGCGTCGTAAAATCAATGTTTAGAGTGGACCGGACCATTTGGCGCACAATGTAGCAGCCGACCGCATGTGTATATCTTGGTCTGTTATATGTATTATAACGCAAGAGCCTATGCACACTAGGCAATTTGGCACTTAGTTTGAAGATCTTTATTAAACATAGCAGTTAATAAGCGGGGTGATTTGGAAAGTTCATTTCGACTACATGGTGAACCTACACTATAGAACTAAGAGCTTAATTTTTATCAACACGGCATAATGTGCACGGCAAAGGAGTGGAACTCGCTGCCCGCGTCATTATTTCCACTAGCATTTCCTAGTGATTACAATTCGAATCTATTCGAAGTTTGAGTGAGCTTCTTCGGCGAGCTCGTTCCATCTTCGACTCCGCCTAAGTCGCACTGGGCTTGGTCTGGAGTCAAGAGAAAACCCCATACTAAATAATAAAAAAGAAACTTAACTAATTAGTTTATATTTTGACCCTTATGCCACGACCGAGTACTTTTAAAACAAGTATTTATCCTCGCTAGTTTTTCATTTTTTTTGCTAAAAGTGACGGATGATCCCTTACAATGAATTATCACGATACATAGGATTTGAGGCTTAATATACGTTAAAGGCTCTTATCAACAAAAAATGTGCATAAGTATCAAGTGTGTAAAGACTTTAACTGCACGGTCAAGAAAATATGGCTTCAACGCAAACAATAGTATAGCAAACAGAAAATTGAATGGCTTCAAAAGGCTGTATTTGAAGGTGAGAATATTAAAATAAAGTTGTTTTGACATAAAACGCACTTACAACCTCGTGTCTCACAAATTACTATATTTAAAGAAGTGTAGAAGTTGGTTAGGTACATCTTTTTATGAAGTGAATACTAAATGTGCGTCTAACCTTTTAAACCGACTTCAAAAAAGGAGGTTCTTAGCTTGACCTGTATGTATATGTTTTGCTGTACCGATTTCGATGCGATTTTTATAAGGTGAGTTGTAGAAAGGAATCATTGTGTACGAACTTCAGTACCATCAAATATAACATGTCATTTTAAAAATAAGTACGATAAGGTGTGTTTTCAATAGCCCCGGTACTTCACCATTAGTTTTGATCATAGTTCTTAGTTTAGGAAACAATAATTATCAGGCATAAATTTAATCACAGCGATTCTACCGAGTAAAACCTATATTCACAAAAAGTAATAAAAACAAAAGCTCACCAATTTTCCAATCAACTTTTACAGCATGTACACGTGTATCCAAAACATTGATAGAAAACACAATGTTACAATTAAAATGGCTACAATAGAGTATAGTTAAAACATAAAATATTTAACACTGATTGGGATTCTGAATTGTTTACGGACCGTTGAGAATTGCAAAATATGCCAATAAAGCTTGAACTGATACGTTTTTGGTATACAGTGTGTAAGGTTAGGTCAAAAAAGTGAAAAGAAAAAGTTAGGCTGTAAGCATCACTCTGCTAGGCAGAGGCCTTACCTCAAGTATGAGGTGGTATGAGCCTTAATCCTCCACGCGAGCCCAATCCGGATTGGCGGAGAGAGGCCTGAGCCTTACCTCAAGTATGAGGTGGTATGAGCCTTACTCCTCCACGCGGGCCCAATCCGGATTGGCGAAGAGAGGCCTGAGCCTTACCTCAAGTATGAGGTGGTACGAGCCTTACTCCTCCACGCGGGCCCAATCCGGATTGGCGAAGAGAGGCCTGAGCCTTACCTCAAGTATGAGGTGGTATGAGCCTTACTCCTCCACGCGGGCCCAATCCGGATTGGCGAAGAGAGGCCTGAGCCTTACCTCAAGTATGAGGTGGTACGAGCCTTACTCCTCCACGCGGGCCCAATCCGGATTGGCGAAGAGAGGCCTGAGCCTTACCTCAAGTATGAGGTGGTACGAGCCTTACTCCTCCACGCGGGCCCAATCCGGATTGGCGAAGAGAGGCCTGAGCCTTACCTCAAGTATGAGGTGGTCTGAGCCTTACTCCTCCACGCGGGCCCAATCCGGATTGGCGAAGAGAGGCCTGAGCCTTACCTCAAGTATGAGGTGGTACGAGCCTTACTCCTCCACGCGGGCCCAATCCGGATTGGCGGAGAGAGGCCTGAGCCTTACCTCAAGTATGAGGTGGTATGAGCCTTACTCCTCCACGCGGGCCCAATCCGGATTGGCGGAGAGAGGCCTGAGCCTTACCTCAAATATGAGGTGGTATGAGCCTTACTCTTCCACGGGCCCAATCCGGATTGGCGGAGGGAAGATGCTTGAGGAAAGATCCTAGGCTAAGTCAAGAGACGATAGGCTTATAAGCCAGGACCAACGTGCCTAGCGGGAAACCTCTGCTTCTTTAATTGCGGTGTGGAAAGCAAGAGGGTAACCACCACACTATCTTTCCCTCATTCGGAGTTTTTATGAACAAATCTTGGCCGACAAGAGCTCTTAAATTTGATGATCATGATGATGGTGATGATGAAGACTTTTCAAAGGTACTAGTATCTGTTAAACAAAGTAATAACAAATGGCAAGTTTTATTTCCGCATTTTACAGATAAGCATTAAAAAATAAACTCCAAACAAAACAACACCCCGTACCAGCAATTCTACAAACCCACAAAACAAAACTCGGTAATTTCGTATCAAACCGCGCATCACACTAATGATAGTTTATAGCGTAACTGTACGATTTACCACCATCGTACACATATCACCTTATCCCTATAGAAACAGGGTCGAAAATCGAACGGTTGTTTTACTTGCGCACGCGCATACAGCAATTATAATCGCGGGCGATTCAGAGGTAATTATTTTCATGCCCGATTTGGTGCGTGTGCACTGTCTTATGTCTTACGAGTATGAAACCTAGTATTATTTTAGCACCTTATAATCATTTAACTTTGACGTATTGCATTATATGTGATAGATAAAAAAAATAAAAGTATCTAGTTTGTTGTTGTACTATTACTTAAAAAAAACTTTAGTGACATCTCGGTACGGATATGTTATACCTGTGCATAAAATAGTTAATACGGCTATGTTTTAGATAGTAATAAGCTTAGAAAGTGCTTATTTTATAAATAGCACTTGTAAAAAACAACTGTCTCTATCTCTATTTTGTGGTCCTACGCTATCCGCCTGGATGCCTGATACCACTCGGCCACCAACACATTGGCACAGAAGATAAGTTATAGTAACTTTCTTTAATGTGAAATCTGCACCGCCTCACCAATGTTGTAATATACCTCTATATTACACACCCAACCCAGTTAAGTTAAGTGACACAAACACTATATAAAAATAAAATTATACGTATTTATCTTGTACCCCGAAGTGTTGACAAACAGTCAATTACAATGGTTGGTTGCAATCTTAATCATGGTTACAATCATAGGCGCAGGATTATCGGCCGTGTCGGACTGCCGTCTCACCGAATTAATGAGAATAAAGGAACAGAGAGTGCACTTGTGTATTGCACACACATCTGGGCACTATAATATCTCCTGCGTACCTAACATCTCTGTTGAGAGAGACCACCGTTACCGAATATCAGGAGAATAAAGCGTGCCACCATATCAGATGCTCAGTTAGCCATCAAAACATTATTTGATCAAATTATACATCCCTTATTCTGGTCTCAGTTCTTCCCTTTTACATTTAAAGTATTCTTTCAATTATATTGATCTGCTCACGCGTAATCCATCTCCCACTGGTCAGTGGTTACTCAAGGGCCGTGTGAACAAATCTTGTTATTTGTTTTTCTGTCTTTGAAGTCGATGCAATGGTATCGAAAGTGAAATGCGTAAGATAAACTTCTTACAAAGATCGGAGATTATTGTTGCAGCAACATTGCCTGAGGTAAATTCCAAAGAATGCATAGTGGAATTTCCATCCCACAGTAATAAATAAAATAAGAGTATCTTATAAAAGTTTTTGAAAGTTTGATTTGACACTAAATCTGTATGCTCTTTAAAAAAGTAATTATACTTCTGTAAACTATTTTAGGCGTCGTTTTTAGTACTAGATGTGTTCTTTGTGGTTTTCTCTGACTGTACTCGTATGTGTTAATTCCAAAAAGAAAATGTAACTATTGCCCCAAGAGATTTACAACTACAATTTAATTCTTTTACAATAAAATCGAAATAAAATATTCTTCTAAGACAATGGAAACCAGCAAATGCAACTGTAAGTTTAAACCGATAATTCCGACTTCGCACAAAACTGATCGCTCGTCAGAGCTTAAAGAAAACTTTTATCTTTAGCGTACATTCTTGTATGAATATTTTGGCTGCAGGTGTATAGATACAAATTACTCAGGAATTCTGAAGATAAGTGACAAAAGAGGTGGTCAATATTAAATGCTTTTAACATTTTCTACCATAAATTCGGTTGAAACATCGTTTTCTGAGGTGTTCTACTTTGTATTATATTATTTACTTTATACTCATTCACCTCCTGAATGAATGAGAGACGTGATCATCAAATAAGTATAAACAATAATAGATTGGCGCTGTTTTACTTATTGTATGAGGTTATCCCTGGTATCAGATAGTCCACGAAATTCTCCCAAAACTTTCCAACTGCAGACTACTAGAGACGCGCAAAAATATTTATCGATAAACAATCATAATAATAGGTTGGTGCGTCGCGCGTTCGATGCGGATTAAGTAACGCCTTTCTTGTAAAAGCTCATCTTCACTTTCATTTCTAGCCCTAAATGAACTATAGTCACATTAAAAAGTGAGCGGCAGTGCCTTTTTATGAACGTTGATGACCTTTGGTGTACAAGAGGGCATATTTTAGGAAATTATAACGCATTTTCCCCTCGTTTTCCTCTTTTCCTTAAGCTATTCAGTGTCTCCGATAAAAAAACGCTAGAACATAATTTCCGAATAGTGAGAAAGTTAAGGTTAGTTTTCCAGATGTAGTAAGTATAATTACAGTACTTTGATTTGAACGAAAAAAAAAACGATATCTTCAAACAGTCGTAACAATCGGTCGGTGCGTCGCGCGTTCGATTCGGATTAGCGAGTGAGTTTACCGGCCATTAGCGCGTGATTTACGATGCGAGTCCGAACGGACCGGCGCTGCGCTGCGTGAGACCGAGGGAGGGGGTGTGTCGATGTATCGTGGAAGTGTCGATATCGATAGAGCGGTGGAAAGTATTTTTAAAAAAGGATTGCTGAATAGATTATGCAACAAAGGCTTCGGGAAATTTGAAAAAAATTAAATGCCTTAACTGTTGTCTTTTATTCTTTACTTATGTTTATAGTTTTTTTTTAATATTGTAAATAAATACCGTGTAAAACTATGTCACTATATGCTCACATTTTTATATTTATTGAAGCTTGAGTTTTAAGCAAATAAAAGCATATGTTAGTAAGAGCTATTAATACGCAATTGTAAGAAGATTAGCATAGTATATTTATTTTTTATTTATTTTAATAAGTTCTATTACGTCCATTAATTTATATAATAGCACATTTTTTAATAACAATCGAACCTAAAGCATGTCTGCAAATATACCCATAAAGATATAACCTATCGACAAAAACACCTGCCAACACACGTTCCCCTCACTAGAGGCAGCAGGTCAACCAGTGGATACAGGTGCGGCGGGTTCTCACCGCGCTTTGTGCATGCCACAGAGCTAAGAACGAATAGACACGGCAGATCTAGTAAATGTTAGGAGGTTTTGAAGATTTGGAAATTATGTTTGTGATAGGATTGTTTGGATACTAATTAGAACTGTATGTTGAAGAAAAAATAATTTTATTGTATGTAGTAGGAAAGTTAGAAGATTTACTTATTTGTTTCGCTGTGAAATTTAAATTGTTATTGCTGCAAATCTTCAAATTTAAGGTGTTTGTTATTAAAATAATGCGACGTGTTGTATCAGTCCACTTAATTATGAAAAAAGGTTTTAGTTATCCACTATTGTACAACTTTCTGTGCAATAAAGTTTAAATAGTGCATATACAATAATTTATAAGCATGTAGTTAAATCACATAGAAGTTTTATTAACTTCAGAAAGGCCCGTTTCAGCGGCAGACGCAAAAAACTATACACCGATTATAATAACCACACATCTTTTTTTTCTACGCACCAATAGCTGACACTCTGTCAGCTCACCACTCTATGGCTAGCTGACACACACACAACGATTTGTCTGCAGATAAGATCTCGGGATAGCCACTTTGTCGCTCCGCGCGGATATTACAACGGGGAAATTAGAATGTGCCCATAATTTATGCGCGCGCAGGACAGTTTCCATTTCTATGAGGTAATAATACATTCGATAACGATATAGACGGTATTCCGTGGTGTTTGATTATTTTTATTTAATTACTTACGGCTTGGATGTCGCCAGAAATTAATTGCTTGTTCGGTTTGTAATGATTTAAATTAAATCAGTTGATTAAATAAAAGATGTTGATTATTCAATAATTATAAGAATAACGATACTATAGAGAATAAATTCATAGCACTTTAACAACTAACCTTTTTTAACCGACTTAAAATAGGAGGTTCTCAGTTTTACCTGCTTATGTCTGTGTATGTTTGTTTGTCTGCGATTATCTCGCATTTGGCTTGAATTGATACGTTTAGAAGAAGATTACTAGTTTATTTCAATCACTTTTTTTTAGTTCACTTGTAGTGCTTTTGTTATTATCAATTTATAACTAGAAATATAAACACAATCAATCTAAATCCCACCAGATATTCCCATTAGCATCCAAATGACGTTTACAAATTGATAATTACTATTTCCAAAGTAGAGAAAAAAAACTAATGATAAATAAACCTAAGATCATTTATTCTAAAACCCGCGATCTGGTAGCTATTAATCGACATTTTGAGTTATGTGTCTCTATCGCATCCCTAACGACCGAACTGTCAAACATATAGAAAGTACTATTAGCTCGAATGATTCAATTAAAATGAGTTATCGACCATCGACGTATCGATCCACTTGCTTCAAAAGAAACAAAACAACACTATCACATTTTATAGTCCCTATTTTCTACATACTAAGAGTGGTTTTCGAATGACAAAGGCAGTAGAAAGGATTGCGTTGTAAAGTCTGTCGGTGCTTTTTGAGTTTGTATACGATTTCATTGTCTTTTATTACGTTTAATTGCGACTATTCTTTATAAAACAAAACAATTTGAGTTAATTTGGGATCTAAGTAAGCTATCTTCGAGTTCTAATGTAGGTAGTTGAGCATTCTTGAGTGAAAAGTTGAAAATATAAACCGTTGTGGCTTTTTTTCATATTTGAAGCCAAGCAGATATTTGAACTCGATTGCACCTGATATCAGGTATGGATGAGGTCTAGGGTCTGCTTAGTAGCAACCTATTCACTCTTGCCTTAAAGAGGCTCTATGACGAGCCATCTCCTTAACCTTTTGATACGATTTGACGTCCAACTTTTCCTTTATTTGGGCAATTGGTACGCTCTTCTAGGTTTTCCTCTTTCTCTTTCTGGTTTTCAATTGTTTAAAGTATATTTCTCTCCTCGCCTACGATCCTCAGAACCTATCTCGACATAAAAGTTTTAATTTGTATATTAGAAACAAATGCAAAAGCGGACCATATTTTTTATTGTCTTGTATTGATTGAAACTTAAAACTGTCTAAATTTCACATACGAATACATTAACTCACAATAAAAAATTCATCGGCATACCATTTCTAATAGTGACACATCAGTTTTTAGCTATTTTGTTTAGCCTATTTAATTTATTTTATAATTTAGATACAGAAATGTATAAATAATGTAAAACAAAATGTATTTCAATAGAATGGCAACTTTTATCAAGGTAGACCTTCGCTTCTATCTCAATAAGCAATAATTTAAACAAATATAGAGTTTTTATAGAAGATAACTGTCTGTTATGTTGATATGGTAACATTACTATGAAGTTTAAAAAATATGTAAAAAAATGAAAAGAAGCCTATGTATTCTTGACTAATACTTGGTACAACTTATGCTGAATGCTACTTCAAAATAACTTTGTTGTTTAGTAACATTTACGAAGTTGCATTTGCACAAAGATCTCCTCACAAAAATACGAAACCGGCTTTAAATAAGAGTGATTTATGCCAATAGTTGAATAAACTATCGATAAGTCTCGTTTTGATAACTCAGGACATCACTATTAGTTGACTTTACGCAACAAATAGATTACAATGCACGTAACATCCTGTATAAGGCCTAACTCGGCAATAAATCGACTCTTGAAACCTGATAGTTTTAAGGCAGCTACTGTGTTGTTTTATTATTTATCGATAGTGATATGCAAACTTGAATTAGGGGTTAATTTACTAGTTGGTATAACTGGACCTCTAGTTTTGAATCACTCGCTTAGATATGGCGTGTGATTTTCGCTCAAAAACGAATAAAAATTAACGAAAATCACCCAAAATATAGACGTGAGAACTCACAAAATTAAACAATGATTTTTCAAATCCTTTTTGTGTAGATTACAACTGGTTTTCATTCCAAAATTCGACTTTAATCATTGAATACCACACGCCATCTTGACGCGAGTGATTCAAAAATAGAGCTCCTGAATGGTAATAATGTACTATACGTCTGCTTGTATCTAAAATTATGAAATCTTCTCTTCTCTAAGTAGTTTAGAAGTGATTAGATACTTCTTTAAACAAATTTAAAAAAATACACTCGGCGGCAGCTGCAAGTACTTGCAAAAGAAGCACAAATAGTCTTCTACTTATGGGCTTCATAACTTCTACATACAATTGCATGGAGTATGTTGGTTCGGACCTTGAAGATGTTAAGTTCAGGGTGTTTACTTATTGCGATTTTGGTTTGACAGTTAAGCTATTCTGCTTTTGAATGGATAAACAAATTTCGTTGCGATGTTCTCAAGTGAGAAAGAGTTACTTTAAATTTTTCCTAAGTTAAAACGCAATGCCAATTTGTCGGTTTAGCTAGCTGAGTGGGAATGGAACTGCCTGGAACCTGAACGGATAAAAACAAGATTGCAATACGCCCCCAGAAAACACAGGTATATTATGTCACTAAAAGCGTCTATTTCAGGTATTTTTTTATTTATTTTTGAGTTTGTCTTGAATCCAGAATACGTAATGTAGTAATGCCCTTTATAAATAATCACAGTTCCGTGATCAATCCGACCTGCGCACTATAGAGAGGGCTGCGTAAAAAATTATGTAGAAAGTAGTATGACAACGCGCATGACCGGCTTCGCGTTGCGTTGATTAGGTGGACTCCGGACGCGGGCGGTGTATATAGAGCTGCTAGAAGTGACAAGGAAGGCACTTAATTTCACAGAGTTGATGATATTCCCTCATCATATCCTATTCGAATAGGGTTCGAATCCCGCAAGGGGCAAATGTTTGTGTGCTGAGCACGAACATTTGTACCTTAGTTGATGATGTTATATGTATATAAGTATTTATGGGAGCATAATCGTTGTCTGGTACTTCGTAACGTAACACAAGGGAGAAAATTCCTTACCACGAAACCAGACAATTGGTGTGTTGTCTGGGGCATATTTATTATTATTATTTTCGTCCCATTTGGTGAGGAGGTGATGTAGAGACGCGATAATAAAGTAGTGAGCGCAGTTTGATCGAGCATTGAAGATATCTAGATGGTAATTGGGGTTCCATTTTATACAATGAATTTTGGATTCTTAGGCGCAAGCGTTTTAGACATTGCCTCCAATTCAGGTGCATACAAGATTTTCAGCTTTTCTTTTCTCGCTTGTCCTTAGAGAATCATTAAAACCTGTTTTATGGATTCTGAGAGCCTTCTCATTGTTGTTATTATCACAAAAATTGAATAATTATATTTTTAATATTTTATAGAAACTAAAAACAATTGTAGGCTATTTAAATTACTTTTCTTTATTTTTATGGGAACTTTAGCCTTACAGGCATGTCAGGATATCAGAATACATATAGGATTTATTGTAGCTTCAGGTACTCCAATACATAGCTTTGCGATGACCATAAAGATGAGGTGCGTTCAGACATGAACACACAAACTAAAGGCCACTTCTAGGCACTCTACATCCACGCACAAGTCTATAAGTTGCTTGTAGCTCCTTTTACTGTTACTTGCGAACAGAACAGATATGTGTGAGGCAGATTAAGGGTATAACTACGTAAGTACAGTCAACCATTTGCCACTTTGACCCTTCTTTCTATGGGAATACGGTTAAATAAAAGCGAAAATTGCGGAAGACTGTACGCGCTTCGTTTATGGTCATCTAAGTTATGTCATTATGACTGTGGTTTTATGAATATGCAAACTATATAAATAGATATTGTTGCCGTAAGAGAAGCTATAAATGGATAATGTGTGCATTTTCCTATCTAATACCTCTAGTGATAGCATTCTCATTAATGTGCTAGTTTTAGTAACTGTTTCTTATTCGTACTTTACATAAACGAAATTTTAATTGTATTTTTTTTGGTACATTTAAAAATTATACTCATACTACCTACCTCATAGCCTTTGCCCAGCAGTGGGGTGTTTAGGCTAACTTTACTTTACAGGTAAATTAGAATACACAATACAGTTACATAAGTTAGGTTTAAACATTCAATTTTAAAAACGTTCTGAATGAGGAATGATAATAGATAATAAATAACAATACAGTTCAATACACACTCATAATGTATGTTAATGGAAACAATCCCATTACGAACGTCATTTCTTTCAATAACTTTACTAATACGAAACCATAATACACTCCTTTTAGATATGATAAAACCAACGGGACGCCTAAACCGATTTGCATAAAACAATTCTCCTCTAATGCTTTATTAAAACAATTTGGATACAATAACTTTTGACATCGGCCTTAAAGCGACCTTAGGTAATAATTCTGGTTGATGACCATTTAAAGAGCTGTATACCATTATAACTTTGCTGCTGTTCTCGACGAAATATCTTATGCTAATTCAAATCGTAAATCGTATATTTCATTTTATTTTAAAATTCCGATTTCGCATTTCTATTCAACCTTGACCGTGCGATTTAGCGAATATATAATTTCACTACAGCCTGACGACCTGAATAGATGTAACAAATTGGTAAGGTAGAGTAGGATCACTCAATCATAACACTAACGCGATTATTTCTTTGCATTTCTAAACATCAGTACCCCTATCACGAATAATTGCGTCAAAGTTATAGTAACGTAATCATTTGTATGAAAATTTGAAAGCGCCTCTATCGGACGTAGACACTCGAATAACACAATATATTTCAATAATTCTAGTGCCATATTTGCGTTAGTATGACGACATCTGCGGTAATGCTTTCGAGCTTACTACACGACACGGGCGTGCTTCGTGCTGCCGACTGACGTAAACTTGCTTCGATTACGTGATGAAAACGTCAAATGTTCGTGATTGGGGTACAGCTATGTTTTTTCGTATAACGTTAGACGCTTATTACAGCTATAGGCTGGTTCCCTCGAGTCTAATGTTTTTGACTGACGACAAAAAATATCTATCTATCTATCGGTATTTTTTTGTTTATTAACTGATAGACTTTTCTAACTGCCTTGAGATAATGTTTGCACGAATTCAATGAAAAGTCTGTACCAACTTTAAAAAAAACACACATACCTACTTTCAGTGGTAAAAAAACCTAGGACAAAGGGTTTTGCAGAGGTCTTAAGAATGTTACGAATTATAATAAAAAATTCCCAATTTAGCTCTCGACCAAACAAAACATCACAAATTAAATTTGTGGGAGTTACTGCAATCGATTAAAAGAAAGTTAAAGTGAACTTAAATCCTACTGTCTACTTCTTAGGTATTTTGTGAAATTACCTTTAGACATTTGACTTTTATCTATTGATATTAATCATTTGTTGTTTAAGAGTTATAAACGTGTTGTACCGTTGTCCATAGCACGCTGTAAAGTTTTTGTATGCTAAGAATTATGATGGGGTTGTTATGTCGTTAAATATTGTCTTTGTGAGTGTGAATAATTACTGATTGGCTGGTCTTTTTATTGATTTACAAAGATATGGCATAAAAGAGTTGTAATTTACAACGCTTCTGACCTATGCTTTGACTTTTGATTGCTTACGTTAGAGGCAAGTAGATAAGAGTTACTCGTAGTTTATCCTATTTTAAATTAAAATAGTGTTAAAAGTTGTAAAATGGGCGTCCTGCGCCCCCATCTAACTTTTTAACTAAAAATTTCGAAAGTAAAATATATGATGCAAATCTCAACAAAAACTTTCAAAGGAAATTAATTTGAATGAGATCGAAGCAGTAGTTTTTTAGATATTGTACATTTTCATTAACCGCAAATATAACGTTGTCTTTCATACAAACAATATTATAAAATACTAAAACTAAGTTATTTTTGCTGTCAAAAAATATTGTGATATTTTCGTCAGGTGGAAGTAAGTGGACCCCGAATCCAGTTTAGGTGGCAGGCACGGAACCCTCAGAGCGCAAGTCCGACTCGCACTTAGCCGGTTTTATACAGTCTTGTGTTCATAGGTTAAAATTAAAGATCTAAATGTTATCCACGACCTAAGATTAAATTTTTGGCCTATCTGCAGGTTTAACTGATTGGAAAAGTGTGGCAAAAAATTCCACTGAGCCAACATTCAATTGTAAAAAAGTTCATTGCACCTATCAAAAGTTCATTCCTTACGGATGGTACCGAACCCATTGTTAGGGTAACGGACAAAAAAGCCGAATTTCCAAACTAATGACAATATTATTATAAGTCGGGTATGCCAATAACATTATGTCTGTCGATGGTTCCTCGTTTTGTTCAACATTCGATGATGGCTTAAAGCGTACTAAGTAATCGCTTGGGTGTGTAGGGCTAGCAAAAACGTTGTGTTTTAGTTTTTATTTTAATATTTTTTACAATCTCTTTGTTGTGCAATATTTTCTAGTTTCTAATGTTTACAAATTCGCTTAGAGAAAACATAAGGTTTCAACAAAGAAAACGTACTCATGTTACTTTTGTATATTAAGTATCTTTGCGTTAACACCTTTTTAAGCATCTCATTCATTAAAGAGTAGAACTTTTTGAAAGATAGTTAGTTACTTCATTATATAACCATGAATATTATGTTGATTTTTTAATGACTTATTAAAAATAGAAAGAAAGGGAAAGAGTATCCTTTGTAATGATATATTGTGATCAAAACAGAACAAAATCTATCAACATTTATTTTTAATCTAGTTCAAACTTTAAAAAAAAGTCGTTGCCATAAAACTGACCGTACAACACACTGTTTAAAAATCAATCAGTAATTGATTTACTGACCCTACAATCAAAAGCCGTCAGCGCAATCGTCAAATCAGAATACAATCTGACAATTAGATTATCAGCTTCAAATCGCCAGTCATCGCGTATTGTGCGCCCGCGCATCCATTGTGCCTGCTGACCGTACGGTAGGAACTACACAGTCATCCGAATAAAAAGTTCTTGCCTATTATTTTATTATTACAATGAACATTGAAAACAAGTTTTTTGGTGTTTTGGCTTCTTGATTATTGAATGGTTTGGTGTTGTTTCGAGGACTATGATGGTGATTGTGTTGCGGTTTGTGACGTACCGTTTTATTTACAAAAGCTAGGTCCGGTTAACCACGTTTTTTATTAAATTAGAATTATTAAATTGAGTAGAACTTTAAACAAAATCATACATAATATTTTTAATCCTCCTCCTATAACATCTAACAAACAGGTGTTATCAAAAAAGTCCCACCGGCGTTAGTCTTAATAAATTACTTATATTTTTTTTTACTAAGCCTTTATCTTTTAGGATGTCTATTTAAAACTTTGAGCCTATGATTTAGTTTTGATATACCAATATATATTCAGAAGATCTACAATGTGAAAATATACAGGGTGACAGAGTGCCCCATACACAATCAGCCAACTACATTGGCGATAATGTATGAAGAGGCAGAAAAAAATATTTTTGAACGATGGCCCCGTAATAAAAGTTGCTGGTATCGATGGTATCATTCATCTCCTAAAATTTAGCACACTCCAAAATCATCCTGTATATGATTGCGAGTCTGGTTTATAAGTACCAAAACGATACCAAAGTTTGAATTAGGTAGACCCATGTATTATATCGGGGAAGCCTGTGTTCAGCAGTGGACGTCCTTTGGCTGATAATAATGATAAAGATGATGTATTAAATCGTGCTATTGCTTATAGCAGGTAACATCAAGTAAAACAAAAAAGATAAATGTTTACAATTAGAAAGTATGAATAGCTGTATCAAATAGCCATTGCCAATTTTGAAACAATGAAATATTTTAATCATGAGGCGCCCCCGGCGGTAATATTCGCTTTCTTACATAATACTAATAGGTGTAAAACTACGCGTTTGGTGCGGGAACTAAGCCCACGACCCTAGTTTAGATAGAACAAACAGCTGACTCCATGTATATATTTTGACTCGCTACTGCACATGTGATACATACAGTATACAGTCATGTCAAAGTAAGAAAGTACATTAAGACGCTTAATCTACCCATAAGTCTATAATTATGTCTAAACGGCTCTAGAAGTACAACATTTACGTAGAGCTTAGGAGCACAAAACAGATAGATACTTATCTGTTTTGTGACATCAAAAACTTAAATAGCTGGCATGAATCTACAATTGGTTAGGAATCCTGCAAATACCTTATTTTTGAATTCAGTCATCATAGGCTACTAGAACAGTCATTTTGCATCAAATAGCACCCAATACCGTATTCTCTTAGAACTGCTACACACCAGAATGGCGATAATCACTAAACGCTGGCAACAGCTTTCCTAAGACACAAAATGCAATACCATCCTAACTTTTTATCTTACTACTCAAGGGGACGCACAAATAAACAACTTGCTACGTGTGCAAACGCGGCTGATTCAAGAATATTATTGTGTAACACCAAGAAGATGTTATGGTCTGGCTGATCTTTCTTAACTGTACCCCGACCCCCACGGGTCACTCACGATAATTGATTTACGCCGCTTTGGACTATGCATTAACATAAGATAATGCTTAACCTCTGACATTGGTTTTAAAATTTCATTTGACCATTTAATGCGGACACATGAGAACATTTGATTGTTACCACGCTATACATACGATTATTGTTATGAAAGATGACCTAGAATAGATGGCGAAATGAGCTTCGATAGAGACGTTTGTACATTTGATTGGAATCGTTTATTGTTTGTTTGCAATAGTATAGGTTATGCAAGGTAAACAATCTGATTTCATTTGGCAATCTTATTTATCCACAAATGATAATTATGAGTTTTAGCGACTTTATTATAGTGTACGGTCAGTACACCTTTAGGTGATAGTGATAGCTTGATAGAAGAGCGGAATGAAAGTCTTTGATAGTGATAAATTGATTGATATATTGAAAGCACTGATCTTACGAATAAATGATAGAATGATAATGAGAACGCGCGGTGTGAATGATAGCCGTACACGAACTGATGAAATTATGAATGTATGGTAAAATTGCTGATGCTAAACTAAGTTACAAAATACTGCGCTTCGGGGAAACGCTGACGCGACGATTGTACGTGCTAGCTCGTACATATAGGATTGCTATATCAAGCGCCATTATAGGAATAACAATGAGTCTGTAAGTATTAAGAGAATAACAATAATATTGATTTTACACTATGATGTTTTGGTACTGTTAAGATTTGTGTCAGCTTTTAAGTCAGTTGAAAATAAACTCCTTTTTGAGCGCACCGACCTTTTATTCGCTCTGCCAATTTCTGGAACACGAAAAGCATCTGTTAAAGAATTAATTCAGCTTTTGTAGAGCTTTATGTAGAACTGCTGTAGAACTGCCAATTCATTTGATATTATGCTCATACTTACAAAAAGTGAATATTATGTGTTTAGTGATAAATATGTATTATGTACTTATAAAAGCAAGTCAGCTCTTGATAACTTAAATATTTGCCAAAAGTATTTGTGCTAAGTGACGTAGGCAAAATTATGTCACATGTTGATTGGAGGTAAGATCTCAATGACCAGATCAATTTAATCTAAGAGGCCATGACACTGCAACAATTACCTGTTAAAATGATGTGGCCAATGATGACGATGAATTAAAGTTGAGAAATTTCATTCTTAGGGTATTGGAGCCTTTTTTTACCGCAAAGTTTTCGGACCGCAGTGTGAATCGCCCAAGTGCTGTTTCAGAATGGGGACATAATTCGCACCACCCATTGGCTTAGCGGTCCAAATCGCCCAAGGTAAGTTGAATCGACCCATTTAATAGACCACTGCCGTGCGAATAATCCCATTCTGACACAGCACTGGGGCAATTCAACCCGCGGTTCGAAAACTTCGCGGTGCAAAACGCCCCAATACCCCTTAATACTTATGTATTTATTTAAAGCGTTATCATTTTCTCCCTGCTCTCTCGTGGTGGTCAGCTTAGAATATTGATGTTTGTCATATCGACCTGTGGGAAAAACGTTAAGCAACGGTCATACGCACACGTCATTTCAAACCCAGGGGTCTACCTTGACTGGTTGCGACCTTTTCTTTTTTGTGGCGAGACAATGCCTGGTGACCTCACTCCGAGCATGTTGAGTGTTGAGTTATTGTTGTTTATTTTATATGAGTAGGGTTGTCGATATCATGAATATTCAGCGTTTATCTCACGCTTTTCCCTGTTCATTGTTTTTTTTGATTGTAGCTGCTTACAACAGTCATTAGCGTAGAAATCACTCAGGAGACAAGTAACATTTTTCCTAAAATTCTGAAGATTATTGGGTACTGAGTACTTTCCCATTTGGAGGTCAAAATAATGTATTGTTTTATAATTAATTTCTAAGTATCTTAGCCAAAGAAGAACGTCAAATGAGAAATAAGTTTTCTTTAAAAAAAAATGCAGTGTCGTTAAAAATTAAAGAAGCTTGTTTGCATTTTTTGTTTCCGTATCATCGTGAAAACTAACAAACTCTCTTCGTATGAACTTTATTGACGGCTATTTGACGCTTGTTTTCCTACTCAATATGGTGTTACCAAGCCTCAAGTGCTTATTGATTGGCTTAAAATCGTTTAATTCCTAAATTATATTTACTTGAAAGGTTTGATGACTCCAAACTTTAGCCCAGAACATTTTGAAAACAAGTTCCACACATCAAACGAACGTTTGCAAGGAGTCTTATCATTCGCCGGTTGCTTCTTTTGCCCTCCATAAAACTACTTGTGAAGAAGCTTACAAAACTTTGATGAGCCTTAACACTGAAAGTGCCCCGGGCTGGGATGATGTACCAACAACATTTCTTAAATTGGGTTATATTATATTGGTTCCCATAATCTCGCACTTAGCCAACTTATGCTTTGAGCAGGGTGTCTTCCCAGATGCACTTAAGAGAGCTATAATCACACCAGTGTTTAAGAGTGGGGACAGAGATGATGTGTCGAATTATAGGCCAATTTCAGTCCTTACTGCGATATCCAAAATTTTAGAAAAGCTTATTAATAAAAGACTCTTAAACTACTTAAATAAAATTAACTTTTTGTCTAATTCACAATTTGGCTTCCGACAAGGTCTCTCAACCGAAGATGCTATTATCTCTCTCACTTCTCACATTGTTGAAAATGTTGACAGAGGGAAAAAATGTATCGGAGTATTTTTGGATTTGAAAAAAGCCTTTGATACCGTCTCTGTTCCCATTCTTATACAAAGGCTAGAGCTTATTGGCGTAAGAGGTGTCGCTCAGGCTTTGTTTGAGGACTACCTCAGTAATCGCAAACAGCACGTTAAACTTGGTGCCTACATTAGTGATGAATGCTGCGTGACGTACGGAGTGCCGCAAGGCAGTGTTCTAGGCCCTACTTTATTTTTAATATATATTAACAGTCTCTGTAATATAAACCTCAACTCAGGTAAAGTTTTTTCATATGCCGACGATACTGCTATCATTTTTACTGGGAATACATGGAGCTCCGTACGTCAGGTTGCAGAGGCAGGGCTTGCAAGGATAGCCATCTGGTTAAAATTAAATCTGTTGACACTTAACACAGACAAAACTAATTACATAGCATTCACAAATTATAATTCGTCACAACCTCAATCAAACTTTAAGATAAGAATTCATGAATGTCATCATAACCAGGTAAATTTTTCGTGTGATTGTAAAGCAATCACCAAAGTGACTGAAACTAAATACCTAGGAGTGTTAGTTGATCAAAGGCTTTCCTGGCATGCCCACCTTGAACTGATGATGGCAAGAATCAGAAAACTCATGTGGGTATTTAAGAAGCTTCGGTGCATTGCCGATAAAAGACTCTTAAAATTAGTTTACATTTCACTGGCTCAGTCACTTTTGGCTTATTGTATTCCGGTCTGGGGTGGGGCTAGTAAGGTAAAGTTTAAGGATATAGAAATAGCACAAAGAGGTCTTTTAAAAGTCATTCATTTCAAACCATACAGATACTCTACACAAGATCTTTATAAACTCAGTGATGTACTCTCGGTAAGACAGATCTACATTTTAAACACAATCCTGAAACTTCATAAGTCTATACCTTACGATGCCAATAAAGTTGCCAGAAGACGTAATTATAACGTAGCTCTTATTCCTGCTGTAAGAACGGTTTACGCAAGGAGGCAGTATATGTCACGGTCTGCAAAATTATACAATCAGATGAATAAATTTTTAAATATCTACCCAAAAAATACGTATACCTGCAAAAAGTCGATCACCTCATTTCTTAAATCATGTAGCTATGTGGAAACTGAGGCATTTCTAGAAGAAGGAAATTAACCACAACACACACAAACACACACACACACACACACACATACACACACACACACACACACACGCACCTTTATTTTTGTAATATATATGAATATTGTGTAACTAATATAAATTGAATTAATTCAATATAATAAATTGAACTACTCTCGTCTAATAATAACATAATTAATTGTATCTAATCTAATAATCGTAAATACGTAAACTTCTTTATTGTTATTTTGTCTGAGAATCTGTTTATGGTATTTTCTCACCCTATCAATCAATTACTGTTAAAATAATATGGAGAGCGGGGATTTTCTAACACAAGTATTTATTTACTTAAAAGAAATCCCCGACGCAATATGGAAATGTAAAATAACCTGTTTATGAATAAAGATATTTGTATTTGTTGTATTTGTAATCTAAACAATTGCAAAAAGTACTGTAACATTTGTGCCGCGTGTTAGATAATTTGATAACCCTATTTGTGAGTGTGTGTGTGTGGGCTACACCAACATGTCAGAATCACAGCTTACGATTTATAAGTGATATTTGTTAATGTTGTTATAACATTAATGTGATATGTAGGTGTGGGAGTTTATTAAATAAGTCTTTTGCTAGAAATGGGGAAACTTTGGCAGGTATTCTTTATCTTTCTATGCAAATAATTTACACCTTCGACCAAAGGCGCAGCGAAGGACGTCCACCGACAAGATGGACAGACGACTTTGTAAAGATCGCAGGATCACACTGGATGCAGCGTTCACAACCAGTCGCTGTGGAAATCCATAGGGGAGGCCTATATTCAGCAGTGGATGTCCTTTGGCTGATGATGATGATGAATAATGCACAGATATCTACATATTTACTATGTTCTATGATAACTGAATATAAATAAAATTGTATATTTTTTTTCAAAAATTAATTAATAATGTTCTTCATCCACTGTTGAACACAGGCTTTTTCGCAAGACCATTGGCAAGCAGTGTGATCTTGCAATTTTTCAAAGGTTTATCCATCTTACCGGTGGACGTCCCATGTAGCGCCCTTTGATCGATGGATCTCCAAATTCTCTAATATAAAACTTGTCTGTCCCAACGACACCAATGATTAGTCAGCTTAACTATATTGTACTATTGACAATGTATAGGGTGATTATGACTGATGGATAAATAATTTTATAAGAAGCAGAAGATGACGCAATATGAAAATAGCAGCAAAAATCCCCTTGTAATCAACAGCATATTGCGATCTTGCTTTAATCCGTTCAATTTCCAGGCAGTTCTATTCCCATTCCCATTTAACTAGGTGAGTCTCCAAACTGGCATTGCTACTTTTTATAAATTAAAGTTTTTTTATTCCACACATTCGTGTAGCGCTGTCCCACGCTAGTCTACTGAGTGAATTTTACAAAATCGCAATACGAATTTGCTAATCCGTTTAAAAGCAGAGCTGCGTAACTGCCAGGCCTTTAATTACACCATACAGCAGTGAAACAGACTATAAAACCACATTGCTACCTAATCATAGACTCAACCATAGAGTCAATACTGAAAACCGTCAAAGCAACATCGAAATCTAAATAATCTGCTCAAAATACCACCAGAACAATTGTTAATGACAAAACGAATTATCAATTCCCAAACCGCTCTCCTCCGGATAAACCTATGTCATACACATTTCGCGTTTACAAGTTAATTTCTAGAAAGTGGACAAACAAAGACGACACGGTGGTCTTGACAATAGACCACCACAAGTGGGCAAACATTTTTTTGTTGTCTGATTAGCGTCTGCGCAAGAGCATTGTTTGAGCAGATGGACAGAAATGGATGCGGTAGGCGAAAGTGTGGCGTAATGGGTAAACCTTAATTTTTGGTGGTGTGTTGTAATTTTACCTAGGTAGGTGAATATTTATTAATATGCTCGACAGGTGAAGGAAATTAAATATGACATTTGAATTCATATTAATCTGATCAAGCATTGTGAGGAATGAATATAACAGCTAAATTAAAGATGCCTTAGCATTTAAATTCTCTAAGATATAGACACTTTCCTTTAATTGCTAATACGAATCCAACAAAGTACAAAGTATAAAAATTGGTCCATCCATTCTCTCTCATTCTCAACAAATTCATTTGAATTTGCGTATCGGTCGGTGCGTAGACTGTTGCTGTCCGTGGTTGAAATCTTGCGATCAGTGAGTTTTTTACACGGTTTAATATTATAAAAGAGAACTTGCTTTTAGTTGGGTACCTCCATTTTTGAAGTCGATTAAATTAGTTATTAAAACATTCCCTAAAGTATTCCAAATACTTCACTGAAAACCGCATCAAAATCGGCTCTGTCTAATAACGCAAGGTAATCGCGGACAAACATATCTACATACAGACAAACAGGTCAAACTAAGAACCACCTTTTTTAAGTCGGTTAATAAGAAGATGGGAGATAAATAATATTTGATTTTACAGTATTTTAGAGCTTGATTAAGTAGAGCAAGCTACGTTACCTCATATGACCGGCGATTTGCTAATAACATAGTGTCAAGTTACAATCAGATATGAGAATGATTAGTTTAATTGAAAACTGTATTTGCAATATTTAACTTGTTGGTTTATAATTTATTTGCTTGCCTTTTAGGTTATCTAAGTTTCATCAACAAAATATTATCATCATAACCATTAAAGATTATTTCATGTCGTTGATAAATTTATAAAATTTCAATCTTCTATAAGTAAGAAGTCTTCTATTAGTTCCAGTAAAATATGTGTCTGCTTAAAGACACACTATGGAATTAAGTTTAAAAAAAAATCGAATTATTCTAAGAAAATTCTTTAGTAACATGACTCAGACCAATCAAATACTATACATTTTGATTACTCATCAAATAGTGAATAATTTCAACGAATAACTATAAAACAGTATTAATCATACACAACACTCGAAATAACAGTCTTAATCAGCGCTCATTGTGCGAGAAAACTTGTTAAAAACTAAAAAAACACATTGTAACATATAAATATGTCAAGTGTAATACTAAAACTTTGAAGTATTGTTTGAATTGTCCAAAAGTGGACAAAGCGAAATAGTTACAGTGAGGTCAAGAGGTCCGTCTGTGACATTACTGATTTTTGAGTACGTACTTACAGTTTTTTGTCACTTTTATGTCATTGTGAGTCGTCATTGCGGTTTCGACGTTAAGATGGGAACAATAATGTTGATAAAATGATTATTTTTTTGCAAGACGCCATGACGCGGACATTGAGAAATTCCCAAGTCATTTGAATTCGGTTGATGTAGTTTTAATAAATAAATATTAGACACCAACCAATCACATACATGCTCAGGTTTGGAATTGTTTAAATCAATGGTATTCACTTGACAGTTCAAAACGTACGATATGATCTGTCAAACGGCTAAGAACAAAGGGTTTGACAGATCATACCGTACGATATGAACTGTCCAATGAATACGATTGCTTTACACAATTACCCCTCTGATCCCAAACTAAGTAGCTAATGATCTTGTGTTATGGAAATCAGAAACAACGGTTGTAAGTACCACAAAACCCTGGCCCGAGACAATAATATTAATTATTATTTCACCTTGAACTGACCGGAAATCGAACCCAGGGGGCGTATTGTGATCTTGCATGATCAATATCCAGGCAGTTCAATCCGCACTTAATTAGTTTAATCGCCAAATCTTTTTTGCGATTACCTACATTGCGATGCAACTTGAGAATTTTTTTAAGTATTTCTATTTGACCTAGGATTAGGTATACGAAGTCGTAATTCGAATTTGCTAATCCGTTCAAAAGCAGGGCAGCTTAACTGTTGAACCAACATCGCACCCAGGTCCCCAGAGCGGCGATGCCTTGAAGCCCAGCGTGTTATTATAGCCACTACACCACTACACCATGGAGTTCGTAGTTTTACTAGTAAAAAAAAAGTCTTATTTAGTGAAGCGGCCAATATTCATTGCAGTAATACATTTACTGCTATTAAAATGCTGAATTGAATTGAGATATATCAATATTTATGTTTTACAGTTTAATTTATTATGAAGATCTGTGAAGTAGGTATATAATGTTTTCCTTCTTACTATTAATCACTTCACTGCCGCTACAAGCCAAAAAGTTTCCATCACTTTAACACCATTTTCGGGGCAAATCACCTGCGAAATCAACTTTGACCTCTATTCCCTACATTACACGGGCCATATTTATTCGAGTTGAATAATGATGCCGGAGGTTTTGTTATGGGTATTATCGATAAACGATTAATCGAGACGCTGACACTACGCAGGCCCAATAGAAACATCACTTGTCAATCACGTATGAAAAATCGATCACCAGTAGATTGGTATAGACCAAGCGCTCACTGCACGGTTTTTTACTAATGTTAATTTATCAAAATAACCACTAGTAACGAATACTACGATTAGCAACCCGCCTATTTAGTTAATAAGTTTTGTTTATAACTATTGAAACAACTAACACGCACACATAATCAATTATTAAGTTATTGCTTGTAAGTGATGCTTCATTAATCATACAATAAGTAATTTCGTTCTTACACAATATAAGTAATGGTGCATGGTTAGGTTTATTAAGTATCAGCATCTTTAAGTTATTAGCCGTGAAAATAGTGTTAAATAATGGCATGGTTAGATATGGCTAAGGACTAAGTAAAGGGCTATTAACGACGTCTTTATAAGGTATGCAAACAGCTATTGATTACATGGTTTTTCTAACAACGCATACTACTTTTGTTTTGGTAATAATTCCTTAATGAGTAATTTTATGTGCATACAACAACAATGTATTAAGGTGTCAAACAAGCTACCTACATAGCATAAGGTGGTTGATTATTAAACCGTCACCGGTCATGCCGTTCATTCTATCAAGAATTGTTACTTAAACTACCATAGAAATATTACATAAAAAAAGGTCATATAACATTATTATTTGCTTACAACTCATGATAGTATAAACATTTCTTCTTACTTTTTTTTTCTTTTTTTGAGTTGTAGTAAATTATTTTTATTAATAACAAACAAGAAAACATTTCTTAATCTGAGTAAATAAGTATCACTAAGGTAAACTGGCTGTATTGTTGACAGTCTCGGCCACGCTAAGGTAGCTTACCTCTAGATTCGAGAATCCAAATAAAAATCTTTTTTTACATATAAATAGGTGACGTTGAATTGAAATATTACCACTTTTTCTATTCCGTCTCCTGGACTACACAATATACGTTATTTCCAAATCCGTATGCATTGTGCTTTAAAAGCATTGTTGTACAGTCACGGACTGACGTGTTTAATAAATAATACCTACTCAATTACTATTGTTACGAAGCGTGCGTTGTTGGGTATTGATGTTTTCCTTAAACTTTTTTTGTAATTGTCATCCTAAAAACATTTTCGAAAGCTGATTATTGAGCATTAAATCACACGTATTAAAAAAATGACAAGTTTACAAAATCTATAATAATAAAGAAAGTCGAACGAAATCGCTTAAAGACACCATGAAATATCATACTAGCATCTACTACATTAATGCAGGTATAAACAGATTGGATCAAAATGAATTAATAAAAATAGTTGCCTATGTAAATTTAAACAGTCATCACAATACCTCCAATTTAGTCTCTAAATCGTTATAATCACGATTTAGGGAGGACTATTAGTTTAACGATTACAATCACTAGTTAAAACGATAATAAATAAAGACCAAACGTTTAGTTCTGACAAAACTATGATGCACAAACATTCCCGACACCCACTCACGGATCTAAACACTGTTTTTGTCATAAATAATAAAAGGTTTAAACAATCTTGAAATACCAAATTATACAAGCATACTTTTGTTCATATTTCTTTGGACGCAATATATCATAAAAGCGTATGAATCGGTGTTTAATATGCTAATGTGAAATGATAGGGCGCAATTTAGGATTTTAACACCTACATTATTAAAATGATAGAGAGTTGTATGATTAATATGATTTCAGAATCAATTATACTTAATTTAGGACACAAATATTGGTTTTCCACTATGTATACGTTGTTTGAGATATAAACAGACGAATACAGTTATTAGAAATGATACTTTTGCTAATGAGATATTTAGTTTTGACAGAAAACTAATTTAACATTAATAATTTAGGCAAAAATATTTAGTAAAAAAATGTAGTTAAGCACTAGCTATTATTGTCAACATTCTTTATGGAATAATATTTTCGAGTCATAAATATGGTTGTAGATTGTGTGTTCTCAAGTCTTTAGGATATCAAAGTATCTTAGTAGCCAGATAGATAAGAAAAGATATCTCTTTATTGCACATCACATAGGTTAACAACAAATTCGTTTAGAGGAAATATACAATTTAGACGGCGTTATTGCTATAAGCGATCTCTTCCAGACAATCTTTGGGTAAAAAAATATAATCCTAATATTTTTTCCTAAGGAATAATTTAGTTAAAAGATATCTAGATACTCTAATATACTTGTATGAGTATTACTAATTATTATGAAATTGTTTTACGTCTGTTTTTAAATTGGCATTATTCCTTTTCGTCATAACCTTATTGTTCTTGTTAGCTTTCAAACTAATAGACATGTATTATGAGGCGACGTCAAGATAGCAATCGCACTAACGTTAGATCAATAAATATCACTAATCGTAACTATCAATTAGAATATAGGAGATGATTGGTACATTTTATGTTGGTGTCAGAAGATGTAGACCTGGCCAAGTGATAAAAAAGACCCATGCTTTCACCTTTTCAATTAGTTTGTTTCAATTACTATCTTCTTTCTGGATTCCTTCCCAAGAGCAATTTCTAATGTCATTTAAATAATCACTAGTTGCAAATATTAGTAAATAAAGTGCAGTGCGGAAGTGATTTTTGAAATGAGAATTTCTTATTTAAGATGTAATTTATCATCCTTTACATACTAAAAATCATAACAAAACATAATATTATTTAATTAAAATTATGTTTTCTGAAAATGATTGGGTATTAAATAAAATACTATCGTTTATCCGGCCATAAATATCTATATCTCCCTAACAATGCTTTTAAAATTTTTTATACCAAGACCCTCTAAATGTTCTTAAGGCTATGGAGCAAAGAACAAAAAACACGTTATCTAACAGCTTCGCGATTGTTTACAGTTTCGCAACGCGGAGCGTCGGTCCGAGCTGTGGGCGAGCGTTGCGAATATTGTATACAGGGTGTCCAAACAAGTCTTAATATTTAAAACAAAGTTTAAAAAAATGACGTTTTTGCTAAAACTAAGGACAAAGCTGCATATGAAAACAAAAGGTTTTTGTCATAGCTGGCTAGAAAATATTTACTAAACATAAAGTCTTAACTAATTTGTTATTTAAGTAAAATACCCCGGATAATTTATTTAGTATCAATATGAAATACTTGTGTTTTCATAATAAAATAGAAATACCACAATGATATAAAATAAAAAAGAACATTATCTATATTATGTCGGCCGTTCATGTAACATATTGGTGGGAGTGGTACAGAATTGGCCGCTTTAGAAAGTGTGATTTATTTTATCTTGTATTAAATTTATGAATTTAAATTGTAATAAATAACAAAGTTCATAGGTATGACGAACAACGATCAGTAATTTTACTTGCATTCAATAATTTCATTCATTCATTTACGACCCAAGACAAATGGTCTATCTTAGAAAAAACATGTCTGGTCAAAGGTCAAATCACTTTAAAAAAAACAGGCTGTAGATTAGTTAATCTTGTCTTGTTAAGGTATCGAACACTGTTTAAATATAATATGGCTAGTATAAAATCAACGTCAATCAAGTCAAATGACATAAGGGTGACATACATTTTATTTTAGTAGCATACATCGCCATAAATCAGACACCCTGTATACTGTATAATCTCTGAATCGCGTAACACAAGACAGGTTGCTCTACTTCATTGCTAAAATAATTTATTGTGAGAAATCAATGGCCACTCCGGCGCAAGTGTTGCAACCTTTACAGATACAAGTTTGTTTGTTTGTTTATTGTTTGCGCTGATAGCGAGATGGCCTATGCCAGAGACTATAGTCCGACCATAGAGTTTAAAAGTCATAGATATAGATTTATTTTGGAAATTCAAATTACTTTTGCCATTTTGTTAGTTACATGGTGTAACTTAAAATTATGTAAGTAATTAATTAATTATTTAGGTATTTTAAAAACAGATATTTTTTTAAAAGAATATTCAAATTTTCTTGTTAAAAAAATATCTGATTTTAATAAATAACAATAAGTTTATTTTGCAGCCAGGTTCAAAGGCTTTTAAAGTAAACTGTTCTGTACGACATGTACGACCTATCGAATCTGCAACAGCACTATTTTAAGAATAAAATGCTGTAAGTTTTGTGTATGCAGGTTCTTTTGAATGGAAACACTTTTATAACTTTCGGTCGTTTATTTTATTCCACACGTACAACATATTTAATCAGTCATTTTTCGACACCGACTCCCCTAGAGCGCTCAATGTTGCCAACATAAAAATAATAAGTTCGGATACACGTTGTGCAATCTCTAACAGTAAGTGTTGGTTAGGTCTACAATATGTAGATTCGCACGAAATTAAATACTAAGTATTGATTTAAGTCTCCTCAAAAAATGTCTTATAATTTTACTGGATTGGGCTTGGAAGCCGCACATACTAGGTTTATTTTTTATGTTTAACTTATGATAGAACGCCCTTACGCTCTAGTTAATTTACAAATGCTGTCCGAAGAAAGTTTAAACTTTGTGATTACTTCTAATTTTAGAATTTGCGTATTGCGTAAGCATTGTCAGCAAAAAATCTTTAATAACACTTTTCTTAGAACATCATTTAAAAACACCTTACTTCTCAACTCAAACTTGCGGCCTTTCAATACACAAATAAGTCAGCTATCTAAAATTAAACTCAATTATAATTATCGCCGGTGACACCGCTTTCCCGTTAAAACGTCTGTCAACCGCACCTAAAAAACAACAATTAGTTTTTAATCCAATGCGCGCGCGCACACAAGAACAATCGGCGCCTCTGTGCTCGAATGATCGATTGCTCGCTTCTCGATTATGACGGCACCGATAATTAATCGAGAAAAGTAGTGATGGTGTGAGTTAGACGAATTGAGCCGAAACGGTCGAAACCAGGCCGACATTAATGACAATAAAATGCTAGGAAGATTAGGTTACGATGGGTCTAATATATATATAAATAGAAAAAAAAGAGCTAGAAAACACTAAAAGATAATTTGAAAACAAATTGCTCATTTGACAAAGATACAAGAAAAAAAAGTTAACACATATTAAATGACTTGGTTAACTGCGTACCTTCAATTTTAACTAATATTTTAGGCCGGTTCCAAATTGCACCTATTTTTTCGAAATTATCAAATTTTTTTTTTACGATTTATGTCTCCAATCCAACTCCAACATCTTCCTTAACCTGAAAAATCTCATTACTTGTAGATTTTGATTATCAAAAAATGCTTATTTGAAAAAGCTTCATTAATTAACTAAAATGATTATACTTTACCCACATCAATCTAATGACACGTATAAAGTAAGTAACCAGGTAGGTACCCCTAATATACCACTAGAACCACATAAATAACGTAAGTATAAACTCAACACAAACTTTCCAACAAAAGTTACTTTTCTTTTTACGATGTTGCCTTTCCATAATCATCACGGTGATTTGCACTTTCGACAGATCGGCTTAAGTAGCCTGGCCGAAACCGACCACTGGTCCCAACACTATTCTATCTACAATCGAATGACGTAACCGATGTTTGTTCGATTGTCTCGCTCAGCCGATGCAACTTTCTCACGGACCGAGAAACTATACACCTGTTATTCGTACATTTCCTTAATGCGGTAGTTTTAGTGATTATTGTAGCATGATTGATTGATAAGCATTTATTTTTAGTGTTGTTCGAGTTGGCAATGATGTATGTAGAAAGTTTTGTTTGACGTTAGTCAGATAATGGAGTGTAAAATTAACTAATTATATGAGATTGCCATTGAATTATTATAATACATAAGCTTGACAGTTTTTTTTTTAAATGATAAAGAAACATCACTCTAAAACAATCTTTTAAAATGAGGACTAGTTTTTTGCAATATTGATAAATACAACTTATGACAAAGAGAGCTTAATGATTTAGGTCTTCTTTTTAAATGATGTTATCTTTACAACAATTTAGGCATGGGAAATCGAATAATACTTTAATGAAAACGTATTTAAATCGGCTTTCACTTGTAACCTTATCCGATAGATACGATAATTGACTGTTATCTGAAACTCATCTCTTCTAATGAATTAAAATATCTTACAGATAGAGAAACTGTAGCTAACGAATGTAATAAAATGTTGAATAGACAAATAATGAATTGAATGAAATATTGTTCTTGATGAGCAAACATCAATGAAAAAGAATTAGGAATATTTTTTTATTATTATTTTTTCAAAAAAACCTATGAAAAAATCAAGAAGTAGAAATCTAAAGTTATACTAAGGCAATTTAAGTCATATATTTATCTATGATCGCAAACTGCCGTAAATATCTTATGAGCGTTGTGCACAAAAGCGAAACACAGTGTTATCAACATAACACTGCTTGAATTAGTAATGGGATAATATAAATTAATCATACATCAATGTCATACTCTATTAATCTTCTTGTACGCTCTCCCACGCTCTGTAACTATAACAGTTACCTTCTAAATAACACAAGTCCAGCTATTCACACCTGTTGCCACTTTTGACCATAAACTAAACATTACTTCGCTATAATAGTATATTAAATCCTAGCGCTCTAACAGATGTAGTACGTAAATCAATTTTTCGCAACAATGGCTTGAGATACCATATCTGTACGCTCAACTGTTTAAGCTAGCCTTTAGATTTCAAACTGTAATGATACGAAAATAAAGTCTAAGAAAGAATAAAGTCGTAAGAGCGGATACGACGTTATTAGTGATGCAGAAGCAACAATGTGCACTTGCGTCCACTTGCATGCTTGCGCCAGATCTGACCCCGTGTATAGGTTAAAAAGATCAGCCTGTCTAGTAAAATTTATAAAACATCTAATAAAAACTCGTTGGAAGCGAACACGCTACTAATTATTTTTTCAATGAGCAGTTTTCTTGTCATGAGATGTTTCTATCATCGAGAGATGGCGCTAGCGTCACTTTAGACTAACTTTTTAAAATTCATTTAAGAAATTATAGCAGAGGGTAAATTGCTTTACGCCAACGTAAATAATAATCAGTAGAACAACATAAATGTGAACCTTTAGTTCATAAAGGAGGTAATAAGGCCAAAAAATAAGTATCCAAATTAATCCATAAGTCATTAACGTTTTTTAAAATATTTACTTACCATGGAACCATCCCTTTGAGTCGGTGCCCAGATAGGTGACACTTAAGATGGTGCTTGAGATAGCCAATGCAATGGCACCGACTCCAAAAAGAAAAATAAATATAAATATTGGACTCCAATCACAAACATTGCTCTGATCCCAAAGTAAGTAGCTAATGCACTTGTGTTATGGAAATCAGACACAACGGTGGTACCACAACACCCAGACCCAGGACAATATAGAAAATTTTTATTTCTACATTGACCCGACCGGGAATTGAACCCGGGACCTCTGAGCGGCGACGCCTTGAAACCCAGCGTGCTTAGCCAATACGCCACGGAGGTCGTCAAAATGGTTAGTCTAAAATGGAGTCTTTCCAGAGCTTATTTAAGACTTTTTAGTGCATTTTGTTTTTGAAGTCGGTTTTTACTTTTTTATAATGTTAGTTTTAAGTTCGACCTTTACATATAAGCACAATAGCTTGGCACTAATTGCTTGGCACGTAGAATCTCATACGACAAGCTAATTTATGACTTTTTTATGTGGTAGAGCTGTTCTCTTTTCCCTTCACCCAAAGTGTTTGCACAGGAACCGTTGATATGATATTGTGTCTGTGATAATTTATTTCATGCACAGATTACGTCGTGATATGGTACGTTAGCGGTTTGCTAACGCCAGTCAGCTTAGGTTATTATAACTCAACGTATGATTTAGTACTGAGAGCGAGGTAGGTGATTTAAAATTGTAAGTCAATACGAATGAGCTTGGTGACTATAAAATTAATTTATTGAGGTGCGAAGCTTTATCAGTATGTCTCACGCAGAACCAGTTTTAATAATAAAAAATATCTACAAAGTATAAAATAGTATATACTCTCCCTAAGCTCTGGTACAGTCATGCAAGTCTCATCGATAATGACTCTTCCTAGTTTTTTAAGTATATAAAAGGAAGTTTATTTATAAAACAAAACTATGCACCGTAAGTAATGTCATATTCCATAATTTTTTATTCAAAAAGAAACCGCCCTCAAAAATATTATTAGAAAGCATAACGTATTTTATTTAGGAAAAACAAAATTTATTTGGAGTCGGTGCATGATGTGCATATTAAGACGTAAGTTCGACGCCATTGACGCCATGCACCGATCCCAAATGAATTTGTTCTTTTTAAACAAAAGACAAATGCCTTATTTTAATCATTTTAGTGATTTTTAAGGCATCATTTTATGTATTACTTTTTGAAGTATTTTGTTATTACTTATAACTCAAAAACGACTTCGAGTACACATACTATACCCTAAGTTGGAATATACCTGATTGGACTAAAAAAGAACCATCTCAATACAACTTCTCGTTTCCGAGACATTCGTGAACAAACAAACATCATAGATACACTCATAAAATTCTACACACGTGCTTGTAAGCCTTAATAAATCACCCCACACAAATATCATCAAATTCTAACGATACATACCTACACATGAAACGAATTGAGAACCTCCTTTTTTTGAAGTTGGTAAAAATACCTTAACTTGTGCAAAACCATTCCATGTTAATAATAAAAACATCGTTTAAATCCTTTTATCTTCAACAAGGTTGTTATCAACAATTTTCCATTGATTTAGAAATCAACCTCATTCCACATATGCTGGGACAATTAAATAAAGATTATGCAAATCTAGTTTTCTATTAACCTGTCATGTCCGACAGTGTGTAGCCTTGACATCGTTGAACGATAGATTTATTCATTTATCATGTGCTCTAGTATGTTAAGTCTATTCACTCCTTTAACTATTGTAGTTGATATGCCTATTCACTTGGATAAAGGACCGAGATTTCTGAGTTTAGTAACTTCTAATAGGTTTTAGTACATTCTACCTTGTCTATATGTATACCTAAATGAGTATTCAAGTCACTAATCATCAAAAATGAGCTTGTACTGAAAATAAAAAAAAGTGTTTTTAATCATGACGGATTGCTTTTTGAATTACCTGTAATAATAGCTTATTAGATAGTTCGCAAAAAGTTGTAACATAAAACATTGCATAAGTTTTCGCAAATAAAATAAAATTCAATGCCTACATTGACATTTACTTGTAAAAGCTAAAACCATAACTTAAGGATTCGGAAAACAGTCCACACCACACCAAACCACAATAGAATTACACCACATCTACGCAAAAGCCAAGAATGCAACAAGAAAAAAACAACACATTGCGTCTCCACGCAGTTCCTGTGCGTCCGATAAAAAGGTTGACAAAGGATATTGTATGGAGAGGGCCGCTCTATTGTTGTTTGTTTTTAGCGGCCGCCACGCGTTGACAAGTTGTTGACTTGCCCGCTAGAGGAGTGATTGATGCTCTACTTTCGTTTTGTCTACAAAACCTATATCAAAATATTCTCGATTCATCATCTATTCGGTTGTTTATTAGTAGACAGACATAGCCCTGAGAATCAGTAAGCTGATGGCCGTTGGAACAGAAAAGTTTTAGATTGGACCCTTTAACCAGACACAGTATAGGACGTCCACCGACAAGATGGACAGACGATTTTGTAAAGATCGTAGGATCAAACTGGATGCAGTCCGCTTCTGATCGGTCGCTGTGGAAAGTAGAGAGTATGTTATAGCCTATATTCAGCAGTGGACGTCCTTTGGCTGATATTGATGACGACTTTAAAGTTATAGCAAAATTAAATTCTATTTTATCTACACTAAGTTAGAATTGCAGTGATAAATACTACCAATAAATTATACCGTCCTGTTACAACTTATTTAGAATATTTTAATAATTTATTAATTTAAAACTTCATATCCAAACAAACTGTACATTATGGCAAATTTAATACTTCTCTTCATTAAAAAACTTTTCTATTAACATAATTGGTAAATTCAACACTCACATCACATATATAAGTAATATCGAAGTAGAGCATACGCTTATGTTGTACAGTTGAGAACAATGGGAGCTTGGCCAACGACTCAAGAGATTGCATTTGAAATATTCACAATCTCATTCCGGGCCCGTCTGTCCATAACCCTGTTATAGTCACCTGTTCACGATTTTAACGAGCGAAATTAAACTTTATACCTTTAAGATTAAAGTTCACAATGTGCAAATGTTTATTGGAAAAATGTTAGCAAAAAATTTGCAAGATACAACTATGAGAGAGTAGCATATCGCGAGTGACCCCTGATATCAGAGGGCACTGACCCCAATCAATTAGATTCGGGTAAAGATATAGATTTAATTTGTTTTATTTTTGTGAAGTTGAAAGTGGAAATATCAATTTGGTGGCCAATTTGTACGTAAATGTACTCGCTATCCTGATCTTTGTATTTGATTGTTTGCTTCAGTATTTGGTTTAGTTACAAAATTGAAGATATCGCACGTATATCTTGACGACATTATCATTAAATAACTTTAACGGTAATAACGCATATAAGTATTACTATATTTATATGATATCATTCATTACTAACTATTTGTTACAAAATATCTGGATCAAAATTCTACTCAAAATTGAACGCAAAGAGCCGCTAAGCTTAACTACATTAAATCAATATTTTATATCTCATGTTTGTAAACTGATTACTAATTAGGCCTAATTAAGAAAAATCTCGTAAAACAACATACGTTAATAAAACTAATGCGGTTTGAACATAAACCCTGCCATTTTCTAATTTCATTTAATGCCTAATAAAAGTTTTAAAAAACCTGACCTGAAGTCCCTACAAATCTAATTATAATTTAACAACAATCTTAAAAGCCGCGTCTATTTAATAAAAAAAGCTTTATTTTTACGATTCGATAAGATTAAATTTTATAGCTTAACTTGACTTTTTAAATATACAATTTTATGGCATTTTTAAGAGGCAAGTTTGCACCTGAGTTCATTTTTTATGTTAGTGAAAAGTGTAAGCGCATAGGATTAGAAGTATGCGGTAGACTGTAAATGTATGATTAATGCATGGTTATAAATCATAATACTTCCGTTTATTTTTTGTTTCTATTTCTTTTATTGAATAAGGTTCCCCTACAACTAGTACTTGTACTAGTATTGATACTTACAAAAAAAAAACTATTTTTTTCGGTCGGACCGACAGCACGGTAGCTCAATTGGAAGAGCAGTTGGCCCGGTTAGCCAGAAAGATGCTGGTTTGAGTACCGCCCGTGCGCAATTTTTGGTATCATATTTTCATCTTTTAAGACTAAAATATGACACGGTAAGTGTTAAAAATACTGTAAAACCATTAACAACTACTTGTAGTTATAATTAAGATGACATAAAACTGGAACATCCTAATATTATAAGAGGCCCTTGCTTGCCTCTATCCTTATATTTATTTACATAAATCCATTATACAACAATTTAATTACTTGTCAATAAGCAAAATTACCAATCCAAAACTCTCTGTGGTGTAGTGGCAAAGGATCCGTGAGTTCAAGGCCGCCGCTCCAAAGTCTCGGGTTCGATTCCCGGTTGGCATAAAGTAGAAAACTTATTTTTGTGTATTGTCTCGGGTCTTGTGTTACAAGTACAACCGTTGTATTTGATTTCCATAACACAAGTAATTTTTTAATTAATAACAAACAAGAAAAAATTAAAACTAAGACATAAAAAAAGACTAACCTATTCAAGTTTACTAGCTAATTAGTTTGGGATCAGATCTAGGTATGTGATTGGTGTACAATATTTGTACATTTATTAATTGTACAAAAATAATCTTATTCAACTACAAATTTTAATGAAATTAATAATTTCTACTGACAATTTCATTTGACACGTAAATTTAGAAACAAATAGCTTCAACTGCCAATATAAGCTGACCTCTGTTGTGTATAGACTGTTTCAAAAGTCAGAGCTCAACTAACGAAAGATATTTCTCTGTAGCTTTTATCTTCTGTGCGTACTACACCGCTATGCCTCAAAAATTCCACGATAATCCATTTATAACTTGTTTTCTACTTAATTTCCATATCGAATTTCATATGGACTTGACCGCTATTCTTCATACACCCATAACTATTAGTTGGAACAATTTGTATGGTAAACACCATACATTTGTGTACGTTGGAAATTATTTAATTATATCGACCCCCTACGGATTCCATTGATTATTCATTTCTTTTATCAAGGCTTTGGATAGCCTCATTATATTTGGGTATAGTGTAAAGTTATCTCCTCCATTTTAGGCTTGATGAAGTTTAGAGTATCGAATTAAATTAGTTGCAAAACCAGTATAGCGTGAGAGTTTTCCGATTTGTTAAAAAGCGGTTGCCATGGTAACTAAGTTGTTTATTTTAATTTAAATTGGGGATTCAATTTCTTTTTCAAATATTTTGTTAATTAGTACGTGCGATTTAATTTGCAAAAAAATATTTAAGCGGATCAAACAGTTTTGATACTTTAGACGCGTTCATGTGTGTGAACGTAACATGAAGTATCTTATGTAGAAGTAAATACCATACGCCTAAAATAAATATTTTTTTATACACTGTAGAATTCTAAGAAATCTTAATTTAATGTTAAGATGTTATAAGTCGCAGTCAACGTTCGTTTTATAAGATTTCCTAATTCGTAAAGTTAGTTCTTTTGAACACCAAACTATATAAATATCATCTGTAACAAAAGTAGAAAAAATCGAATACTACTTATTTTTCCCATTTGTACGATTATTATTATATCATTACTAGCGTCCGATAAGTTGTAAATTTACCTGAATTGTATTACTTTATAGTAAAATATTAAATTAAACCATCAATATAAACTCAATACGCATGCAACAACCATTAAAAGTTTTGATTCAAAATCTCAAGAACCCGTTTCGAAAAAGCTGTGGTACCGTCATAATTCGTGTAATACATTACAGTTGCCACCTGCTATCTCTAACTAAAACAAAACTAAAATAACTAATAATTTGTCGACTTTCTCACATCGCCCGAATCAACGGGTGGCATCTTTTAGACAGAAATGTAAATGACCGCAAAGCGAGAGGCCCGCGACCCAGCTAAGTTATTATTTGTTGACTTACCAATTATATTGCTTACTAGAATTAAATATGTTAAGCATATACAATAGATTTTTAAGTACTCATTATCGCAGCGAAATTGAATATTTGGACTGAGGTTATTGAATTTTATACGCTTTCAAAGGGAATATTGTAACAATTAATTATTTTGAATACCTTATTAGTATTGAAATACGCAGCAGGTCATATTCAATATTAGTTTTGCCAGAGCTGTTTTAAACTAAAGCTTTGTTTATTTGCCCGACTGTCATTCTAACTGTAGAGCTCTTAATACACTAAATATTAAAATGTTTTAACTAATTGATTCACTTAATCAAATAATTGGAAAATCGTTGAGTTTTGAGCAAGTGCAACACAGCAAAATCTAGAAACCCAATACTTACCATAATTTATTTGTCTTGTTGTTTACTACTGGTCAAATATAAGCGAAAGTGACACTGATGATGAAATTACTTAAAAACGTATGTCAAACAAAAATAAGTCAAAACACATGTACAACAGTACATGCAAAGAGAAACAATCAACACCTATTGCCCTTCGATTTGTAAAATAATAGCCTTTCAGAATAACCGGAAGCTGCGACGCCAGGCCGGGGATGCGTCCAGACAGGAAATAGATTTTTGAAAGTTTCCCTCCATGGAAAAATTGATTCGCACATTGCGAATGGGTTGGATTTGTTGTTTTGTTTTGTAGGGCGCGGAAAGTGGAAATGTTGGGAATTACATGTATTTTTATGTGAACATCTCTGAATTGAAACAACTACTTATATTTCATGAAACCGCCTACCGACGTCCCTTACTACATTCATAGTTTCCGAATTAAATAATTTCAATAAATGATTCCATTCTAAGCTAATGTTGGCCTTAAAGTGTAATCCGATAGCACTGTAAGCTCAATAAACACATATGAGATTTACAAAAAAAGGCGTCCCTTACTACAGTCACAGTATTACATAGCAGGAATATGGTACCTAACTATCATTTTCCACAAATTTACATTTGTTGTACTTTTGTAGATTTTAACGCATTTTACCTGTAGTCTGAAAAACAGTAGACTGCTTATATGATTTACTGCAACCGGTTTTACTAGTGACAAAATGATTTTATTTAACAATGATTATAAAAATAAGTAATTAGGAAGCTAGCGGTATTCATCAAACAATCTTTAATCTATTGATTCCAAAGTTATTAAACCTTGTTTTACCACCGACCAAATGACTACAAATGAACAAGTTCAGCAAAGTAGTCATCATTATAACATTAATTATTTTATTAACACCTAACGGAAAAATTAAGATATGATATAAACCGTGGGAGAAATGGTTGCTTCATAATAATCTTTGTGGATACTTAGTAGGGCCTACAGTGGGAGCGGAGTCATTGGATTGGTTTATTTCTAATTAATTAAGGTAGATACTAAGTTAAGTAGTTTGTTAGGGGTGAAGTATTTATTTGAATATGTAACAAAATTTCAGAATTGTAAATTAAAATAATTAATTTAATTTATTGTTTTTTTTTTCTGTAATTGTATTAGCGATAGGTGCTATATTTTTCAGTACTACTTAGTACTTAATAGTACTTTCTTTGGTGATTTTCGTGGCCAATTGATTTTCATGACAGTTTTTGTGTGGTTTTGCCATTTCGGAGCTTTTAAGTCTGATTCTTGTTCTCATCCTGTGCCTCATGTAACTTGAGTAACTAATAAGTGTTTTATCTAATCACTTTGGGATCAGACCAATGCACTATTCTCTTGGTTGGGTTAACTATTTTTATTATTAACTTCAACCAACAAAACAATCATACATTTTAGTTTGTACTAGATTCACACAGTCAAAACGGAACTAATTTTGATCCAAATTGGTTATGTTACAAAAAAGGAAAAGTTATTACATGGGTCACAACACTATAATGAGCAAATAAAACGATTGTAAAACCACATTAAAACTTTAATCAATAATCGTTAATATTTCTCGGTGCTATATGGAATTGATAGTTCAAAACTTACACGAATGACTATTACCTAATTTGTTTTAATGTTAAAACAGCCTACAACAAGACAATGATTAACGGACAATTTTTAAGCTATTATAAGTAGTGAGGATTATAAGAGTTCATGGTTTTTTTCCTCACAGTACCGAGCCCCAAAAGAAGGATTTTCTTGAAAGTCTTTATTTGATAAACCAAACTTGTTGAAACATTGTTTCTGTATAGTTTGTAGTTTTTTATATGATAGTTTAAACACTATTGCGGAATCGACTGAAGAACACAATAAAAACCCACTTAACACATTACAAAGCAGCTTTCAAGTATCGAAAAGGCAGTTGAAACAAACTGACCAACAATTAAGGAAGCGTCGTCATTACACGTTTTTCGCGCAAATAATAAAATTTTACAATGCACGTAACCTAAATACTTACATTTTTAGTGATGGGACTCATTCCAAATGAGTAAGTACAAGTACTTACTTACTAAAGGCAGCCAAGCTAAAACTTTTGGAACAGTAAAAATCCTGTTGCTTAATGTTAGTTTCTTAATTATGGAACAGGTTACCAAAAACGTGTTATTTTTATTTAAAATGTTACATACCTGAATTTGAAAAGGAAAAAGAATTCTGAAATAACATATACCCACTCAAGTGTCTTAAGCCTTTTTGTCCCTGGGATAAGTAAGAATGGTATCTACCTACTTAACTAGCAAAATGCAAATAGGCTTTATATACAAACCTCATTATTGTTTGTGTTCATATATATTTTTTATATTTTGAGCTTACTGTTAAGTACTCAATTTTAACCATCAAAAGTGGTGTACGCACATCACTACTCTGTACAATGATAACGCTACTTACTTTTTTGGCACCTCTTATTTTGAATGAAGCAATTTGACTCTGTTTGTACGTCGCCTTGTAAGTAACAATGACTCTATAACAGCTCTTCTGCAAACGAAAGTCAAAATTATGTTTTAATTGTACTTAAATTATGTTTTTATATTACTTAATTGACGCTCCATTTACGTGGATGTAATAAGTGACACTCAAGCGATTTCATATTTTTTTACCTAAATTAATACATACCTACAAACATTCTCATATGAAGTAATATTCTTGACATTCATCACCAGGGGTTTGGTGGTAATAAAATGAAAATGAAATTTGGTCGAAACATAATGTTATATTTTTATCACAAATATCAATATCCTCGCTTCGAAATCAAGTCAATCGGTGTGTTGTCTGGCGTATATTTATCAAGTTAGTAGGATAAGTAGTTTATGAACATAACTTATCAATTATCAATACTTTATGAACAAAAGAACAGCTGCTGGACTGAAATGAATATCCAACTGCTTGCCAAATGCCTGACCTCATTTTGAGATGGCCTAGCGCACCTTCACTGCGCTGCAACCCCCTTCTATCATTTCTTAAACTTATATTTAAGTATCTCAAATATGCAGGTTACACATATCCAGTTATCGTGTTTCGCCTTATTCAATAATCTTATTGCATAAATAATATCAAAATGCGTCCAAAGTCAGTACAAATAGTATCGGGCCCTTTGAAGGTAGCTAAGCCGTAATTTATTTGCGTCTATTGTCCTCTGAAACAATGCTAGACACACAGAAATCGTAAAGGCACACACGGACCAATTGCGGCTTAATGACTTGAGCTATAAGCGTTAATCGTTGAAATGGCCGCTGGTCCAAGTTGAAAGCGAAGGATACGAAAGGATAACTAAGGAATTTCCTTTATAAGTTATTCATAATTGCTTACGTTTGTGTACCATTTTTTTATTTGTAATGAAGGCAATAAACTTTTTGTTTTCTATTTCTATTTCTAAATTTTATCTGAGCTGTTATTAAATTTCTTTGTTAATGCCCTTGATAGTCAAAACGTCCTGTCAAAAAAACCGAATTGACTCTTCTTGACACTTCTGGTAACTTGACTATGTGGGCTCAATAAATAGGCAAAGTCCATAGACGTTATCATCACAGAAAAAAAACAATTGTAACAAATAGTCCAGATTAATATTAGAAACCTTAATACACTTTGCTCCAAATATTTTGGTACGGTGCCAGTTCAGTATAAGAAGGTAAAAGGGTCCCCTAATTTTTTAACTTGAATAAGTAGAAGTCACCTTAACAACCTCCGTTTATGTTTTCCTCCTCAATCGTCAAAATCCGTCAAATTGTGCAATCATCATGTGCAAACATGTATTATAATTGATTTACAAGAGAAAGATACGGGATTGCTACCTTGTACCTTATTATAATAAATGTTATGTCGTAGAAAAATTAAAGTAAGCCTGTAAGCATCCCACTGCTGGGCAAAGGCCTTTCCTCAAGTATGAGGTAATATGAGCTATACTCCTCGCGGGTTTCGTGCGAATTGGCGGAAGGGTGTTTGCAAGGCAAGCGACCAACCTTGCTGTCAGATTTTTATCAAGCCGCAATATAATATGTTATGAGCTTCCGATATTTCGGCACTATTGTAAAACAGCATATTATAATGGATTATTCTATCCAGCAAAACAAAGGACAACGCCTACTCAGCAGTCATCCGCTACGCCCTCAAGACTCGCACCTGCCCAGTTAATCGTTAAAATAAATCTTGCAACGATAATGCGGACTAACGAGTGACGATACAATGCGGCGACAATCGGCGGCGGCCCTTTCATCTTGACACTTTGTCCCGTACAGTCACGCCGGCGAGGATTGGCCGCGGTGGCGTTTTATACCGATTAATATCGAAGTAATTGGACGCCAACGTCAGTCGGCCGCTCTGATTGTTTCTGTGGAGTTATTTGTTGGCTATAAAAGCATTTTACCCGGTAGTAGCTAAAAGTAACAAAAAAAAACTATATGAAACTTGCTTTAAACAGAGCTACAGAAAGCTTGTAGTAGCAAACTTTATGCATTACGCAGTTAATAATAACACATAAACTGCTTCATTGCATATTTTTATCATTGTTATTGAGTTAAAATAATACATAAATTATTTTTTCAATCAAATCTTTATGACTTTATACGTTCATAGAAACAATTTCTTTTAATCTACTATGTAATTAAAGACCAAAAACAAATAAAAACTGCAAACACCAAACAAGGAATAATAGTTTGATTCCATAGTCTATGTTTTTAGTTTTATAGGTGCAATAAATTGCAAATTCATAGATGTGTCCATCCACCACGCCTCTTAACGATTAAAATCATTTGTGCTATTTTAATTGTCGGTTTTATAACTATGGATTTAATACCAGTTTTTTTTTAAAGTCTAGTCTAGACTTATTTAAGCTTTAGGTTTCAAAAATTATTATTTAGTTAGACAATCTGTATAACCTATTGGCCATTTAGAAGAAATCTCCGTTAAAAGTAGGAAGGCTCAAAGACAACAGTATTCGCTGAATCTTTTATGTTTAGCCAAGGACTCCATTGTTTATGCCACGGATCCAATCTTCGCCGTCATCACTATACGCGTTATTGGTTTATCGGATTCCTTAGTAATCTGCGAATTTCGCCGCAAAGCGGTGCCTTTGTTCTGGCGTTTTTTTTACCCGCTGCAAAGTCATCCGCCTTTTATCTCAGCCGGGAATCGCAGACAGAGATCAGAATTCACACGGGCATCTCAGAGTCCACGCAATTTTTATTGAAACGATTGCGATGTAATTGTATGTATGTTATTCGTGTGTACTAAATATTCAATCGGTCAAGCATCAAGACCTTTTTCTCCGAAGTTTGAATGTTAAATTTAAAGATAATAAAAAAAAAGTTAATAAAATAAAATCTTATAAGATTTTTAGTACGTCCGCATACCAAAAAACCTAACTCTCATCAGCAACAATGTTTTTTAAGTATAAAAATAATACCTATTTGATAATATTTTGCTCTGCTCTTTCAAAGATACAATTTTCTTTCAATACAAATTATATCACTAATAGCATAACTATAAAAAATAACAAACAAGAAAGAATTAAAACTTAGACTTGCAACATAAAAATAAGACCAACCTATTAACTTAATGGCTAACATAAGTATTGATGTGAAGTGTTTGATTTTTTCTATGAATTTTGTCTTAACACGTTCCGGGACAGTGAACGCCTACAGGCGTGAAAACAGTAAAACATCTTTTGTGTCTGGAATAGTGTCCCGGAACGTGTTAAGATTAGAAAGAACTGCCTTTCTTAAAACAACCTGATATTTAACTGTTTTTTTTTCAGGTTCAGAAGTGGCGGCTTGATTTAGGAAGAATTCGGGATGAGTTAAAGGTAAGTTTTTCTATAAAAATACACTCAATAAAACAACGAGTGCTACTTTCAAAAACATTGCATAATTGTATAGCTACCTTTTTATTCGCAGTCAAGGCAATTATCTGTCCAAATTAAATAAAAGATGATAAATTAAATAAACAGCTATGTTTAAATCATGAAATGAGACCAATTTAGACTTTGATAAAAAGATTGTCATCTTTTATATTAGCTTAATCATAAAACCAATTCTTAGGCTAATCAGTTTGGAAATTTTTATCAAATATTGGGATCTGGTTATTGGCAATTCATAGCTGTCCAAAACACACACATTAATAATATCAGTTCGTTAAGGTAAAATTGTCAATATTTTAAGTATCACGAAAAACAAATTTGTTTAACAGTTTTAGGCCCAATTTAGAACCAACACACGTATTAGTAAAACCAACAATTACGACCACTAATGAACTATAAAAAATAGTGAATAAAATTAATAAATTATTCAGAAAACTCAAATAGACTTACCCCATACCGTTAGTTTATAAAAAAACGCTTTATAACCACGTGTAAGACAACAAAGTTATATGATTGCTTTATTCTGATTGCTTGTTAGACGGCCTTTATTATAGTACAATTTTATTTTTCTCATATAGCAACACACATCCAGTTACACGGACCTCTCGAAGGAAATCGCTTGCACTGTATAAAGGATCAAGTAGGTTTGGTCGGTGTATGCATAGGAGTCGTAACATAGTTTTGTTTATGTCTTAATAAGATATTTACGATTGTGTTGAGCCCGTGGTAGAGGTCGATAATTGTTTCTAAATATGCCGTAAATATTTCATTTTATTCAAGACATAAAAGTACTGTTATTGTCAGCGAAGGATTAAATTCAAAAATAATGTTCGAGTGTAAAATTTTGCGCAAAGTGATTCCAGACAAAAGCCGTAAAATTCGCGTATAATTGGCGTATTTATAATACCTTTACGACTGGATTATAATACAAAGCAGAGGACAATATTATTTGGAAATATGGAGGCTGTAAACAATCATGCATTTATTTATCGAGATAAGCCGAAAAGTTAAAAAAAATATTTTATCAAAAATTACTTACATTGCCTCTTGTTCTTCATCAATAAACTATGTTACTAACTTTGTTAATGACTAAGCAAAATTATTTATGCAAAAGGTAACTTTTAAAGTATTCGGTAAAAGCGAAGTTAAACGAACTCAAACAACGTATATTTTCTGTAAAAAAAAAAACTAAAATGACAGCTCTATTTTTATCCATCGGTGACCGAGCTTTTACTATGGCTGAAATTCTTTAAAAGCTAGCTGAAAAGAACCGCCCAAATAGTGGGCAGGGAGGAAAGAAAATAAAAAAGGTTTGATCCGAAACATCGAAACGTATCTTTGGCCATTTACTAATTACTACTGCCTCGGCTTTTGTAGATTGGCTTTAACAGAACCTTTTATAAAAAATCTTTTTGGTGCGTGGAAGAACGAAGCCTCTCTGGCAAACGAGAGGTACCAAAGCTTACCAGTAACCAATAGTTAACTAAAGTTGTATTTTTAGGGTTCCGTAGCCGAATGGAAAAAACTTATTAAGACACTTATTTATATCTTTACGTCGTGACAACCAAACGTAAAAAGTAGTATTTAACCGACAAAAAAGGAGGTTCTCAGTTTGATCTGCATGCTTGTATGTAAGTAGGAGTACCTACCTATGTTTGTCCGCGAATATCTGGCGTTTGGCTTGGCCGATTTTGATGCGCTTTTCAGTGAAGAATTTGTTACATTCAGGAGAGGTTTTAGTAACTATTTTGACTTATTTCAAAAAAAGAAGGTAACTTTAAACTACTTAAAAAAATATAAAAAAATAACCACCTTCTAAAAACTCACAAAAGGTCTAAAATAAAGCAATTGATTTCTAATTAGGAGAAACAAGTTCATTTGAAGTCGGTTCATAATTTCAAATGATAAAACTAATCGCATAGACTATAAATGATAAAATATTTTCTATTTATTAGTAACAATAATAATACAGACAGCATTGAAAGGTCGTCGACTTATAAAGCTAGACTTCGCGACGCCATTCGGCCTTCGTGAGAAAAATCCGAACACAGCTGATTATCATAATCGTGCCTTACCTCGATAAATTTCTTTTGGACGGTATCGGGTTTTGGGACAACAATGTGAGAATCAGGGGTGACACTTGTATAAAATTAACTTTTTCAGTAGGTAACCTACCTAGGTTTAGAAAAAAAATGACTGCCTCGGTGGCGCAGCGGTTAGAGGGTCACTTTTTAAAGCGACGGCTGCGCCAGAGGTCCCGGGTTCGATTCCCGGGTCGGGCCAAGAATATGTACCTGTTCAGAAATTCACAGGGAAGCCCGGAGTTTGGAAGTTGGCGGTGTTTCACCCCCGTGCCTCGGAAAGCACGTAAAGCCGTTGGTCCTGCGCCTGATCTCTCTCCGGTCGTGTCAGATTGCTGTCCCATCGGGCTATGAGAGTGAAAGGAATAGAGAGTGCACCTGTGTTTGCGCACACACTTGTGCACTATAATATGTCTCGCGCAGTCGGTTAATCGTTGTGACTGGCCACCGTAGTCGAAATCGGCTAGGGGGACTACTAGGTTTAGAAACCATATTTTCCCTTCTTCTTTAATTACATTACAGTCATGCACTGTATCAGCATGACACGGACTCTTCAGAGTCACATAGTGTACGGTCGAAGTCTCGCCCGCCTAACCACTTTGAAACAAAAATTACTTGCACATACAATACAAAAACGGGCGTTACTTCCACAGAGAGAGTGTCATTCCAAACAAAGGATGACGCCAAGTGATTTTGGCTCTAGGTGATTAGGCGTCGGTGACCTCGATAGTAGGTCACTCATCATCATTCGCTTGCCCTGTTCCCAATTTATCTGGGGTCGGCGCAGTATGTTTTTCTCTTCCACACTATTCTATCAATCGGTACTGAATCATCCACTCCTTTCACACTCATATCATGTTTCACACAGTCCATCCATCTCTTTTTTGGCCGGCCTCTTCTCTTCCATCCATTTTATTTCAACATTCAACATTTCAACATTCATACTCATCACTCTTTTTGTTACATGGTAGTAGGTCACTCAATGAATGGGATTTAAATTATTATGAACCATCTACAGATATTTTGAATATCTCAATTTCTACATAGAAGAACACTTTTGGATTTTTTGAATTGTATTATCTTCACACAGGTTAGTTTATCAAGATACTAAAACTTTTTCATTAATCAACAGTATTATTTTCTATTTACAATGCACATCCTTGAATATATTTTGAACACAAAGGTCACAAAACTTAAATAATTTAATACACAATCAGTCAATAAATTCAAGAATCTCAATGCACAAACGAGTTTTTGGCAATAATATTAGATTACAATGCGTATATTAGGTAGTCTTCACAAATAACACTATAAAAAGCTCATTAATATTCTACAGACATACTATTTATTACGTTTTGTTGAAATACATTTGCTGAATACTGATTTATTGATAATTATAGCCAGGCCGCTCTTACTATTAATATATTATTTAAATACTGTTCTATAAAAACTACCACGCAACACAAAATAAAACTTATTTCTATAGGGTCTGATTTTTCAAACGTCAGATAAAACTTATCAGACTGAATAAGTATAAAACGACAGATTTTAAAATGTCATTTACTTAAATGACTAGCGGTCCCAGCAAACTTCGTTTCACCCCCAGCCCCGTCCCGCCCCGGCCCCGTTTTATGGGAATTTCTTTGCTATAAACCTCTCGGTGCTCGAGACCTTTCCAACGAATGCAAAACCGTGGAAATCGGTTTGTGCGTTCTGGAGTCATAGCGTCAGGAAGGAAAACCTGACTTATTTTTATATAGTAGATTCTTAAAGTTGAAATAAGAAACCAAAAATTGCGCACGGGCGGGATTCGAACCAGCATCTTTCTGGCTTACCGGGCCAACTGCTCTTCCAAATTGAGCTACCGTGCTGTCGGTCCGACCGCGCGCAATTCTTGGTCTCTTAGTATACCATTGCGTGACGTTAGCGCCATCTACCCGTCTGTTTATCAACAGCGGGCCAAGTAGTTATTATTTACAGAATAAACTCAACTGTAGTAGATTGCTGACTTCTTATCGTCGGATATTGAAAAATTGGGCCTTAGTCGATATTCAATATTTTACTTAAAATATAGGTTATGCAAATCACTATGTAAATAAATTGCATTGTGGTCAATCTGTGTAACGGTTGTCTAAATACCTGTATCACTTCACGGTTCCCACAAGCATTTTATTTACCGCATTTTAAAAAATCGCTTCGAATTCAACAAGAGAACCTACTTTACCATTTGATTAATTCAATTTAAACCGGCCTGTTTCACATTGTCCTAATAAATTCTGGTTAGCATCATCCGTCCAATATTTCGTACGAAATGACGTTTCATTTTTGAATTATTCGTTGGTTAGGTTTATTTGTCAATGGTGATACATGCCCTTCGTCATAAATAAATGTTTCTTTTAACCATTTAGAAATGCAAGCTGCTGAAAATGATTATCATAAACAATTTAAAAAATAAAAAAGAATCAGTCCTATTATAAGGGATAGGCAAAAAAGAAGTTTTTGATATTCGAGAGATTTTACTTCTATTTACCTCAAAGAGATTTCATTGATGGGCCTTATCTATGCGTATACTGAGTGACTTAATAAGCTCTTAGCACGCAATTTTACGACATGCTTAGTACATATTTTATATTAATTTTATTAAATATACTACTTTAAAAAATAACATTACCTACCTGAATCTTAACTGACTAGTAAGTGCTAAGTTCCACAACATTCCGCCGCTCTTGTCCTAGTGAAATAGTACCTAAACTTCCCGGCCCGCAATAAAAATTGTAAAATATAAATGGGCAATGTTGTTTAAAGTAGCATCCATCCCTCGGCATCGATAAAGTACCGATCAGTTTATTGTATCTGCCCTGAATTATGCCGACTGCCGGCGCCTTTGATGTCATGTAGAGTAGACGCAGAACAGACGGCCTGTCAGATGGTTTCATGCCTAAAATTGATTCCGGTTTTATGGTCGCGGGAGCTGGGAGCAGAATGATAATTGTGCTTTGTGATAAGTTTTCAGAATTGCAAATTAAACTTTGGTGAGTGGCGAGATTTAACCTGGTAGATAAAGTAAAAGCCAGGAATTGGCACACAATAGTTTTTGTCAGCATATGTCTCTTGATAGTGAAAGTAGAATTCCAAAGTACGAGAAAAAATCAAAACAAATGATAAATATGGAACGTTTGCTAAGTGCTTTAATTAATTATGTTATATTTTTTATTAATTACCAGAGATTTGGCAGTAATCTCACTTGATCATAAGTGTAAAAGTCATGAAAAGTTATTTATGTATGAACGGGGGCACTTATACACGTCCTCAAATAGACCCTACCACAGCTTCGGGACAATTGTGGGTTAGTACTGAGAAGCTGCGGAACAAACTCAGTCACTATTGTCGTGCGTCCTAGGATGGATTATCTCTGAATACGACTAGTAACATTCTAGTGATTTTTAAATCTTACTGCCTATTCCACAATAAGTGTCCTAATAAGTTCTGATTATTAGTTCAATACTTCATACGAAATGATGTTTATTCCATATTTTAATTATTCATTGGTTAGTGCTTATTTTTTGACGGTGAAACAGGCCTACCCTAGCCTAGATAGCTTAGCCTTCTATATAAACGAACACTTTATTTTTTCGACGCGTAGGCATAGTAAACACCGCTCTTACCATTCTATTTTACACTAATCTATGACCGAACACTACTCCTATATTGACGGTAGGCTTTCTTTGTGAATTATTGCGGGTTCCGCACACAGTCGGACTACCCGCGTCAATACCTTAATGGCGGTCATGTATTCACCTGCGGAACTCTAAAAAGTAAAAAATAGGGCCCGCCCGTTCGGGAAATAGACGATTGGCGATATCTTTCTTTCTGCGTGGATCGGGATCAGTATTGAAGTGGAGTGAATTTTAAATGGAATTCAAAGGCACGAAGTAGGTATAAATAAACCTATTTTTCTGTTACAGGAAAGTAATGCCTAATAACCACTTTAAGTAGTGTACCTAATAACAATTGTTTACAAAAAAAGTCAAGAACTAAGCTTAATAGAAAACATCAGACAAACAATAAATTCAAAAATCTCAAGTTTTTTAAAACAAAGTAGGTACTTACATTTTTTAAAACAAAATAGGAAATAATTGATTTTTTTGTAACAACTTCATGTATCGACGAAAAAGTATAAAAAAACCTCCTATAAATTTATAACCTAAACACCAGTTGACCATAATTTTCCAAAATGATTAAAAATTCACACATAGCAAGATTTACATATTGGTATTTAAATATTGGTACGGGAACCAAATAAATCGTGTGAGATGGGCTGATAGCTATTCTGAGGAGTACAAGAGTGAATGTGGAGTTCGGCAGGGCGGGTTGTCTTCACCTAAAATGTTTAACTTATATGTGAATGCGCTGATCGAGGAGCTTAGTGGTACACGTGTCGGCTGCCATGTTGGAGGCATATGCATAAACAACATTAGCTATGCAGACGATATGGTGCTGCTGGCACCCTCGGTAAGCGCACTCAGAAAGCTCTTGAGTATCTGTGAGATGTATGCAGCTGCACATGGTTTGATTTATAATACTAGCAAGAGCGTATACATGGTATTTAGGGCAGGCAGCAAATGCCCCGATGTTGTGCCACCTATCAAGTTGTATAGCTCCCCACTATGTAGAGTGACATCTTTCAAATATCTGGGTCATATCGTCACTGACACACTTAAAGACGATGCAGATGTTGAAAGAGAGCGCAGGTCGTTGTCAAAAAGGGCTAATATGTTGGCCCGCAGGTTTGCTCGATGTTCAGACACTGTCAAAATAACACTATTTCAGGCATATTGTACATCATTCTACTCGAGCAGCCTGTGGGTTAGCTTTACACAAAAGTCTTGCAACGGCCTTCGCGTTCAATATAATAATGCTTTCAGGGCACTTCTGCGGCTGCCGCGATGGTGTAGTGCATCGGGCATGTTCGCGGATGCGCAGGTCGACAGTTTCCCGACAATACTGCGTAAAAAAGCTGGTTCTTTGCTCAGAAGGGTTCGCGGCAGCCGCAACAGTGTTCTGGATGCTATAGCCAATCGTGGGGACTGTCCACTTATTGGCAAACTCATTCACCGTGTAAAATCTATTGCGACTTACTGTGTTTTCTGAATTGTACTAACATAGGATATAAGCTATTGTTACTAACACTCTGGATCTTGTTGTCTGAATAATAAATGTTTTTATTTTTATTTTTTTTATTTTTATTTTTTTTATTTTATTTATTTTTTACTCGTCCAAAAACCAATATCAATTTGTAAAATCGACTAGAAAGGGTAAACCGAAGCATATCTTAAGTGCTGCTTGAAAATTTCATATGTATTTTAACAGAGCGACCAACATAACTTGATCCTTTAGCTTTCATTGGCCGACTATTTTTCGTGTGTATTTTCTTCTAAGCAGTGGGGGTGGTGGGTCAAGGTATGCTGGTGGTTGTAGATCACTCGTAGTAGTAGGGGTATGAGATTTACAACCCTTTGGCTGCAGATTTATGTCTCGTATTCAACCCCACACATGCAGAAAAGATCGCGTTTCTTTATTTTATAAATTATCTACCAAAATAGTCTGGGTCCGTTTTCAAACACGTGGTCGATTGAATTTTTAACGGGACGTTTTTAGTTAGTTTTTTTTTATGTTACGAATATAATATTCACCAGACGGGGCGGTTACAAATCTGTTCATAGAAAGTGAACAATTTAGGCGACCTTTCTTATATAGCTAGACGCAATCTCTTCCCAACATCCTTTGGGTAAGAAAATAATTAATTTATTGGGTACGGGAGTTCCTATTTATCGCAGAATTTTGATCGTATATTTCAAATAATAAATAACATATTATAATTTCTTAGTGCATTGTTTAATATCAGTGATATCGCTCACTAAGTTCAATCTAAGCACAATAACATAATGCCAACATAACCCAACTCTAAACCAAAATTATAAACCCATCGGAATAAAGCTCTCAATCTGAAAGCCCTAATTAAAAACTATTCCCCGCAAATACAGTGGCGTGCACTAAATACGGTATATCGGAACTCATTACGGGCATGTTCCGCGTATCGCGCGGTTAATTTTCCACCAAGTGTAATTACCGTGTTCGCTTTGTTTTTGCTACTAACTTTATTTGCATAGTTGGGAGGGAATGGATCTGGTTCGAATGGACTGGGAAATGTGTGGAGTAGTGTAAAATAAATTTGTTTCGAAAGAATTTACATATTTTTTCAAAACAACATAAAATCGCTGATATTTAAATAGCAACTCATCATTAATTTTTTGCTATGTTTATAACTGACTTTTTGACTTATTTACTGAAATCAGACTGATTAGTACTTATTAGAATGATAATTAGTCGTTCAACGTATAATATGAATTTGATATGTAGCAAGTTATTGAAATTTGACTACCTTTAAATCGTAGCGTATGGGTATTTCTCATATTTTTTACAATTTCCGTTACGCTTTACTGCTTCATCTCATAGTACTCTTACTCTTCTTCATAATGGCATTAGACTAGTAGTAGTCCTACAACCTCCTACCCCTATCTAAAACTTGCCAACTCTCTCTATAGCTCATAGACTCAGGCTGCTCCACGCCACTTCTGTTCCGATGTAGAACCCCAGAATAAGCTAATAGAGACATTGTTCGGGCTCGTTAGCTGCATCAGATGCGCGCGCGCCGGGGGGCCGCGCATCGCGCCTGAGATCTGCGCCTTAATAAACTAACCACAATGAATACTGCCTGCGACTCTATTGTAACTTGTGTTTTAGTCTGAATCTTTTTAGTTAGGTACTCTGATATAATAACAGCGCCGAAAAATCGATATCTCGCATCGCACCCGGAAATTTAGGCCTAACTACTATGAATACTGCCTTTGACTATCGGAGCTTGTTTAGTTGATATATTTCTAGGATTTGGTTGCGTTGTGTCCTATTGTACAATCGACTTAGAAAATAATAACTCTGGGTGGTGCTTTTTCATTGAATATGGCATATCCTGAGCTTGATAAATACATGACAACTAATAGGAACATTGTACCTACCTTTATCTAAAAAATAATTAAATTAAAATTTCTAGGAGTTAATTTTTACAATATTTTTTTATAGTTGCTGGGTACTTTTTAACTTCTTTCTCATAAGTACCTAGTACTAATTAGCACTCTTTTAAAGACAATCATTACTAAACGCTGTACATTCTGCGCAAGGTCGTTAGAGGTCACGCTCGTTACCGCATAGGATGCGCGCGCGCCGCGGGTGTCCACAACATCGCGCTGTAGGATCTACGGGCCTCAATAAACATTAGGATTGGCTATTTAATGACTCCCTTGAAAACACAGGGTGGTTGTTACAAGTGAATATGACTCATCAATACAAACTTCTACGGATAACTTCGCGATTTATTTTTTAATTTATTTAAATGAACGTTAGTATTTATTTCACCATCATTTAGATACAATTAGTTGCCAGAGATGCAATATAAAATAAAAATAACAAAGCATTCCTAAACACATTTTTGTGTCACAAGTAATTGGTTGCTGTATTGATTACTACCTAAAGGTATTTTCAGGCATTTGTGCTACACATTAACACTTTACTATACATAGATATTCATGATAAGATTAGTAGGTTTACCTTTACATATTGGCGTAAACCACATTAAATTAAAAAACCTTTTTTATCACACATTGTATCTTGAAACATTGTCAGCGTTTCAATTCTATTTCGGGCTTCGGGCAAAGTTTTGACAGACCACTTGTGGTGTCACGGTGTAACATAACAATATGCACTCAAAGAGTTATGTCAACAACTATCTGGTTGTGCTATATTTAAATATTAGTTACTTTTAAAAAGTTGTTAAAACGAAACAATACTTGGAAGAGTATTGTTAAACTTAAACGTTTGCTTTTGCAGCTGATCCCACCATTGTTACTGTTAAAATCAGCTCTGAAGAAGAAGACATTAGCAAATACATATAGTGGATGTGTGTAATTAACGTATCTTTCATTTAACTCCCTGAATCTTCAAAATAAACTATAAAGAATCAACGCTACAATGTATAAATTTCCCACAAGCTAAAGTGGCATTTACATAGTAAACTCGTATAAATATTCAGTGCACATATAAATGCAAAGAAGACTCATAGTCATACATAACACTTATTTGCAACCTAAATACAGTGTGGGTACGCCTTAAAAATGGAATTCAAAAACAGAAAAATCTGTTAAGTAGTACCTAGGTGGATACAACCCCATAATACCTAGGTAGTGTTTTTTGAGACCATAATATAATATCAAACGTGAAACTGGTTTGGTTATTTCTAGCTATAATAAAATTGTTTTAAAAATGATCGTTAAAAAGTTGTTACACATTGAACACGACAATGACCACCTAGAGTAGAATGGAACTGTATAGAATAAACTACATTTAATCTAGTTATTAATGGACATTTGTACAGCCTATAATCATATTTATATAGCTTTAAGCTCATCTTACTCAAAATTCTTACACAAACCAAGGCAACATTGTAATCTAGTGCACCCACAGAACCATCTCCTTTAGCTTGCTTAACCGACTGTCAAGCTAAACACTGCGCCATCTTATATCTTTAGAATACGATCTATTTTCCAACAAAAAATGTTAGTCTGACTGTATTTGCATACTGCATCCCAAATACATACCTGCAGTCATATAACACTTTGGTTGAAAAGGCGGATCTGAAATATCTAGGCTAAGAACTAGGACGTGGATATTACCATCGGGCCATTCAGATTCAAATGCTTTTCACTTGGCTTGGACTATTTTCGGGAATTTTCTATATTGATAACACGCGAAAATTGGGTTTCTAGGTTTGATAACTGTGAGAAATGAACACTTATCAGAGAGAAATATTCATGCTTTGTATTAGGTTAGGTTACTTTTTAATTTATCTCTAAAAGATTCATTTCATGTTAAAATAGCCCCTTTAAAAAAAGACTGCTCCCAGTTACTATTCGTTTTTCGTAAATTACCTATAGACTATGGTAAATATACCATAATTTTCATACTTTTAATGAAAACTCAGTAAATGCATATTTTATTACAGATTAAGCTCATTCACAACCGCATCATTAAACTACCGTTTATAAATTAAAATTAAAATCAGCTTAAAAGTTTATTTCTGTGATAAAATTAAGCTATTATAACGTTAATATTAATAAAAAAAATATGCACGTGTTATTCATAAAAATCGTAAACTTGACACAGGCACGCGTCCGAACATAAATAAAAAACATTAAATCCGAAATAAAGCTTGTGTCACACCGATAAATTACTCAATTAGAGATATAATTACGTTAAAAAACCACTTTTAATGTCCCGAAACTCGATTGAAATATAACTTTGGCCATTAAAAAAGAAATGCGGGTTCCTAATTGAGCCACAATGACAGGGGAAGGATAAAACACTCGGATGTACGCAAATAGAACGTATAACAAACAGATGTTGTGATTGTAAAAAGTTTCGGATAACGGGTTAACGCTGTGGACACATGAGAGGTTATTAAAATAAAACGCAAAAAAAGCCATCGAACTATTCAACGGTGCTCCGAAGAATAGCTTTGATTGGTTAATATTATTGCACCTTTTAACAAGCACTTTCTTAATACATTTTTTTAGGAAAAATAAAGAAAAATTAGTCAGCTATTCAATTGCTGAATAATTTAATAAGAGTTTCTATGTACGAGAACCATGCTTCGTCGTCCATTAAGTAAGTAATCACTTAAATGAAAAAATCAGTTATTTTGGTTGTTATAATCGTAAACATAACTTGGCTCTTTCTTACGTAACAATATTACTATAACCATCAGCATTTTACATACCATGTGTAACAGCCCTAACGATACAATACCGAAGTTTTTTTCCCTTAATTGTCACCCACTATTTATTGTTTTAGAAATTGTTTCAGGTTACCGCACTAATTTAGTTACAAAAACGCCAGAGCGGTAGGAAGAGTTTAAATTTAACCCCACACTTCCACCGATTTGTTAATTGTTAGGGCACTTTTTTGGCGGAGTTTTTTATTTACAGTATATTTATGAATTTAAATGGCCCCCAAAGACTGAGGGTTGACGCTAATTTGAATTTTATGAGGTTTATTTTTGATGCGTCTTAAAGGGTGATATTCCCTCGAGGGTTTGTTTTTACCAAAATTATGCGACCAGTCTTTGTTACCTTCCTTTAATATTCCATCTTTTTTTTCGGTTTTTTTTTGCCGTTCTACTTTTATCATATGAACACTTTATTTATATAAAATTAAGAATAAGTACCTATGTGTGTGACATTACAACTATACTTTTTATTGTTTATGCACTACATAAAATTGAATCTGTTACCGTTTTTCGTAGTATAAAAAAGTATCAAACCCTGGAATTTGCATAGCAATATTTCTTTGTTGCTTATAATAATAATATATCTTTAATTTATATTTTCTAATAAAGCAATCTTCTCTCACTTCTACTATTATATCACCTTGACTAAACTCTTTATCAGTTCGCAATCTCAAGTTAGCCAGTCGCTGATCCCGGTTATGCCCGGGATTACCGCGCTAATCTAATCAAACTTCGCGCATTCCCTTATATACGACGGCCCCGGATTATACTACGGTATTGTATACTTACTGTATAATACGGGTGGCAGTGGAGGGTTAAGTGTCTGAGAAGTTTTAGAACGTGTTTGCACGTATTTGTATGTAATGTTAATTGGTGTCATGTTCCATTCTATAACATTTGCAATTAAGTTTATTTTTAAATTTCCTTTTTCATGTTCGTCTCCAATTTTGAAACATTGTTCGACTGCTACAGAAACCTAAATGGGAATATAAAATTTGTATAAGTATTAAGAAAGGAGTGTAGGTTAACTAATTAGCCAGTACCAGCCTAATTTGTATTATTTATAGTGAAAAACAACCACATATTACGCCTATTCGCAGTTCGTTAATAGTCCCCAAAGAATGATTGGAACTAATGACAAAAAATGAAACAATTTTTCAACGGAAACAAAAAATAAAACCAACAATAAATCGTCTTGTAGCCCGCCTTTTCTTGATATTTTCGGCTGCAAAACGCCGATAAAACTATAAAATTACGTACTGTCTTGTAGTTTCGGAGATAGTGAAATAAACAACCTCTTTTTATATGAATTATTTTATTTTGAAGTACAATAAAATCTTTGTCCATTTAAACTATGACCGACTCTGTTTGGTACTCGGCATTCCACAGCATAAAGTAGGTACTGAGGACAGAATGTCATTTTATACCCGCAATCAAACAAGGAGAAGCGTTATTAGTGTTCCATGTACACAATTCGTGTAAAAAAATACCTACTTATTAATAATTAATTTAATTTCTTTGTTGCATCGCCCGCAATAATTTATGCTTAGCCCAAAGGTATGACTGGTAAATAACACCATATGGCGTGACCTTTTGAACAAAACTTTTATACTTATGACGAAAAATAATAAGTGTAATCTGTAACACATCAAAAGTACCTACAAATAAAACTAATGCTTTAATTGTTAGTTTTTTGAATTAATATAAATTGCACTTGCAAAAAGCAACTGTGAACCCGTGACAGACGAGGAATTGAACCCTGTGTCTTACGCTATCCGGGCGTATGCCTATACCACTCGGCCACCGTCACATTAACAAGCCTGTTGAATTTTGCAAGTGCTTTTTAACGCGTAGGTTGCGTGCGTAGGTTTTTGCAAGTGCAATTTATATTATTAAGTTTGTATGGTGACAAAATACAATAAAGACAAAAATAAAATTATTGAATTAAAATGTCAAAAGATCAAAACATCTTCGTCGTCGTATGCGAAAAATATGAGTTACTGCCGTGGTCTGCTCCCATACGACATATAAAATTATTCCCAGTCTCTAAACTATTTATAATATTATAATAATTTTCTGCTCCAATTATTTCAACGGTGACACGTTTTATTGGTATATATACGATTGTTGTGCTTAACCCGGGTATAAATTATGTTTTCCTTTTTATAATTTCGGTTCCGTGATAGTATTATAAACAAAATTTTCTTGTCGCTGATGCATCGTAAATAATATAATTTTGTCATATGCATGTGACAAGAACATGTATGTTTACATAACATACGTAGTTAGTGGCTTCATTCAGCTGTTGATTTAAGATTTAACGTTTTTTTTTAAAGTGCGAGTTATTTTGAGTTAACATTGAATTAGAAGAGTTTAAGAGCGCCGTCTGAGACAAATAATTTGGTGGTGTTACCAAAAAATATTAACATTAGATACTTGGCAGTTATTTATTAAAAACAAACAAGAAAAAATTAAAACTAAGACATGCAACAATAAAAAATAAGACTACCCTATTCAAAAACGAAACCATTTCCTTGTGGCAACGAGGCTATAATGCTGGCTGCGTTGCCGCGTTGGATAGCTATGCTAATCCTTTGAGCTAGGAACCAGCCAGTTTTACTATCGGCCGTAACAGAATTTAGTTTTGGCGAAATTTTTCTAAACAGCAATTTAGCCGAAGGCCCCCACGGCCCAAACGTTTCAACGCCAAACGGCGCAAATACATAATCACTTGCAAGTGAGCCGTACTTGCGACGCTTGGCGTTTTCAGCCAACTCCGCTGCTGCTCCAGCTTTAAGGGCTGATTCTCTGAGATGGGAGGGGGCCAAAGTATCGACACAAGTTGCATCCCATACTAGGGCCCGACCCCGTTCCCAGGGAATGAGCGTGAGATAGATAGATACTTTAAATAATCATTGTATTATATCAGCGCTATATTTATTATTAGCGGTGCCAGCGAACTTCGTCCCGCCCCGGCCCATAACAAATTGAACAAAGTAAAAGTCACGAAAATCGGTCCACCCGTTCTCGAGTGATAAGTAGCTATAAAAAGTATCCTGTGTCCGTCTCCTGGTTCTAAGGTACCTTCCCTAATTTTCTAAGCGCTTGCCAGTATTAAAATTCCAGACAAATACGTTTTCCAATTATTTATGTTGGAAGTAAATTTGCTGCAAGCTGACATGTTGATTTAGATATTTTCAAGAAATACTGAAACACTGACTAGTCGTACCTTTCAATGGCTACAACAACACTTACCATCAGGTGACACTTCAGTTATTGAACATCACTAGTTTATAAAAAAAACTCTTAGCTTCTATTTATCTTTCGCAACTTGTGTCCGATGTTAAAGATAAAATATAACATAACATAAGCGCGTAAGTTGCAGAAGCCGCACAAACAACGTTGGGTGGCGTTAATCAAACTTGCTCGGGTCTAGCTTACGTATTGTGTCGTTAAGAGCGATTGCTTTGGTTAGGTCTGAGGTGTATCAGGAGCAAACTTTTTTTTTATTATGTCCTTACAAAAAGTGTTTAACCTTAGGTACAGTTCACGATAACAGGCCTCTATGGCACGTCTGCGGAAAACTGGAAGCAGCTTTCTTTTTAATTCGTGCGGCCATTAAACAAACTGTTTTTTTATCACTATCTGTTTCCACTTTCTAGCATACCAACATCACAACAAACTTGTACGTTGTCTTCTAGAATTATTTATTCGTCGTATGCCAACAAAAACTGTCCCTATCTCGGACATGCCCGAGAGTTCAAGTTCTTGTTGGGGCACTTTTAAAAATTTTATTAAATAAGGAAAACTCTTATTCTTTGTAAAACTTCTTTTATTCACTTTGATTGTTCTACAGAATTTACTATTTGAATTTATTTAAGGCTTCAAATTACGTCTACTTAATACACTCCATCGCATACGACACTCGTCAGAGACTCGTCAGACACTCGTCATAAAATTAACTTCCGCATTCCCCGGAAAAACCCTAATATCTTACGGAACCCTATTTTTGTTCAAAATTAAATATAGCCTTTATTACTCGTGGATAATGTAGCTTTCGAATGGTGAAAGAATTTTTAAAATCGGTCCAGTAGTTTATTAGCCTATTCATTACAATCAAACAAACAATCAAACAAACAAAGTTTTCCTCTTTATAATATTATTACTACCTTACCACAAATAAATAAACAAGGTTTGGAACACTGTTTAAATATACTATGGCTAGTTTAAAATCAACCTCAATCAAGTCAAATGACTTAAGGGTGACACACGTTTCACTTTAGCCGCATAACATTTAAACAGTAGTTCAAACCTTGTTTATTTATTTGTAGTAAGACCGTTAGTGTAGATATATAAAAAGATTTTATTCAATATTAGCCAAGGGTAAAAAACGGAATTTACACTTACTTATGTGTCAGAAGATCAGATCACGGAAAATGTATTGCACTCAGTGTGCCCACATCCTATAACAGTAGTCTGGTAGAATTAGCGCTCTCCCCGATAATACCGCGTAAGCCAGGAGTTATTACCGCGGCTCATTGTCGCGTTTTTACGAGGGCGACTGTACTTGTGCATTATTAATACACATCGCGGATGATGTTATGACTTGTGATTGCATATTGATAGAAATATTGATGGTCAGTAAGTAGGATTTGATCAATCTTTTTTAGACTCAGTTTAACAGTTTGGTTATCTTTGGGAATAAACTTATTCAATTTTAAAATGGCATTTACATAAATGATTACCAACAATTAGGTGACGTTTTCAAATTAGTGAATTTTATTCAACGAATATTTCTTATCTGGCTATTAAAAAATCAGGCCTAATTAATGTAATTTCATAAAGTAATCAAATTTATGTTCTATAATCTTAGGCCGCGGCCCCATCTCTACGGCACGGCGCCGTACCGTACGTAGAAATCCACGGCGAAAAATCGTGCCGTAGCGCGGCGCCGCGCTACGGCACGATTTTTCACCGTGGATTTCTACGGCGCGGCGCCGCGCTACGGCACGGATTCGCGCCGTAGTACGGTACGACGCCGCGCCGTAGAGATGGGGCCGCGGCCTTAGAATTGTATACCATTTATTAATTTATTGCTTCAACAAAAACAAAATAGGCTAAAGATGGATTGTTTTATGAAAGAACTCAAAGTTACGGAACCCTTTGAAATGACGAGCCCTTGATGTAAAGTTGGGAAAACCAATATCTGGGGGTAATGCGTTGTGCCGACAAGTTTATTGAGGTTGGAAACATTGGCGAAATGGAAAACGATGTAAGTGCAAAATCTTTTTTGTTGGAGAAACAGTTATAGAGGCCTTCAGCAATCTAGGCAGATTGCTAGCCTTCTGGGAGAGCTTGTGGTGGTTAGAATAAAAAAGGGGTATACGTACAATGGCCCAATCGTAAGGCTAAGTGCGGGAAACACTCCTGCCAAACTAACTCATTAACTAGTTATACTTTCCAATACCAATGTCAAAAAGTAACCAATATTGTAAAAGCAATGTCGTCGATTTAAATCTATGTTTAAAGTACAGTCTCCAGCACACCAAGTTATGCATTTTTGTTGAAAACAAACACTTAGTCCAACTTCACCGTGTTTATATACCTTAACGTGCTATGCTATATTTAGGGGTCTAGAAAATGACTGAAATATTTTTTTTTACAAATTTTCTTTTAGACAATGTTTTATAAAAATCTATTAAATCGAATATCTGAGATGCTATCTGTAAACTGTGTTTTAATTAATTAATTAACACGTTCCGGGACAGTGCCCGCCTACAGGCGTGAAAACAATAAAACATCTATTGTGTCTGGATTAGTGTCCCGGAACGTGTTAATAATATTCGCGTAAGCTACATATAGGCAAATATTCACTAAAAAAATGCATTTACCCCTTGTTACTACACATCCGTCCTCAACCCAAAGAAAAGGGGAGCCTGTCATAATCCCTAATATTCCCGGCTCTCGATCATAACACAGAGCCGCCACAAAGGTGGTGTAATAACGCCCGCTAATCCCCTATTGTGGCGCCATCTCTTGACAGATTGCCTGCAACTTGAATGGAGATTACGCAGCCCGCCGCTAGGGGCGCTTTGTTTGGTCGTATTATGGGAAAAGTCTATTGTGCAGGAATTCTGGGATAATTTGTTTTTCCAACAGTTTGGAGTTTAGTAGTTTTGAAGCGGATTTTATAATCGGTCGGGAAATTGGTTTGTATCGTAGAGTACTATCAAGTATTTAGTGAATGCTTGGCTTGTTGTAACATTGCAGAAGTACAATGTAGCTTTCTGTGAAAGATAGACACGATGTTGCGTGATGACAAAACGTTCATATCAAATCGGTTTTTAGACTAATGACAATCGTAATATAAACTATGTTACTGTCGAAAATCTTATGGGAAAACATCATATTATATTACATCCTTAAATACAATTACGTCGTAATTTACTCCAAGTGTTATACTCAAAGTTACCTATTCAGCCCCTAATTTTAATCCTAGCCCAAATGAAATGTTTAACCCGTAAATTTTCGGGCGTTGTTACGCGTCGAGATGATGGATTGGCCGTAATTGCGACATTGCGTCACGGCGTTAATTCGGCAGGCGTTATTGATGGCTCGTAGGGACGTGCGTAACTATTGTTTTCTTTTTTATATATTTGCATTTTCACTGCAACAAGTGAAATAAAATAATAAGTATAACGATTACGCGTTCAGGCGCTTTTGTAAATCCCGTGTGGAATTTCCGGGCGTGTAAATATAAATTGTTTTCTATGTAATGTTTATGTGTTCCACGTTATATGCTGTTTTCGAAATTAGGTTCTACAGTAGGAAAACAGCATGCAATTACTGAGTTACCTACTTCTGAAAACCCCTCTCCTACCACATATTTTGTTGTATAACGTAAGACATGTGTCATCGTCACCAAACAAAAAATACAAATTTTCAGTCTCCGAAAACGTTACGGGTGCTAATTTTATTTTTCAAATTGGCCATTTTGAGGCAATATATGGACCATTCTGCCGTACAGTCGCATCTCGATTTAAGAACGTCATGTTTATGCTTATTAAAAGAGGTTTATGATAATGACTGTAATTTGTTTAAAATTCAATGGAAACTGACACATCTCACTTTGAATATCATTATTTTTTTCATTTTCGATAAAATATTTTGTAGATAATGTAAAGTTTTTTTTTGTGCAAATCTTCAAATGTGATTAATCTATTATAGCTTAATAAAAGAAAACGAAATGTTTGTATTGATATCCGTTCAAATAAGTGCTAAAGTAATTAAATTGTTTCCTAAAATTACACTAATATTAACAAAATAAAATAAAAACACCCAAATACTATCGAAAACAATATTTTCAAAACAAGAACATTCTTAAAACCGACCTTAATCTTTTACTATTTTTTAATCGTCGGACCGCTTACATAACAATAAATATGGCTCAAAAATACCGTGAAATAGTGTTAGTATGCGGTAGGCATTAAAATAAATTAAGATGAGGTATGCGACGATACACAAACAACGCGGCACAAGATGGACGCACGAGGGAACGAGGCAACTGCCATTTTATGTCCGACCGAAAATAAGATGGATCACTAGAATGCAACTGTTATCACCTAGGGTTAAGGGGAAGATGTGGGGACAAGTGTGATGATGAAAATTATTTGTACTAAAATTTTGACTGTACTGTCTGTGTGACAGTGGTAGCAAAACACACTCGTACATAAACTTATTATATTGAGTTCAAGCGGGTTTTTTGTGTATTTGTAAGATTGTGCATAATAATTGAATTAGGATTTTTTTGAATACAACTTTGCATTTTACAACCTGGATTATATCATTAAAGTTGCATTCCTTAAAATGTTACAACGGTAAAAAAAAAATGTAAAAATAGGTGTCCTTTAATGTGCCATGTACATATTTTTTCGTTTCTTAACAATAGCATTTCTGGTGTGCAATTTTAAAAGTTTTTTTTTAAATTTCCACTTTCCAACTACTAATTCAAGGGGCAGACAAATAGGACGTCGTAAATATAGCTTCGCCTTAACAAAAATCGGTATGTCACATTACAGAAGAGTTATTACATTTTGGAGCACAGAAAAAAATTCTAAACATTTGTCTGACGTCAACAATGCTTCAAAATATATTGTGTCTTCCTATCTATTAATTGTTTCTACACAACAATTAATTACTACTTATTTATCACATTGGCTGTGTTTTATTAGTTGTGACGTTGAACGATATTTTTAAAGTGTTTAAATAAAAATGTCTTCAACGCATCCGCGTAATAAAAGTCATAATTTTGCAATGAAACATATTTATAGACTTTATAACGCCTGCTATATGAATTTGGGCGTTATTTGTTTATACATAAAGCATATTTTTGATTGGACTAAGTTTTCCAGTTAACAAGTGTTTTTATTAACCGACTTCAAAAAGAAGGTGGTTCACACTTGACCTATATGTTTGTACATATGCTTTTCCGCGATTATCTCGAGTTTGGCCGTATCGATTTTGATGCGGTTATCGGTATAGTATTTTTTATATTCAGGAGTAGGTTTTAGTACTATTATTATCAATTTCAAAAAAGGAAACAAACTACCTAAAAACTACATATGAAAAACATGTTTTAAAAAAAACTACCTCGGTTTACACTCACAGTGTTATTAAAACACAATTTACGGATTGATTTCGCGAACAGTGTCATTAATTGTATTCATAACAGCACGGTAGCTCAATTGGAAGAGCGTTAGCCAAGTTGCTGGTTCGAGTCCCGCCCGTGCGCAATTTTTAGTTACTTATTTCATCTGACTAATAGGAGTAAAATATATCTTGCTTATTTTCCGTAAATCAACTTTAGGTATAATTTAGCCCCTATCTCAGCTGAACAGAAGACACAAATTTACTTGGTTGACTATCCTCATCCATATAACTAACATAAACAAAAACAGTCACGTACTGAAAATGTGTCCGACTGTATTTCAGTGACACCGCCTTGACATCATAATCCGGGATTAAAGACACTTGACGTGAAAAAGAAGCGAATAACTCATTGTCCAAATAAGAATTCGTAGTATGTTATTCCTGGATTAGAGTATTTATAGATAAGAAGACAGATGTTTTAGAATAACATTCTTTTACTTTTTCGGTAATGGCAAGGTTTCAAATAAATAAATAATAACAGCATTTTTAGGGTTCCGTAGCCATATGGAAAAAATCAGAACCCTTATAGTTTCGTCAAGTCTGTCTGTCTATCCGTCCGTATGTCACAGCAACTTTACTCTAAAACTATTAGCATCACACAGATGAAACTTGGTAGGTAAGTGTATCTTATTTAACGCTTTCCGATTGAGATACAAAAAAAATACAATTAAGGGGAGGCCCCCAAACATGAAACTAAAACTTTAAAAAAAATTGTACTCAAACCTATGCGTGTGGGGTGTCTATGGATAGGTCTTTATAATGAATTTGAGGTTTCTACAACGATCATGACGGGGCATAATCGTTGTCTGGTATTCGTAACCCAAGGAAGAAAATCCCTAACTTCGAAACCTAGACTGTTCAGTTGGTGTGCTGTCTTTCGAATATTTTATATTATGACTTTATAGGTATGTGGGAAAAACTTAAGTTATACACAGAACAAGGATAAATTGGATTTTTTTCTAAACAAAAATCAATCAATGTGAGAATGCAGTAATTAACGTAGCTCAAACTCAAAAACGATGCTCATAACACCCTTAAAACTCAAAGGAAATCCTAACTCACGACAGTTCAGTCAACAGCGAAATGCTTTGGTTTTCCAAAATGTGATTTTTGACAAAACTTTATTACACAGACATGTAATAAAACACCCAATTAGCGATGACAAACAATCACTTTTTGTGCCGCACAATAATATAAATAAAAGAACGGTCTTGCTTTCAAATAAGACTCCTGCGCATAAAACCGGGCACACGCTGAAGGATTTATGTAAATTTAATTTTTTTTACATACATTTCTTATCAAGTCTCAAGTCCACTGCTGGGCAAAGGCCTAACCTCAAATATAAGGTAGTATTAGCCATACTCCACAACGCGGGCTCAGTGCGGATTGGCGGAGGGGTGTTTGCAATGCGAGCAACCAACCTTGCTGACAGATTCTTTCAAGACGCCCATAGGGCCTCTGACTAGGCTTAACGACTAATATCAACCAATATTAGCCGGGACCAACTGATTTACGTGCCTTCCGAAGCACAGAGATGATCGCGATATACGTCACTTATATGGTCGGAATGGTAACCCATCCAAACACCGCGCCATAAAGTGCTGTCACCACTGCGCTACGAGCACGACTACTCTTAATTATTGGATTTTAAGTCATCGATGAGCCTAAAATAAAGTATTCATGTTCGAAAGATAAAGCTCGCAACAAACAAAAGCAGTAAATCGCGAAAATTAAAAGTCCCACTAACTCACGCGCAACGGTCAAATTATACAGAAGTGATAACTCCATAACTCATGTTTAAGAATAACATTGGCGCTTAGGCCTTATTCGAGGCCGTTCCAACATTAAAACAAACGCAACAAATGACGAACGTTTATGATTTTCGGGATATAACAAACCTATTTAGAGCAATTGGAATAGCAATTCTATGTCCTGTAATTTTATGTGTGCGTTGCCGGCAACTTTGGCAATTTTTATAATTTTTCGATTATTTGTTCATAATTATGATTAATATTTTAATGAATAGATGATTAAATATGTAACGTTCTTTTAAATTTCCAAATTTGCCGGCTGTATAAGCAATGTTGCATAAATATTCCTATGTATGGTACGGCAATGTTGCCAGCTACGGCGCATTCTTCTTCGTAATGCATAAGAAATTTTGTGAAAAACAATACTTATCTAAGCCGTTTTTGATCGTATTGAAATACGTATGGAGAGTAGAGTATTCACTACTGCAATAATGTTTTAGGTAAGGTGCTTAACATCAAACATTGAGCGAATAAAGAACATGAAGATCGTCATGATAGATACGACGATATTTTTTTTACCAATAACATAATTCTTATGAAATTTTGGCAATGAAACGAATCGTAGCAAAATTATTTTGAGTATGACTCATCTAAATTATGATTGTACAAATCTCATACAAAAGATAAAGTAACAATGGAAAATCTTAAATATCTTAAAAGATATTCTAATGAAGATTACGAGGTAATTTGTCTTTCTGTGACAACGTTCGAATTCCTTTGTCTTCGCGGAATGGACCCACGTAATCAGCTGTCAGCGCTTTTAAAACTATTGTCATAGTAAATACATTGTTTCTAGCACAAGCACGTAATAAAACAACCAATATTGATTTCCAGCACAAACGAAAATCAATCGTGTAACCGAGTGTGTAAAGACGAATTTCCTTCGAAACCAAATTCGGGTTATTCTCCAAAAATTTCAACGGCTCATTAAAAAAGTGAAAATATATCAGTTGGATTTTTAAAGTGAGGATTGAATTGTCTTTTCTTTTAAAACAATGGGCGAGATATTTTAGGATTTGTTAACGAAACTGACAGGTGCTGATTTGTTCGCGATTCCATGAATACCAGAATAGAGTGGCGTGTCAAAACAACAAGGTTAAATGATATGAAAATGCTTTAGTCTTACGTCGCTAATTTTCTTGCAAATAGCTCGCGTCTCATACTTGAATTCTTTTAATCAATTAGACCGGTTTTAATTTAGTAATTCAGAAGCAACGTACTTATCTTACACAAACATGTGAGCTCGTAAATCTAACTTTAATGTCCAATTTACGAATTTATGCGTAAGACAACATAAATTAAACTACAATGAGATGGTTACGACCATGAGACAGTTTCAACAGGTACTTCATCACTCAAACCTTTCAAATAAAAAAATAACGATCCGGTTACTATTTTCCGCGTAATCTAATTTCTAAAACAACCCAAATGGACTGTAATAAAATTATTATCTAATGCATTTCAAAATAATACCATTACATTCCCATGCCTTATTTCCTTCAACGACGCCGGTAAAAGTCATCTTATAATTATTTACAGCATGGTCAACAATAAAGTTTAAATTTACAATACCGTGCGGACACTAATAACTAGCTCTTAAGACAATAAAACAAAATTATCTACGAAGAAAAAACAGCGCGTCTACATGCGCTATCGTTTATAATCGTTAAAATTGTCACCGCAATAAAATAGTCAGTTATTGTTTAAAATAAACAATGGGCAAGCGACAATAAAGAGCTGTAGAATGGCCCACAAAACGACATTGTGACTGACGTGTGAAAATGTAGATTATGCTTCGGCGCAGAGGCGCAACTCCTAGAAAAACTATTTTGTGAACCTACTTTAAACTTTACATTTTCATGTTTCAATAATTAATCTGTCAATTATCTGAAGAGAGCGCTGTTAACGATAGGACCGCAAAAATTTTACGTTTCTTTTAAATGATTTTTAAGCAGACCTACCTATATGATGATGTGCAATAAAGAGTTATCTTAATTTCACTTTATTTTAAGTTAAATTTGTGTCATGATGAAAAGAGAATGTTGACATGTTTATATGTGTTTAAGTGGAATAAGTCATTTATTGGTAAAAAAACAGAAATAATAAGTTATAACAAGAATTTAACAAGCAGTTTTATTAAAGCGTAGTGTTGAATCGCTAACAGTTAAATAGTGATTCTTACTTAAAAGTTAAAAACGTTTGTACACATCAAAGTCGCAAAACAAAAAAACTAAATACCTTCACAAAAGTCAAACACGCCTAAAAGTAAAATTCAATCTCATAACACAGTGGCACTTCTGCACACAATTCACACTTGCTCTCCACACAAACTAAGAAGGCGGTCCTGCACAAAAATAGCCGTTCAAAAATATTGAAGAGCGTTGAAAAATAGACGTCAAACAACCGGGGAATAATAAGAGTCGACGACAACACTCGATAACTGGGCCACACTCAGATTTGTTGCTTCATCTCACAGTTATACACATAAAGGTGCGCCGTGACATGTAGAATTGAAACATTATTGCAAACGCTACTGTCATCGTTGACATCCGTGTCAACAGTTTTGTTACGAAATTGATCGTGTTTGTCTGTTGTTAACTAGATGTTAATGGTCGCAGGTTCGAATACAGCAAGAGACAAATGCTTGTGTAATGAGCACTAAGTACCTAGGTCATGGATTTTATATGTATTTGAGTATTTAAGAGACCGTCATTATTGTAGTACTCGTGACAAGGAAAAATGCTTACTTCGAAACCAAGACAATTGGTGTGTATTATTATTATTATAATTAAAAGATCGCAGGATCACATATTAGCTTATGACGAGATAGTATGTGATCCTGCGATCATTACAAGGTAGTCTGTCCATCTTGACGTGGACGCCCTTCACTGGGTCAACTACAAAATACTGTGAGAAAAAGTGGTTTCAGCAACGTCTTCTTATTCTTTAATTAAGATCTGTTTTACAGTTTACGTTTCTTACTCCAAACAGTTGTGTTTGAGCCCAAAATCACTTCCTTGGAGTATTACTCGTACGTTATTATTTCAAAAATATCTTGTTTGCAAGTACTAAAGTTAAACCAACTAGTCCAGACTTCGATCGTTATTTCTCCTTAAAATATAGCATTCATTAGGAGAATCGTCACTTTCGTTAATTTACGGAGCACTGGGACAAAGTGGCACAGGTGTCATCTTTTGTGGAAACCACTCTAAGTAAGTTTAAATCAATATTGTTTATGTTTAAGGCAATTCGCGAGGGAGTTAACGATCTTGCATTGTAAGTTACAGTTAGCAAATAGTTATTTACGAGGGTAACGATAAATTTTTGTGGTCTACATCCAATGAGTAGTTTAGGGAAGGATGTTAAGTTTATTGTTTTAAAAAACTTATAATTTTCCATGACACTCGAAAAGTTAAGGATACCGGAGTATATAATGCCAACAAGATTCTTAACTTATGTTAATTTTGAGGATAAATTAATAAAAACAGATGGCACAATGCTCAAACTGTTAGTTATCTTTCTTTATTGTTTTAGAGAAATACAAAACAATATCTTCACACAGAGTCGCCCTAAACAATGTCACTTTGTTATAATTTGACAGGCGGCGAGATGACAATGTCATCAGGTTAAAATGAGCTGTCAAAAGTTTTAATTTCGTGTCACAATGTAGCCACAGGTCGTCAAAAAATTTCGTCTTTTTAACAAGTTTGTCATGCTTAATTGTCAGTCTATTTTCATCGCCTTTTTTCCTAACTTCAGATTATTATTTTTAATTAAATAACTACCAAACGTGTAAAACCTATAAGTTAACACTGATGTTTGTAAACCACTTGTATATTTATAGATTTTTGACCAAAATATACCCAAAAATAAAAACAACCCGCTTAAGAAAGCTCCCAATATTAATTGTCCGAAAACTCGTTATTTATAGTGTTATGTTGTTTTTGTCTGCCGTAGACGAAAATAGACCGCGGGCCACCCATAGAGAATAGATACAATGTCGTAGCCCATAAAATTAAGTGGCAATTTTTGTATGTTATCGCCCCAGCTACCTGTAATGCCATACTAAGTTAGATTAATCGTGAACAAATAACGTACAAGTTGCCATCTAATGTAATAATTCATTACATTAAAAATTTTGTATTTTAATTTAATTTTGTATTTTAATTTAATTTGGTTTTGTATTTTAATTTATTTCATTTAATGAATTTAATTTCATGTTTAAATTTCGATTTTATTAATTTTTAGTTTGATTTTGCTATTATGGGCCCTGACTGAAATAAAATTATTTTTTTTTATTTTTTTTTAATAACATAACTGTAACCCAGTATGAGGGCTATAGATGCTATAGGCTTTGAAAACTGCTACTGTGGTAGTATATGCGGATTTAAGTCAAATTAGTAGATAAAATACCATAAATAAATAGTGACTGCCGTTATCTAAGTAATAAATAAGAAAAAAAATGGTTTTAAACTTTTTATATTCACAGGTTTATTTAATGAAAAACTTAATAATCATAACTAGTTTTCTGAAAAATCGTGGCTGTGCTTTTTGTAGGTAGGCTGTTACCTAATTTATAAATATGACAGCTTCCTAGGTAGCACACGAAAATTTTCAGTTGAATACTCTTCCTTCCGGTGCAAAACATGTTCCAATTTGTATCATTATGTTCAGGAAATACACAAACGTCATCGGCTATATGATAAATGGTTTCTTTTACAACATCGAAATCGACTTCGGAATTCTTTATCATAAAATTTTATCATAGTTACTAAAATATTACAATGTGACAATATTAATTTTGTACAGACAAAATGCCGTGGTCTGGAGTGTTGTGAAAATCAAAGTAGCCATTTTTTAGACTATCGATAGTTGTAATAACAACTCAAAATATTCAAATTAGTATAAGTATTATAGCAAACCCAAGAAAAAATATTACTCTTATTTTATTAAGTACCTATTTTTATTCTTGATGTACTAACAGCAACCTAACAAAGTAGGTATTAAGAACCATATAAGTAATTATAGCCTGTATTTTCTCTGTTTAGACCAAAGGTTGATTAGTAGAGATTGTTTTTGGAATTTGACCGCCTTATGTGGCGTTTGTTTGTGCATGAACTTAAAAAAAAATATCGCAAAAATCCGAGAAAACTATATTCTATACTATTCATGTGTGGATGTGTTTAATAATGATATTGATGACGTTCAGTAGTAGCAATCTATCGTAAAACACTATAAAGAGATTCGATCAATATTGCAATAGCAACACGTGTACTTTTATCGTCAGAGACATAATAACATTGTCTTTATCATATAAACATTACTAAAAAATATACCGATAGGGCATTATACATCACTATTGGTTGTTCCTCATTCGTTTTGTCAAGATAGTATCGTTGTTATAGATTCAGGATATTAATCTTTACACGATTCTTTTGATGAAGATATGCTGCTTCCTTTGTTAGTTTTTTTTATAGATTTAGTTTAGTATCATGATGACACTTGATTAACAAAAACGCAACGGTTTCGTTTTAGTACATTTGTCTCGGATTTCCTCAGATCCTCTAGATTCTTTCAAATAACTTTTTCTTATTTTTTGTACATAGAAATTTGGTTTGTGTCGGATCCAATGTTAAAATTTCATTTATTAAGATCCTATTACATTTATCAGCATTGTTATTATTTAAGAGGCTGATAACAACACATCCCAAAAAAAGTGCAGGTAGGTAGGAAAAGGGTATTAAATAATTAGATCACCAAAACAACCTTAATAGCTTTCTTATTATAAACTCCAAATAACAAAACATACACCTTACACGCAAACATCGTCAATATACGTAGCATTGACGCGGTTGCGCGCGCGCACCCAATTAGTACGTAGTCCGGCTAAAAATACGTAAAAACACTCTGTTACCATTTGTCACGGCACGCCTTGTATTTATCAAGATACCGTTCCGCATCTATTTATATAGGGTGTCACTAGTTTTGGTTTGACTAGTGTTACAGCTGTTGGTGGTGAAGATCAAGTTTTGTAAATAATGCTAACACACGACAATTGGTACCAAATCATGAAAAAATAACTAATCGTCGTTCTGATATGATCGTTTTATAAATTTGCGTATTTACTGACGACGACGATTCAAGCAGCAACAGTCTACGCACGCACAACATGCACCGACTCCAAATGTTTCTTTTTTCACCTAATTAGAAGTCAAATAACGTTTTTTTACTCTTTTTTAAGTAAAATTTTTGAAGGTGGTTGAATTTTGTAGTATATTAAAATTGGTAACTATTTTCTACCTAATCTAATTCTAGTATTATTTTAACCCTGGATGCTCATTGCATGATGTTTTAGTTTCTTATTTAAAACTGAACATCTAATTCATATCATTTTTTTCGTTGAGTAAGACACCCTGTATACAGGTACACTCGGCATAGAAATAAACACGGCTTACGTTTTGTAAGCAAGGTGTTGCGGCTGTCGAGATTAATGACGAGAGCGCGAGCGCATCTTATGGTGATACTAACAGATTCTAAGTAGGGAAAATGGTACCATGATACCAATAAATGATTTTATTGACTTTGCCGTCTCAATGATGAAATCGTAATGATTTGAGCATCATAGGTAATTGAAAAACTGGCCCAGTGCGGTGGCTCGTGCACGAAAGGTTTCGTAGGTACCACTGACTAATTAAAAAGGCAAAAAATGGCGTTTATTGTGTGGCAGCCCCACTTATTTTTTTTTAGTATTTTTTGTTATAGTGGCAACGGAAATACGTAATTCGTGGAAATTTGAACAGTCTTGCTATCGCGGTTCTTGAGATTCACCTGGTGGTGGACAGACGGACGGACAGACGACAGCGAAGCCTTAGTAAGGTCCCGTTCTTACCATAGGTACGGAACCCAAAAAGCGATGAGAAGCAAATGACAATGATGTTCAAAACAATCTTAGCTCTTTGATCATTATCGGAGTTGCTCTGAAACGTGGTACTTAGTAAAGAAACATGACTGTTCAAAAACCCTTTTCTAGTAAAATAACCCACCCTTCTCAATCTTGTTTTAAAACAATTACTCAACAAGTTAACAAGTTTTGTTACAACCGTCTTGTAATCGTCATTATTACCTGACACGGCAAAAATCAGAAAGAAGGGTTATTTATTGGGACCGTGCTCCAGGACGTTGAAATTACAAACGGCTGGCTGTCATTACTTAAAGTAATTAAACCAGTCATTTCAATTAAATATTTCATTATTTATTTTATTCAATCACGTAAATCACTATTATATTTCACTTAGCTCTTCATTTTCTACGCACAAAATACCCCTTCCTATAAAACCCATAATTTCTTTACCCAAAGGTTGTCTGGAAGAGATCGCTTATAGCGATAAGACCGCCTAAATTGTACATTTCCTTTAAACAAATTTGTAAATGCACTAATGTTGTATGCAATAAAGAGTTATCTATTTAAATCTTTAGTGTCGATTTTTACTAATCAACAAAATAAAATGCATGGATACGCTAATATTGTACTAAAATTGCTAGAGAAATGGTGACAGACGTCCCCCAACGTTGTTTCTTTTGGTAACTGCGAGCGCTGTCGTCGATTCGGGTTCCCCTACCACCTTAATCGAACACAGCGAATACTTACGATTGTTTGTACTTACAACATTGTTATGATACGTAGACGTGCACCAAAGTTAATTTGATATCATCAAAATTATGCTTACTGGTAATATATTTCAACAAAAGCCCTTGTTAAAACACAATCAAAAGCACTGATTTAGAACCGTCCTTCTAAAACAATAACTTCCAAAAATTAACCCTTAAAATGTAGCGGATAACGAGGCGCCAAACTCGTGGCCACAAATCACCACAAAAGCAAGTGCCAAATAATTCCACCAAACTTTATTATAACAATAAAATACCGAGCGGACGTTTTAAACCACAAATTTGCCAGATCAAAACAAAACGTTGCAATGGACTCTGAGACTTTTATGGATTGGGAGTTTGCTCACATTATTTTTGGAGACGTTAGTGCGTAATTTAATTTGTGATTGATGATTATTATTATTGATATTGCTTTAAGGACTGTTTCGGGACCAACTTATAATAAAATTATCATAAAATAATGCCATGAGTTACTTTAATCGTTCAATTAATCATACATAAATAAAACAATATTTTCATTATGTAAAATCCCTAAAAAGTACCTCCAATTCTACACACATTAAATAGTTTAACCCATCTTTTGCCCCAAGATATTAATAGACGAACAATTTAAATGACAGCAAAAACCAAAGAAGAATGCTCACAAAAATCCAGCGGCAAACAGTTGAAAGGCGATTCAATTGTTTTTACTAACTTCTTACCGCACAATTAAAGACAACGAGGTATTCTCAAGTGATTTACGATCCGAGCTGAACTGGAGGGTTAATTAGGGACGAGCGCGAAATTTATGCAGTCGTAGCGAGGACAATTGATTGTGGGACTGACGCGAAGTGCACGGTGAGCCAACGTTGGCGCCAATGTTTGGTGGTTTACGGGAATTGGTGTGTATGGTTTTGGTTTGAATCTAGATTTTAGCTTGCTTGTTAGGATTTTAGTATCAAATATCAGTATTTTACATTATTTAGATAGATAGATAGATACTTAACTCTTTATTGCATACAACACTAGTGAATTTACAAATTTGTTTAAAGGTTTAGTTATTTGGTTGTAAAAAGATAAGATAAATGAGAGCCATAAAAACGTAAAAGTAAGCTGTAGTGTTGTACCTAATACCTTTTGAAGTCGCGCAATATGAGATCTGCACTATCTTTCACTATAATTTCGAATGCATAACTAATACACCAAAGATGTGTTGAGGTATTCCGCACCCATCCTACCTTTAAAAAACCTTAATTTTTATTTTTCGAATCATTAATAATCTGTCAAATTCCACTGTGACATTTAGTGACGGTTAAATGATAATATCAAAATATTAGTGTAACACCACAAACGTTGGCGTATTGGTCCAAACGGCCATAGCGCACTGTGGTCCAATCCGTCAACGATGGCGTGACCCTAAACGGGGCCATAAAACGGGCATTTAACTGAAATGTCAGCGATTATTTATTATAATTGTAACACGGGTCGCCGCGACCATCGTGACTAGGCGACGGTTGAACCAAACGCTAGATTTATACTAGCATTTATTAACCTCTGCCGATGGTAAAAAATAATGAATGAGAGATATTATTTTGTACGGCTTATTTACTTTTAAAATTAGTAACGTGAAATTTGTTATTGATAAAACTAACATAGAAAGATAGTCAGTCAATTTCCGTTTTTTTTCTTTCTTTTGGCACACAAATGATCCTTTCGCATTTTCCTTAACGTATATTGTTTAAACTTTCTGTATCAACCGTCTATCTATCCAAGTTTGGTAGATCATCATACTTAAAAGCAGTATGCTAGGCTTTTAAAGGCACAAAAGAAAATCGCAAGGCGTTTGATGCTTTTTTTTAATCTATCAAGGTATAACTTACTCTACGAGTAGCATCGCGTGTCTTTATTAGTCGTGCAGGTCCTAACCTATCTTTAAATTATACGCACCGACTAGTGAGGTATTGCGTATCGATTAAGTGTGACTGAAATCTTTATCGACGATTTAACCAAAGACAGTTTTATGCGGCTCGTGAACCCGACCTGACCTGGTAATCTTGCTGTCACGATGCTTTTTATTTATATCTCTAGGTGTGAGAATACACATTTAGTTACTACTGAAATGTCAATAAAATTATATTATGTGCATAATTTGGCTCAGCTAAAAATATACTGTGGGATTTTTTGTAGAATGATAGAGGAAATTTTACTGTTGTGTGGATTTTAACTTTTGAGTGGGTAGAATCTGTAAATAGTATAATAATATTCTACTAAGTCTATAATATGCTAAGTCAGGTTAAGGAATTGTGTACGTAATCAATGTTTTTTTCGCTATTTGACTGGCATAGAATCTATAATATACTTTAAACGTTTTATTTTTAACAGAGTCATCAACTCAAAACAATTATCTCAAAATTTATTGTGAGGGGCTGAAAATACTTTAATTTAATACAATGTTATATTTGTCATACGGATATAATTTAAAAATATGAAATGAGAAACATTTAAGAAAGTCACGTAGAATTTAAATATATCACGAAGAGGGATTATGCGTAAGTCCGATTATGACGCTTTGTATGACAAAGTGCCTTACAATAATCCTGGAGTTTTATTTTTACTTCTAATATAATTGTTGGTGAATATAATTTGATATTTTAATATTGAGAATGGAATGTAAGTATTAAAAGTTGTAAAATAAATATTCTTTTAATCAATTAAACAATTTAAATTACTCCTACACTTCTCTAATCAATATAAAAAAAAGTTTTAAAAAATCTGTTAAGTTAGAGTTGTGTTGTGAAATTGTTGAGTTTGTTAAAGGTTCAAGACTTCAAGACAGGTTTGCTTATTCAACTGAAGGTATTATTGCGTTCTTCTTTTCATTAGGTAGGTGCGATGGTCTTAATACTTATAAACGTATTCAGAACCTTACTAATATTTATGAATGCGAAAGTTTGTGAGGATGGGTGTGTAGAATATAGAGTATGTTTGTAACTTCTTAACGCAAAAGCTTGATGGATTTTGATGAAATTACTACAATAATGTACCTCACATCGGAATAGCTCAAAAGCTGTAATTCATTGAAATTATTTTGAGATCTGATATTTACATGGTTGAAACCGCGAGCCACTGCTAGTTGTTAAATACCCATCATCCATTATCCCCATCAGAATGACAGATACCTCTGACCCAGATAACCGTGGGTAGTCGCAAATAAGCCCCTGAACACATTACCTGATTTCATCAGTCACACAATGAGAGCTCGCAGCGCCTGAGATCGATTGACGTATTAAAGACGAGTGGGGCCAGTAAAAGGGCGATTGATTTGATAAAAAGAATATTTCTGTTTTTAGAGGCAAAGTGGTTCACTGTGCAATGATATATCTATAAAACCCATAATTTCTTTACCTAAAGGTTGTCTGGAAGAGATCGCTTATAGCGATAAGACCGCTTATATTGTACATTTCATTTGTAAATTCACTAATGTTGTGTGCAATAAAGAGTTATCTATCTATCTATATCTTTAGCAGACCAAATTTAAAACGATAAAACCCGAGTTAGATTTTTGCTGCTAACAAAAAAGACTGAAAGCAATAAAATAATGACTAAACGTAGGAGTTAGCAGCTACCCCGGCCGGTCCCAAGTGCCCAAGTTTATCAAAGATAATATTTCCAGCGTTATCGCTTTAGTATTTTTTTTTATTATTTTCCCCAAAATCGCATACATAACTATTGTTTTGGGATATTAGAAAATGTATGACCTTAATCTACTGCCCCAAAAAAATCTAGACGTCGCTCGTTCTAACCCGCTATCTTAGTGGCCCAACCTTATCTCCCCATCCCCTGCCCCCGTTAAGGGGTGTACACACGAGCTAATGCGAGAACGCATTAATCATTCAGTTTTATACAAGTCTGACTTCGGTTTTGTTGGCGTATCAAGAATACGATACTATCGGAATCTCGTGTGTTTATAGAATACGTTTGTGAAGGTGAAAGGTTCCGCTTTCAATTATTGGGTACATAAATACCTATTTTAGGTACCAATTTTAATGTAAGGGAGCTTTCAGACGGGTTTATATTATACGAATCGAATTTGATAATAAGGTAAAAAGTATAACAGCGATTGAAGTAGGTACTGAAATAATACTTCAAAGGTATTAAGCGAATCTGTCATCCAATAGTCAAACGGAACTAAAGAAATAACGGACAGTTTTTAAATAAAATATTAAGTACCATAATTTAGATGCACAGATTCTAAGATCCGTGCCTAAGCTCCGTGCAAAATGGGCTCTTTTTTTTCAATATTATAAATTATTCTATTTTTTACTCTACTAATATGCTATTTTTTTGCTTTAATTGTTTATTTTAACATTTTAACCTAGTTATTAAAGCCTTTGTATTAAATGAAAAAAAAATAGCTATTAATACTTCAGAACTTTTTAAACAGCTCTATAATAGACTTCATAATAATAATTGTCTGTAGGTAGGTCTCAGAATTTATTTTACAAAAATGTTTTTAAAATAATTATTGAGTATGACCTTGTCATTAGGTCAAAAAAATTATATTATTTGCTTCATCACAAAGGTGACAAAAACTCAACAAGCTGTCATACCGCCTTAGGCCACCCTGGCACGACATACAGAGACTCATAACCGCCTTTTTTGAAGGCGGCTAAAAACAACTCTCATTGTCTGTCGCCAATTAACGAACATAATAAAATAATTATAGGAAATATTTCTTAATTATAGCAATCAATCACATCTTACTTCTGTTTAATGATAAAGGTAGAAATATGAACAATGGATAACGATCTCAAAACGAATGGCGAGGACTTTATTAAACAACTGTCACTAGTGACACTTGTACTTCTCATTAATTTGCAAATTTTTAGGGTACCTAACGTAACGATAGTTTTTATACATTCTTGCACTGAGATTAAGAAGGCATCTTTTAAATGGTTTTATAACTGTCCATAAGGTGATAAAAGACTTAGCGCCCATATCACTATCGACAAATAGGCACTAACGAATGTTTAAAGTATATAACGTCATTTCGTATTCATTATCTGGCAGATAACGCTTACCAAAACTTAGAACCACGAAAATTTCAGATAGTATAAAATAATATAAATTGCACTTTGACACAATGGAAACTTTGAGTCATTTTGCAGAATAGGTACATATAAGCTTGATCTATGTTAGTAAAAATATTTCATGGAATTTCACAGTTTTGTAAATCGGTAGTTCCAAAATTGTACAGATCCCTTCCATTCCAATTACATTTCGATCCTGGCCACCGTCAAGACGCATTGTAGAGCCCCAACGAGACGTAATTACACACAAAGTGTGGTTGACATCAACTCGAATGTTTAAGAGACTGTCACCGCGCACAATGCCTTTGACGCGACTTTGTCTCACCTCGCAATTATGACACCCTTATACTTCTCGACAAACTTCACTTTACACCCTAGAAAGGACATTGCCAACTTTACATCCTAGGGCGTAATGATTATTTTGCGTTTTAGAAATGGTAGAGATATTGTGGTAAATGAGAAGAACACTTGCTAGAAGGACAGGTTTCGGATTGTATGCGTTTTAATTGTAACTCATTGTCGGTGGAAATTGTATGAAATTAAATTGAGGAAAGTATGATAGTAATGATATGGTTTTTGTGTGCCATGGTTAAAGATTCAATAGATAGAAAAAAAATCATTTTGTGTGGTTGAAGAATCAATAGAAAGAAATGAAAATGGTTGTCAATGACGAACCCAAATGATAAAAAAGTGTAATTATTAGCAACGTTTATTTCTTTGTTGCTATAGAATAGAGTTAAATACACACAAGATAGGTAGGCATATTAACGTTCCTAGTTTAAAACGTTCTTCTGTATTTTTTTCAAGGAAAATCTTATTTAGTACTTACTAAATTGTGCTTTTATGTGAGCCACATGTAAGGAAAGAAAAAAAATACGACTCAAGATTCGTTTTTTTTTTGTAATTCTATCAAAAACCACAAAACATAACTATAAAATCGCTCAATAATTCAAAAAACAATACTACTCACTCTGACCTTCCCAAAAGCACAATAAATATAAACAAAAAGAGGGTTATTCCGAAACTTTAGTAGTAATGAGAGGGCAGTTCATTCATATTTAATTGGCGCCGGTCTACTTTATGACTCTCCACGGACGTAGGGGCGGGTTTTTTTACATTTTTTTTTTCAAATTCCCGATATGTTTGAGTGGTATTGTAGAGGACAGTACCGTGACTACGTAAGGAGTTTGTGGATAAGATTTTAATGTAATTTTATGCTTATTTGTTTGAGTGAAGAGTTTCTAAGAGATGTTTGGTATAAGTTATCAAAACTAAATTGTGTTATGGTACGGCACTGTTACATCGAAGTTTTATTATATACAAAAACAAGATAACGTATAAACTTATATGTCGTAGGATATTATTTAAAATGTGTATATTGTTTTACATTAATTTTCATTTAAAGTCGTTTCAAATAAAAAACGTCTAAATAATATTAATCCTTTTTCATAAAATAAAACACATACCTTTATATCAACTTTGAAGCTAGTAACGAAAAAAACAGCTTTTGGAAGATTTTAATTATGGCACGTCCATATTAATATTTCCTTTACAGCCGCCGCTCGGTAGCCGTTCACGAGAGAGAAAAATACGCGAAATAATATCGAAAAGCAATAAAAGAGCACCGCAATAAAACAGACAAACCCGGGAGATAATCGAAGCGAGTGCTGTAACGCATTGTGGGTCTTTATGTGCGTCGTAATATTTTACATCGGAGAAAGCTCTTACACAAACGAGAATCGAACGCCGCACTTTTTACTGTTCGTATGATCTTAAGTTTATGACAATTGTTGGTACTTATCTGCAGCAATAATCTGTACAGGATCAGAAAAACAGTGAAATAATACTAAATTGTAAGTATAACATTGTAAGTATGATAGATCTTATGTTACTCTTAACATCTGGTGCGTTTAATGGTAAAATTCTGCGGACGTTTAAATCAGTCAGGTATCAAGCGAATGCCGAGAGTCGCATAACAATGGAATTTTTATTGTGTCTCGTTTACACATCCTTGACGAGTTAAATGAAAAATATCTGTTATCTGGATGAATGTGATATAAACTACTTTGACAAACATTATTCCCAAATATTCCCAAAATATGTATAGGTAATTTCAAGATTTGTACTAATTTCAAGTTTTGACCATTTTGTACTGATCACAAAAGATCCCATATTCATCACGGAAAATCTCATAAATAACTTTAAATCCTAACGCCATTAAAACATACTATCGACACTGTAGGTATTGTACCTCGGGTTATCGAATGATTGAGCAATATTTTTGTTGAACGTAGTACATTGATGATTATGTTACTGCTCTCAATTGGGGTAACAAAACTAATCGGCGATGGATAGGGAACAAAACGAGACAGTAGCAGAACATTGTTTCGACGTAGGGTATCATAATGCTTTAGCAGACAAAAGTACAAGCCGACTAATCCATGTATTGTTATCAGGAATCTAAATTAAAATTCCATAGAGGAGGCAGACAAAGCTTGATTGATTATGCCTCAAAATGCCTTTAAGGATAACATGCGATTAGACGCAATGCGCTTTTGATACGTACTCGGAATTCTCAATGTTTTTTTACGATGTGTTGTAACCTCTTTTATTGTAGTTGCCGCACCAAGTTGATTTTGTTTTTATTAAAAAAGTATTTTCCTCACAAAATAAATATATTTTAACGATACAAAGTTAAAACATCGTTGATTCAGACGTAAAATTTTTATGACTAAATTCAAATTCGAAGCAATTATAAATAAGGACCAAATATAGAGCCCTGAAGTATTCCTCAAAGTGAAGTAAACGATCTAATTGTCCGTATTCGAGGATTCACGATCGCACGACATTAAAATGGTCGATTTAGTATCTAATTATATCAGTAATGTCCCGCCGTTGTAACTCAAACTAATAAATTGACCTCTCAAAGGCAATTACCCACCTTTCTCTTCACTCAATGAAGTATCTTTGTATTTCAGTTTCAATTCTACTTCATCCTTTTGCTCAAAGTCGCCTTCCGGTGGACAATTGCCAAGAACCGAACCGAACACATGTTGTCCCTTTTGTGTTAATGGTGTTATTATATTTGCATCTCTGTTTGGATAAGAGAATTCTCTGAATGAAAGGTCCTTTTCTTCGTATTGCAATACCGATGGATCTTCGGCCAACTAGTGAGTGAGTGTAATTTTGTCAGCCTGTGGGTATGTGTTAATGAGGTATTATATCTCGGTGGGTGAGGTCAGCTGTCCGGTACAGAAGTCAGTGATCTGTTATATCAGCTTTGTCTTTTTATGAAATAATGTAAGAAGTTATACCTAGTTATATTTTGAGTCAATATCTGACGGAAATCACTGCACTGAATCTCCTCTAAGGAAGGTAAGATATTAATAAAAAAATAGCCTGGACAATAAAATACTATTGTTGCCATTTTTTGAGGCTTAGGGCGCAATATTAGTTTTTGACAAGAGCTACACTATGGGAACGTAATGTGTTACATAGGTGTGTGTAGAAGATATAATTATCATTTTAACACATTGTGAAAGAAAAAACTGCATTTTGGAGGTATTCTAGATCACATAATGCCAATATACAATGGATCACTTAATAGGTTGAAACAATCCCTTATCCCTTATGAGAAGGGGGTTCTCTAAATTTGTGTAGTTATACTGATGCCAACACAAAAACAAGAACACCAGTACTAACGTTCACAAACTCCGCGGATCAACTCACGCGCAGATTATTTCGGGCGCACATCAATGAAAGGGAGATCCATTCAGAACCCTTCTCTGTATAAGAAGCCAAAAGAAGTGTTCTCTTGTTATTATGATTCAGATATTCTTAAGAAAAGCCGCTTAATTTCACCTTTAGGTGAGATTTGAGCCAATTTTTCTGACTTATTATCGCCATCATTTTTATCAACCAAAGGACGTCCACTATACTGTTGAACAAAGGCCTCCACCAAAGCTTTCCAATGCGACTGGTTGCAAGTGGTCTGCATCGAGTAAGTCTGCGATCTTCACAAGATCGTCTGTCCATCTTGTCGTTGGACGTCCTTTTTGTCAAAGGATCTTTAATCTGGAACTTATCTGCCCCAACGGCAATCTGTTCTTTGTGTTCCCTGCCCATTGCCACTGTTTTGTATTATTATAAATGTAAAAAACTTATTATTATAAATGTAAAAAAACAATTATAATTCATTTATAGCCATCTCTTTCACATCGATTATCCTCCCATCTAGAACGACAGGGATAGCTAGATTCGAAAACATTTGCGCCGGCGGAGAACAATCGCCCCATTTGCAGATTCACAAAGACATTATCCGCGACTTATTTATACTTGCTCAGATAATTGCATTGAGACTGAAATCTATTTGAACATCCGCTGGGTGAGATAATAAGAAGTATCGAGATTGAATTGGTAGAGGATATATGAATTTAGTTCAAATGCTTTCTTTGAGTGTAGATAAAGTTAGAGTTTTAGCATTTGGATTGTGCTGATATCTACTTCGTCATCGTCAACCCTAGGTAAAGACCTTTTATAATATTCAAAATGGCATTGTAATTTTCCTCAACCTCTTCTATGACTCTCTGTGAATTGAATTATGTTTTTTAAAAATACATAATTTTGATATGTCGACATACGCTTACGTAGATACCTTAACAAAGTAAATAAGTAACTTACCACAATTCCAAAGAATCACCACCTTAGAAGTAACAACAACGAGTTATCTCTTAACGATACTTAACTTCAGTCCTGGTAAATCACCGTTCCTAATTAATTGTTGTTCCCAACAAACAGACATAAACCTCCCCAACGGTTACGAATGACTCTACAGACCTTTAAGCGTGTTTAGCTTTACAATCCATTACTTGTCCAGATAAATTTACAGACGCGAAACTATAGCAATGAAATGCGGAATATCCCCTGTAATTCCTTGTAAGCTGTGGCAAAGGCAGTAAATTGGTTAATGTCCTTCTATTTCGAAGTTTTATTAATGATTCTGCTGATTCCATCTACAACGCATTATGAACATGTTTTAAATAATAGCAAGATAACAAGAAACTTAAATCTTATATGAAAGATAAGTGAGATTATTTTAAGACAGTTTTTTTACTGAAACTGGTTCCAGTTGGGACATCATTATGCTTTTGGGACAATTTGAAGAATCGCCTCTCTGATATTTGAGTAAAAAAGTTTTTAAATCAATTGACTTTGAGTTTTTTTATTAGTTATTTTCGTCATTAATATAAAACATCATCATAAAAGCCCAGTTCAAGGGACTTTGTGATTATCAATACCTATAATATTATTAATTCAGCGATAGGAGTTAATTTAGCATTAAATAATGTGTAAGGAATTTTAATTAATCCGCTACTATTACCTGCATACCTCGATAAATTTATTAATCGACCCTTAAACTCATCTGCAAATATCTGAAAAGTCATTTAAATAATAGCGATGTTAACGTCTCAAATGTCTGTGCCACCAATGGTTGCATGAATGCCAAAATATAAATTTCATAATTACAGGGGTCTTTCCTGTTGCTACTCCCGTGAAATTGAGCGTAACTAAATAAATACAGCCGCATCAATTGATAACATGACTTATTTGTATACCTAGTTAATTAAATTTTATAGAAATAAATTAAACCAGTTAGAACGTAAGTAAGAGTAAGAACTATTGTACCAACGCGTTTCAGATAGGTATTTTGTAGTTATTGTAATAATCAGTACCTACCTAATAACGCAATGTCAATTTCATTTTGAGCTTCTTCAACTAGGTATTGTGTTTTGTTATTTATAAGTAACTTTCTGATGAATCTATTAAGCAAACCTTTTTTTAAAGAATATACCAGATCAAAATTCCACAATCCAACAACCATTCATTCTTTGGTCTGGCTGAACTTATCCAACCCAATCGATAAATATCCGTCGGAGTCGACAATTATATTATAGGTCGACACAGACACTTGCGTGTGCGCACGACGGTCGTAAACTGGGGTGAGGGTACACGAGTCATGCCTGACTACATGCCAGGTAACATCTTTGGACCGCCCTGTATAGTTTGGCGTAGCCTGGATGTATTTAGGACGATCTGATGCCATAATATTCAGATTAAAGGCTGGTTTGATTCGAGGGAGTACAGATGCCAAACAATGATTTCTACTCTGATACGCATTATAAATGCTACAATTATCATGAATTCAGTTACGTTACCAAACTTATTGGACTACCTTTGCATAAAAATTTTTTGGTTGCCCTAAAACAGTTCCTTTTAAGTCAGTTATACAAGTAGCTAATAATGATATTGCTACCAAATAAACAACATATCAGTAAAAAAAATACATCACTAAGATTATTTTAGTAAGTTAAATATGACAGAAACTATAAATATAAATTGCACTTGTAAAAGGCAACTGTGTCAGGCAAGGAATAGAACCCTATATTTTACGCTTTCCAGCATTTGTATAGTGACAAAACACTGTAAAAAAATACATACATAACAGTTTATTTTAAATAATTACATTAAAACACGCATACATAACTCTATAAGAAATATAAGCTTGTAAACATAAAATAACTAAAAGATTACTATGTCGGTATTCGCAGCATTAGCATGCAATCGTGATTGTACCACACATCGCATTTATCTGTTAACCCAAAGAGCTATTCGGTACAAACCGACGAGTTACGACCGGTACAAAACACGGGGATACACGCGATTGAGTTGTTCGACCCACAACTATTGTGTTTGCAAACATGGCTCGCAGGGTTATTCGCGAACTCGTCCCATGAGGTAAAAGTCCGAGTTGGGAGTGTTGGGACGAGTCGTAGAAAAAAAAATACACATTCTATTTATTTTATCATATCATCATCATGCCAGTAATAACTGTTGTCGTTTTTGTGTAAAACTGTTTTATTAATTAAAATTAGTATGTACTAATGTTACAAAAATTATTAAATCAATTCATTAAATTTTCAAAAAGGTGTGGAAAATTTAATGTTAGGCACATTTGATTTTTTTTTTGTTGTAATTAAACAAAAATATGTAGTACATTGCCATTTTGGCCACTAAATCTCAATGGTTGCAAGGTTTTGTTACAAAAGCCGTTGAAGAATAACCCGATTCCGTAAAATGTAAGTTTGTTGAATAAATCTATTGGGGCTAAAAGTGAAAATACATGGAGTAACAAGAACCATATTTAGAGAGTGTATTTCGAACAATAGAAACTAAAGTATTTTATTTTATAATACATTGTTATACTTTATAAAAATAGATAGACATATTCTTATACTAGAGAGACAATAAATTGGTTGGTTTTTACATAATATTTTTTTACTAAACATTGGTTTCATCTAACATTCCACATACTCGCTACTACTAGGACTAAATGTTATATTTTAAAATAACTAACATTCAGTTTTCTAAAATATTTGTTATAAACGTTAAATCATGCATGTTTATTAGATAATTAGGAATGTCTGTTGTTAGCGTTAGAAAAATCAATTCTCAAGAAACTATTTTCTAAATCGTTACTTTTTTCTTTTCAGGTAAGCGTAATATCAACGTCACAGAAGTTAGGCCGGCGATGGGTAAGTTTTGAATACCAATATATTTTCCTACCCTCATTGTGGGGGAGCAACAAGTGGACGACTTGTTACCCGACGCCTACTGTTTGGTTAGGGTTGCCACAAAAAGGTTTTGGCAATTGATTTAAAAAAAAAACGTCATATATCATAAAATGTTGTAAGCGACTGAGATATCATGGTTGATTTAAAAAAAAATATTGATTCTAATCAAATTTCCTGTATTGCAAGAAAACTACCTCACATTTGAGGGAAGGCCTTTGTCCAGCAGTGGGATGCTTACAGACTAAATTAACTTTACTTTATTTGAAAGAAAACAGTTTACAAAGTAAAATAAATGTTCTTACAATACACCGTGCTTTTTTAACCGTCTTACACCCGAAGCCCACGTAATGTAACCATCTTAATAAACCTCTAGGACATGTTATTTTTTTTATTACACTCCACATAATTTTGGTGTAAAAAATATCTAATAGTAATGTTACGTAATGTATCATCCTGTTCATAATGTTTACGTTTTCAACAATGCATTCCTTGACCTTGCCGCCTCCAGGCGCGTCGCACCGTTAGCCAATCTAAGACAGTCCACGTGGATCTCTAACCAATCATGCGCTAGCGCAATCCTTTGTGACGCCCACCGCCTCGCCCCTTTCTATCGTGCGTAAAACTAGGTCAGTAGTGCTAGACAGCCGAGTGAATGACCCGCGCGGAGTGCTCGTTACAGGATGTTTCGTACTAAATTGTGCTGATATCTTCTTTAATGTCTTAGTCTTTGAAATCTTAATAATAACCAAGTTTTATTTAACGCATTACATGTAGTTATTGGATACTTTAAGTGGCCTTCGGCTGTAAGACGGTTAAAAAAGCACGGTGTATATTTACAATACCTAATATCAATATAAATAACATACTGCATTCTATTGTTGAAAAAGTTTTCGCCAAAATTGTTTTAATAATTCCAGCTACTATTTTTAATCCTCGTGGGTAATGTAAACTGTGAGTTTAGGACAACGCGTGTGTTCACCCTAGTTGTCCATACTAACATTGTAGTTAGTTTGTAAAATACTTATGCTTTCAATGATAACTTTCTTGCCAATCTATATTATGCGGCTATTTTTTATCAATACCTGTGTGTGGCAACCCTAAAAACAATGCTACCCCAAATAATGGGGGTGATGATCGCAAACATTTGTCACGCTGCGGCTGGGTGCAACAAGTTTCCCAACATGGTGTATGGAATCCGATGGAACTGCGTGGTTAAACTGTTTTGAAGTTCGGTTGTGACGACTACAGGTAAAATAGATAGATTTACGAAGACTTATTTGGTCCTTTAATAGCAGTTTAGGACAATATGAGATAGATTTAATATCATAAAAACTTGCCAACTTAGATGAGAACAAATTAAATGAGACTGTTTAGAACCTCATAGATGTGTTTATCAACATTCTTTTGTCATTATTTTGTTTACGCGACCGCCTGCCTGAGCGTTTAATGCCTATATCTACTGGTTATTAAAATATGCCTTGGTGGCGCAGCAGTTAGAGGGTCTGCGCCAGAGTCCCCTGGTTCGATTCCCGGGTCGGGCCAAAAATATGTACCTGGGTTTTCCTGTTCAGTCAGAGAAGCCCGGAGTTTGGAAGTTGGCGGTGTTTCTCCCCCGTGCCTCGGAAAGCACGTTAAGCCGTTGGTCCTGCGCCTGATCTCTCTCCGGTCGAGTCAGATTGCTGTCCCATCGGGTTATGAGAGTGAAAGGAATAGAGAGTGCACCTGTGTTTGCGCACACACTTGTGCACTATAATATGTCCCGCGCAGTGGGTTAGTCATTGTGACTGGCCACCGTAGTCGAAATCGGCTAAGGGGTCTAGTATTAAAAATATATGTAAAAAATATTTGTATAAACTGGGATATGCAGATAACATTCACATACATTATATCATTAAAACAATTGATTAAATCTATCTTCACTGCACATACACCGGATGTAGCGATTTCACGCATCGTGACATCGTGGACGTTTTCGCGCACATCCGGTCGCTGAAAAAAGCGTTATTGAGTGCGTGCGCGCATCGCTTGAAATATCGCCTAATGAGCGCTGAGGGATGACAACGTTTCGTGTTACCGACGCGATCGTACCCAACCGGGACAGGATTTACGACCAATGAGTAATGGAAATTAAAGTTTATGTTTTATTAAGATGATGAATTATTGTTTTATAAAAAAAGTTATGATCATGCATTGGAGATGTCCTGAAATTGTTACCAATAAATGTTTTATTTAAAAGATCTAATTAATGAGAAGAAGAAAGGCTTACTTATGACACGGCATACTTCTAGTAAGCTAAAAAATACATACTACGGGTCATTTATTTATTTATATCTCAAACTACCTAAAGCTGAAAAAAATATTGGGCAGCATACGCTTGCAATTGTTCATTCATCATGACAAAATACTACCAATAAACGAAAATAGATTCAAAAATTTTTTGGACATAAAAACAATACAATATCTTTATATACATTAAGTACACTTTATTCAAAATGAATTTAGAACATAAAATCTTATTTTCATATCCTTTGTTAATCATCGAAATATCATAACCACAATACAACTGCACAGTAGCAGACAGACAGTGCATACCCATTCTATATTTGCCCTTTCCCTTGTGTCAATACATCGATGCATAGTACAGCGGCCATTCTTAACAGAGCACTCTCAGAATAGATCACAATAATTCATAACGCTATGCGTTTGCGCACCCGATAATACTGCAGTGAGGATGGGGCGGTTTGGCCGCTGTGACATTCAATGAATATACGAACTGTAGTCAGAATTGAAGATTGTATGAAACTGACGTCGCATGAGCAGCGTTTTATTTTGACTAACTAATTACTTATGTAATTTTGTAACGTAACATGTAACTATAGACCATAGTATAATGGGTTCACTTTTTTTATTTGTAAAGGACTGCCACTTTTCTTGTCTTTAGACTAAACATCATACCAAACGCGACCATAGACAATTACATCGTAACGTAAACCTTGTCGGTCACAAAAACTTTTTTTAATTATGCATGGATTTGACTTTAGAGAACTTCTGCAACACATACAATTGACAAAGTTTTCTTAGTAATAGAGATAAAAAATATCAAAAAAACTTTAAATCTAGATAGATTGAAATTACATTACACAACAAATTTGGATTTTTAACAACACTCATTAAAATAACCGTCATATTCGAACCCACTTTTCACATAATCTTACAAAATCCATATTTCCAGTCAAACTTCCTCACAACTACTTAACCACTACAGTACATCAAACAAAGCGCGCGACAATAATAAGCGGAAGCGATGCGCCCGCGCAGCGCGCATGTTTTCGCGAGCGATGTGACAGGTGACAGGTTAACTATAGCCGGTGCCCGCTAATAGCGGCGCACTTCATAAAGTTATGCCATAGATTAAAGATGAGTATGTATTATGAGTGGTCATAGATTAAAGATCTATTGTGAGATGTACAAGATGGACGGTGCAATGCTACAGTGTGCTATTGTCGTTTGTGCTTTAGGAGTTTATTTTAAATACTTGCTACACTTACTATACATATATTGATTTCTTCCGTCATAATCGTTGTCTGGTAGTTCGTGACACACGAAAGAAATTTCTTTACTTCGAAACCGGACAATTAGTGTGTTGTCTGGCGCATATTTATTTATTTCTTAAAATTTCAGGAAAAGTTTATTTATTAAATGTATTTTTGTTGACATTGACACATAATATGTAAATAGATAGCAGAAAAAAAAAATCGTCATTTTAGTTATTGTTTAAGTTATTATGTACCTGATTGAACTAAAATAGTTACTAAAACCTTTTTCTTAAAGTAAAAAATACTTTACTGAAAACCGCATTAAAATCGGTCCAGCCAAACGCGAGGTATTCGCAGACAAACATACAGGTCGAACTGAGAACCTCCTTTTTTTGCAGTCGGTTAAAAAATACGGCATAATGATCCTCTGAATTTACATCGGTGATGAATATGATGATGAATGAAATCCAATGACGATTGACGACATCCCTACATACTTTGCGTTTCGTACTTCAATAATGCAAGGGCACGCAAGTGTTTTTCTTGTACGAAGTTTTTTTTTCTGGTTTGTTTTATTTTAGGGTGCTTTTGTAACACAAGTTCATGTCTTCTCACAACAACACCAAGTATGACTGAAAACACTTCAGCCCCTACTAACGAGTACATTCGTGTTTCCAACAGGACGATCAACAAGAGAGCATTGTTGTCCGCGAGTTGCGCCCGTTCTGGGAACACCCGGTATAGACGCGGATGTCAGACACGTCAACAGGGTTGCCAGCATCGAGAAAAAGATGTATGTAACATGATGTAAGTCCAATCAGTTGACTGAAAAAAATGTGGCAAATTTATTGATTTTACTTGGCGTGTAAAACAAAAGCAGCAATAAGTAGAGAGAGTAAATAAATAGCAGATGCACAGTTAATAATAAAAATAGCATAATTTTATTAATTTTGGACATGAAACGCAGACACATATTATAGAAACAAAATTACACTTAAGCTTAGTCACCGAGCCATTTTATTTTATTTTATTACATATTAGTCGACAAGCCCCGTCCAATTATTATCATCATTGACAAAGGACGTCCACTGATGAACATAGGCCTCCCCACGGTTTTTGAAGCGACAAGCCGTTTGAATAAAATCTAATAAGAAATAGCCGTTGGTCCCGGCTAATATCCATTGATATTAGTCGTCCAGTCAGAGGCCTTATGGGCGGCTTGATAACATCTGACAGCAGGGTCACTTTTCTTGCAAACAGCCCTCCACCAATCTGCAATGAGCCCGCGTGGTGGAGTATGGCTCAAACTACCTCATAGTTGAGGTAAGGCCTTTGCCCAGCAGTGGGACGTTACAGGCTTACTTTACTTTACTTAAGAGATAACCAGTACCTGTTTTGCTAACTCAGTATGATCTAGCAATGCCTGATTCTGAAACACTTCTTACATTATGAAACATATTCTTGTGGTAAAGTAAAACTGGACCCTTGCTGGTCATAAATAGCCGTGATGACAAAAAAGGTGTCAGCCCTAACCCCGATGTTGCTTTTGACATCATTTACAATGCAACTCAGGATCCATTAGGGCTCTTATCTAGAACAATTCGCTTTGATGTTGTATGACCGGAGGAAGATGGATTGCTACTAATGATTACATTATAATTGATACTATTATTGTTATGTATTCAGGGCAAGTGTAAAACAAAGGCAAGAGTTATTGTTATGGCAATGACTATAGATAGTGCCATCCACGAAGGCGCGCACCACCTTTCGTTCTAATTCTAATCGTTTTAAGTACATGTGTGCAAGTTTTTGCTAATATTTGATGAAGCTATAATGAATTTAATTATTACATATTTATTATATGATATAAAAATATTTGCCACACACCCTGCACCCCGCGCTTTCCTTAATCAAAAATGAACGGCGCGCGCCTTGGTGGATGGCACTATCTATAGGTGACAGTTTGAATGGACAGGATTCATTAAGGTTTTGAAACTTCCGATTCTGGACTTAAAGGTACAAAATAACAATGAAATATTGAAATATTTATTTGCTCAAAATGTGGTTGCAATAGGTAGTAGTAGGTACAGATAAAAAAATAAAAAATATATTATATTTCATCATTTACAAGGATTTTGCACTATAACAAAGCATATTGTAAGAGGTTGAGAAGGTATTAGAAATAATACTTCATTTTTCATGACTTCTGCTGACTCTCTAAAAATAAGTCGTATGACGATTTCATTCCAATTAGAATAAAATCTAATAAGAGATAGCCAGCACCAGTTTTGCTTACTCAGTCTGTTCTAACAATACAGGGTGTAAGACCTTTTTTTTTTTTTTTTTTTTTTAAGGTGGAAAAAATGCATTGAATTGCATACCCTCCGCTTGGCCGGACGGAGGGTTATGTGGGGCTCTCCTCTCCAGAAGGGAGAGGCCTACCCACTAAAATAACCACCAGTTCCTTCTCGCTGTGTGTGGTGAACTTGGTGTAGCCAGGCCTTCCCCAAACGTTCACCGCACACAGTTTTTGCTCGCGACGGCGAGCCCATCTCGGGCCATTTAACACCATAATATCAGGTCAACCTTGGCGACCTTACTCCACTTTTATTTTATAACTATGCTATGCCTGGGCTCAAAAGATGCCCAGGTGTATAAATAAATAAATAAACTTCTCTGAGTGTTAACAAAATAAACAATATAAAAAAAAAAAAAAAAAGGGCTACGTATTTACACAAGCTGCCAGCTTACAGGTGTAAATAGTCTGCTCGCTGGCATCAGATTCCTACTCTATGACTAGAATTCTTCTAGAATAGAAGTCTTCTTTCTTTCTTTAATCTTCATTGCCGACAATGGCTTTGATGACTGTCGGTAAGGATAGGTCGCTCCCAATGTGCGTGACTAGAGTCGCCCTCTCCCCAGACCAAGCAGCTCTTCTAATGTGTGCTGCGCCGTATCCTCTACCGCACTACAGTGGTGGCACTCGGCAGTCCTCTCCCTGCCAATTCTACACAGATACTTACCGAAGCACCCATGTCCCGTAAGTATCTGCGTCATTCGGTATGACAGAGGACTTCCGTGCCTGTCCACCCAGTTCATGAGAACTGGTTGCAAAGCGTTGACAGTCCGAAGACCTGCACTTGGCTCCTTCAGCCGTTCAGCCCACTCCTCCATCATCAGCTGTCGAGCATCCTTACGCCAGTGCTCAACTACATCTTTAGCCGGATTTGTACCACTAAGCCTAACCTCAGCGACATGGTGGTACAATTCGGCTAATACCCAGGCTTCCAGTTCCCACGGAGCAGTGCCGGCTAGTGCGCATGCCGCTTCTCCAGATACTGTGCAATAGACACGAGATATTTTAATTGCTAGAGCGCGCTGTGGCCTCCTCAGTGCTGCTACGTTATCGCGTTTTAGAGCAGCTATCCACACCGGAGCGCCGTAAAGGGCAAAAAGTCGCCGGCACCCTGCATGAGGACCTCCGAGGTTGGGCATTAGTCGGCAAAGCGCCCCTGTTACCCTTTTTAGCTTGGGGGCCAGGTAAGCGAAGTGGGCCTTAAAGTTCCATCGACTGTCAAGCACCAATCCCAGGTACTTCATGGTGGATTTGACAGCGATGGACACGCCACCTACTTCAATGTGCGAGCCTGTTGGGGGCGCTTTCCGAGGTCCATGGAAACACAGTGCCTCAGATTTATTTAGGGCTACCTTAAGTCCGAGACGTTGGATTCGGTCCACGGCCTGTGCGATACCGGCTGTAGCTAGCAGCGCCGCCTGCCCATAATCATTTCCTTTTGCTATGACGAGGGTGTCGTCTGCGTAACAAACAATGCTCACTCCTGGGGGCATCACTCCTCTTATGGCCCAGTCATAGCCGATGTTCCACAGGAGCGGTCCGAGGACCGAGCCCTGTGGAAAACCGCATGTCAAGATGCAGGGGTGTACAAACTGGAATGTGACTGTGGCCTCTCCTACATCGGTCAAACAAAGCGTAGTATAGGCGTGCGGATTAAAGAACATATAGCTGACATGAAACATAGACGGTCAACGAAATCTGCAGTATGTGAACATGCCTTGGATAAACCTAACCACTTCATACGTTTTGACCAACCTAAGGTACTCGCGAAAGAACGGCGTTTTGTTCCTCGCATGCTACGTGAGGCCATAGAAATAAGAAAATACCCTAATTTTAATAGAGAAGATGGTTGGAAAGTTCCACCGGCATGGGATCCTATTCTTTTGAAGACACAACCAACATCTCATACTGCAAGATCTCAAGACACTGTAAGCTCTTTCTGCGTGGATAGGAACATCAATTAATATTAATGAGTGACGGTAGTTTAATTTAATTTTTCATAACTATGTAATGACAAATAACACCTTAGTCTGCCTGTGACCACGGATGCTGTAAAGCATTCGAAACGTCAGGCATAAAATAAAAATAAACGTTCGCGAAATCAATCCGTAAAATTGTTGTTTTATTGTAATGTCACTGGCTTTCTGCCCCATCCGTCTGCCGTGGGAAAGATGATTTCTCGGCTATGCAAGTAATCCGCTATAATTTGCTGTAAATACAGAGGCACGTTATGATATTTCAGTGCCTCTTTGATGCACTCATGTGGGAGTGAATTAAATGCGTTTGCGATATCCAAAGACACCGCTACGACCACTCCCTTGCGTGCCACTTCCTCCTCGGTAAGTCTCTTGACTCGTTCTATTGCGTCTATGGTGGACCTTTGCCGACGAAATCCGAATTGGTTATCGGCCAGATCTGGGTCCATCTCTGCAAGGTGCCTGTTGAGGCGTCCAGCGATTACGCGTTCAAGCAATTTAGCGCCTTCGTCCAGTAAAACAATAGGTCTATAAGCCGATGGAGAGTCAGCTGGTCGGCCCTCTTTTTTTAGGAGGACAAGTTTACCTGTCTTCCACCTAACCGGAAAGTGACCATTTTTAAGGCAGGTTGACAACAAAGCTCGAAACCGAGGCTCTAGTCCATTTTTGAGAGCCAAGACCCAAATTCGTCCCGGTACCCCGTCCAGTCCTGGCGCAGTTTTCTTCGCCTGAAGTCGAAGTATGGCTGCTCCAAGTTCACCTTCTGTAACTTCTGGGGCTTCACCTCTGTCCGTTTCGTGCTCCCTGAAGATGACTGGCGGTCTAACTACCTGATGAGCAGGGAACAGAGCATCTAGTACACTGTGTAAGAGATCCAGATCCATGGTTGCAGTCAGTGGTGGTGCCCAAGGGCGCAATCTGCTCATGACAAGTCTGTAGGGGCGTTCCCATGGATCCTGATCTAAAGTGGCGAGGAGCTCTTCCCAAGCGGCATTTTTGGCTTCTCCTATGGCAATCCTTAGTGTTTTCTTAGCGTCCTGGTAAGATGCGTACAACGGAGCGTCTAGAGTCTCATCTCTATTACGGCGTCGTCGGTGGCGAGAGTACTGTCGCCTTGTCGCCACACATCGTTCCCGTAGTAGTGCGAGTTCTGGTGTCCACCAGTGCACGGCAGTTCGTGGCGGCAAATTTCTCACCCTGGGCATTGCCGAGTCACACACATGCGACATGGACTCCCGAAACCAATCCACCTCAGCTTCCGGGTCTACGATCTCGGGACATGGTGACCAGCTTTCAACTAGCGAAGCCAATATGGCCGTGTCTCGGTCGAGTCGTTTTAAGGCCCATCTGGGACCCAGCTCGCTCGGGGATTGACTTGAGCTTTGCGGGGTAAGTTGGAGGGAGGAGATTTCGAAGCATACATATCTGTGGTCTGACAGAGTCTCAACTTCCTCCAGCACTTCCCATCTCTGGATACGGTTTGCTAGGGCGGGACTAGCAAACGTGATGTCCACAACAGAACCGCCCTGCATGCGCACGCATGTGTCAGTGGTTCCCCGGTTAACAATGACAAGACCATTTGCCAGCAGCCAGTCCTCAACTAGTTCCCCACGCGGGTCCGTCACTCGAGAACCCCATGACAATGACTTTGCATTTAGGTCTCCTGCAACTATCACGTCGTATGGATGGCTCCAGCCCCGCAATAACGCACCCACTTCTGCCAGGAAAGTTTCGCATTGAGCTATTGATCGATTCGGTGAGAAATAGACACCGACCACTACAATCTCACCGACCAACGCTGCAATACATCCATGACCTCGTCTAATTCGGCCAAAAGGTGGTGAGTTTACTGTTGGATTTGTGATGATGGCAACCATTCCGTCTAGATCTCCCGCCCAGTTATCCCTGTCAGGCACAAAGTACGGCTCCGACACAATACAGATCTGCGTCATAAATTGTGCCATACTTTTGAGTAAGAGGTCCTGAGCCCGGGCGCAGTGGTTAATGTTCGCCATTAAAAAGTCCTTGGCCATCCTAAGCACTGGACATTGCAGCCTCCTCAGGCCCTTGTAATGGGCTAGATCGCTTTGGCTGGCTCATGGCGCTTGCCGCCGCTCTTCTCCCAATGCTAGTGTGTGGAGCCTTGCAGGCTTTAGTTCCCACGCGGTGGCCTGCAGGATTTCCGGAAGCCATGCATAATGTGCAGTGCGGCTCGTTAAAGCAGTTGACTGCTATGTGGCCTAGCTGTCCGCATCTGTAGGATTGCCGGCTTCTATCCACCGGTGATGGACATACAGCTTGTACGTGCCCTGCTTCCAGGCAGCGGAAGCATCGCAGCTCCCTGTTAGGTAGTAATTTTACTCTTGCAACCACCCAGCCGATTCTGAGACGTCCTTCTACTACCTTTTTGGCTGCAGTGACAGGGCATTTTACCCAAGCTGCAAAGAGGCCAGTGTGGTCGCGCTTTGGTACTCCAGCACGAACTTGATCGACCAAGCAGCCACCCATCTCAGCCACCGCCTTAGCTATCTCCTCAGGTGTGACCGAGTCGTCTAAGCCAGATATCCGCAACTCAGAGCACTTGCTCGGTCTAGTAACTTTAAGGTCTCCTTCGTTAAATATTTGCTTCAGTTTGTTAGCCAACAGATTTGCTTTTTCGTCGCTGGTGGCACCTGGAACTTCAATAATCGTGGCACCAGTAACAGCCCTGCGGAACCTAACGCCATCAATGCCTAACTCTGCAATGTCGACTCGTTGTTTGGCGTCTGCAATAGCTGTCGCATAGGTTATTCCGCGATCAGCGGCCCCTGTCTGTAGAGTAAGGACAACTGCGGTAGACCTCGGCACCTTGGTTTTCGGCTTTGGCTGCCGTTTCGCCTCTGGCTGTCTTGCTGGCTGCTTTTGTCTTGCCGCTCTATTTACTTTACCACGCTTGACCACGGTGCTCCATCCTTCAGACGTAGATGCTAGAGCGGGTGGTAGGGGCTGTGGGGCAACAGGAGCTGCATCATCAGTAATCGTTGCAGTTGTACTGCTTGTTGCAGGCACAGATTCTTTGCTTTTCACTTTCCTGTCTCTTCTTTTCCGTTTTGGGTTCTGACTTTCCACGGCACTTTGAGCAGCATTTGCCACAGCTGTTGTTGGTGTAGCTTTGCTCGTCTCTGTGACCCTTGGTGTCTTTGACCGTCGTTTCACTTCTTGGGCTGGACGATCACCGCCCACGTCACCTTCATTTGACGATTTTGCCGGAGCTTTGCCTACTCGTCCCGAGGTTCCTACCACAGGGATGCTCGGATCCATGGAGCGACGTGGTACAGCCTCCGCGGGACTGGTGTTCAATTCTCCGTTAACGCAGGCTTTAAGTTTTGCCATCTCTCGTTTCAACTCTGCTACTTCCGCCTTTAAGCGTTCGTTTTCGGCCCGTAGGTCGCGCACCTCATCTGACGTAGTGCGAGAGACCAATGCTTCTGCGGCTTCCCGCACCATATCATGCGCCGTATTGAGTGCACTCTGCATCTTGCCACTCAAATGCCCCGATTTGTTTTTTACCTTTGTGACTAGTTCGAGGCCGGTTTTAACCTGTTGCATTAGCGCGATACCTGTCTCCTTGTCAGCAGTTTGCTCTGGTGTGGCAGAAGCTATTAGTGCTCGCGTCTTCGCCCTGATGTTGTTGGCTTCGGCTGTCTTTGAAGCGATATCTTGTTCAGCCTCTAGTTGAAGTTCTTCGCGCTGTTCCTTAAGAAACTCTTCTTTAATAATTTCTCCTTAAAATCACCCGATGTCGCCGCTGGTCTGCCCCTTGATTTTCGGGTGACCTGGGCTTTGAGAATCTTTGCAGATCTACAAGACTCGTCCGAGTCCGCGTCTGAAGCATTATCATCCTTCCTTCTCTTGTTTCTCCAGAACTTCTGCCCTGGTACTTGAGACCGCCCTGACACAGAAACCATCGTGGTCACTGAGGAGTCTGACGCCTCTTCACCTCTGTCTAGTCCGGTTAATGTCGCCTGAAGTTTGCGGGAGCCTGAATTGCTCACATCTTGATTACTTCTTACCTTGGCCGCCGCACTTCTTGTAAGGCGTGTTTCTTGCACGCTTGTCTCTTCAACGCAGCTGCGGAGTGTCAAGGGCTGGAATTCGATGTCGCAAGTGCGGTTAATTCCTTCACACGCAATATCTACTTCCTTTGTACCTGACAACTGCGTATTATCTTTGGTTGTTGTCCCATCCGGTCCAGTTTCTGAGCCTGTCAAACTGGTATCTACTACTACAATATGTGGAGCCGCAGTCACAGCCAGCAGTGGTTCCGCTGGGTCGGCAATAGTTGTGGACGCCTCGCGCCCGGGGATTGGTCGATTTGAAGTGTTGAAGGTATCCATTGTCTTATAAAGAAGAAAATGTATTCATCCGGTGGGGTCTCCACCCTCCTTGGAGCCCGCATAAGGGGAGCCGCACAATGCGGCCCAGAGCTGCCCACCAGACATAGCGGAGTAAACGCCTATACGAAAGTGCAGGATCTTTGACGCGACGGTTGGGGCAAGGTTATCGCAAAGTCGACCAAACTTGCAAAAACACCGAGCCCGCCGCCTGCCCTGCCCCCCACACCCCCCGCTAACCATTGAGAGGACGGTTAAGCCGGTCCCCTCCAGCCGATTGATCCCGACTCGGCTAAGCCGGGACCGCCCGAGTTGACCAGAAATCGGAGCCAAAGGAATGTGTTGCCTGGGTGGTCTGCCTCAGGCTCAACGCCCAGGATCTCTTTTTCCCGGTCGTGCGGGCATCCCGCGCACGGCACTAACACGCGGCCTAGTTTGTTAAGGTAAACCTGGAAACCCTATCGGGGCCACTACTATTGCCCTCCACCACGCAGGAGCTAACCGCAGACCCTGCCTCTCGTCCCTTCGGGAGAGACGCCGCCCAAGATTTATTATGTGGTTTTCTCCACGCGACCCGGGCAAATGCCCCGACGGTCCCCGGTCCCCCTCCATGGAGGTTAACGGGTCGCCCGGTGGGCCCACCAGACGCCGCAGGCGCCTATGGGCAGGCCACGCCGCGCATGGCAGGAATTCGGCCGTCCGCGCGCACCACAGTACACGCGTCCGTTGCCCAGGATGCACCACGAGGAGGTATCCCACCAAAGCACCCCAGGGTGTAAGACCTGGAACACCCCTTGAAATTGGCTCGTTCTTTTTACACCATGTATCTGTGAAATATTCTTGTGGTAAAGTAAAAATGGACCAATCATAAATAGCAGAAGTTGTCAGTTTCATTTTTAATTATTATAACTTTTAATTTTTATTTATTTAGACATTTTCAAATTGCTAATTTACTTGTTAAATATCGATAAACTAACAACTTCCCTTTTTTTGCAAATGTCAGTTCAAAATAATGGATGCATCCATTAACATGTTCCTACAATGCTAACTTTATTCATAGTAAATCTGCGATAGAAGCTTTTCAGATTTCTCGCTATACTAAGTGACAGACACATAAAGTGCTTTCAAAGTGACAGTTGACAGTTTACGGCCAAAAAACAACAAACGACAATGTAACGCCTGCTTAATTGAGTAAAGGCGACGTCTTACCTTGAACTAAGCTTTTCTTTATGTGAAGGTTTGGGGACACTGCAAGATAAGATATTGAAAAGATATGCGAAGACATTGTATTGTCAAGTTTTTTTTTAGTGCAGCTAATTAATTGATTATTTATTTCAATGCCTACAAATAAAAGTCTCCCAGCTATTATTTTTGTTACATACAATTTGGTTTGATGTACTGAATGAGTGATTTAATGCTTCGTTAAGCCTTTTGTTTCACCCTGTATATAAAGATTTATCAATTTAGTTGATTAAATGTTAAATGCTCATGTATGTAAATACACACCATTATAACTCGTATGTATGCCATTCTTAGAAGATATATTTCGTACGTATTCAATTATCTGATAACTTAATTATACAGGTTAATTTGAAATCTAGTCACTTCAGGTATTATCATGACACTAAGTTGATCACATGGTTGTTCATCAATTTTTAACTTTATCGCCTCGCTTCCACTACACGACCAACCTACCTCCTCTCAGTCTTATTGGAAACCAGATTTAACCCAGACAATTGACTTTGTTGGCCGTAAGTCAGCCACAAACGGATGCCAACGTCGACCACGCTCATTGTGAGCCGATGGATATTAATTAAGAAAGGACATTGTTATTGTACGTGTTCAGATTATAGCGACATTCGTGTGAATCAGTGTACGTACAAATTAAATGACTTGAACATTACATGAACGGGGATATTTTTTGTTTGATTGATATTGGTGATATAAAAATGTGAATAACATGGAAAATATTAACTTTACGTAACTCACACAGGTCTATAAACCCCCGTATTTATAGTGGGTCACTTGAAAATCTAGAATTCTTAATTTTGACAGCACTAATTTTATACGAAATCTATTTTGATTATAACATAAATTGCACTTGTAAAAAGACAACTGTGACTTTGCGATAGACGAGGAATTGAACCCCGTGTCTTACGCTATCCGGGCGTATGCCTATACCACTCGGCCACCGTCACATTAACAAGCCTGTTGAATTTTGCGAGTGCTTTTTTACGCATAGGCTGCGTGACATCATCAATGTTGCGAGATTGCTCTCACAATATCCGAAGGAAAATATTTTTACAAATATTTTAACAATCAGTTATGATGATGAAAGCCAATTTATAGTTTATTTTTGTTTTTATAGTGAATTTATAGTTTTTATAGTTGAATTTTCAGGGGTTCAATTCCTCGTCTGTCGCAAAGTCACAGTTGTCTTTTTACAAGTGCAATTTATGTAATTAAGTTTGTATGGTGACAAAACACTATAAAAACAAAATAAAATATTTTGATTATTTTTTTTAAACATAGGTAGGCCCTGTCCTGTAACCAGTAATTATTTCTCAATGGTTTTCATTTGTTATAAATAAATAACAATTTATTGTTATTTTCTAACAAAAAAAACGAACCAACAATGTATTGCAAACAAATGTGTCCAGTCATAGAACTTGGTGACACAGTCATTTACAACAACGATTTAGCGATTTTGGTATACATAGATTATGAGAATCATTTTCGAGCACTATGACCCGGTCAAGGTAGCTACGTATTCTGTAGAATCATTGCTTAAATTATTAGCTCCTATTTACTGTTCCTAGAAGTCTTTAACACGTTCCGGGACACTACTCCAGACACAATAGATGTTTTATTGTTTTCACGCCTGTAGGCGTTCACTGTCCCGGAACGTGTTAAGAGGTGCTCGTAAATGCTTTACCTTACACATTCATAAGACTCATTAAACTTTGACAACGCAAATAAAGTTTACTCTGCCCAACAAAGTTGACATACCTTAGTATGTGCAACAAGAAATGTGATAACCTTGATGATCCTAAATCATTTTCGATATGAATACCGTGCCTAAAACACATGCCATTAACTAAGATGGCCCCTGTAATGGGCCACTGCTCCGTAAATTGGCCATAAATTAGCTTAATTGCTGGCTTCGTTGTAGTATCAGAGCTATTTTTATATACTTAACTTGCGGTTCCAGCGAACTTCGTTTCGCCCCCAGCCCCGTTCCGCCCCGGCACCGTTTTATGGGAATTTTCTTTGCTATAAACCTCACGGAGCCCGAGACCTTTCCAACGAATGCAAAACCGTAGAAATCGGTTCGTGTGTTCTGGAGTTAAAGCGTCAGGAATGAAAACCCGATTTTTATATAGTAGACTAACACATGATTTTGTATTTATTTATTTACTTATAAAAACTTTTTAAATCGCCCGACTATTAATATTGTACGCTAAATCGATAAAAACACAATTTTCAGATGATATTCGCGGAGATGTATTTCATTAGAATTGATTTTGTAATACAGAACTTCGTCTGTTTTCACATATCAGCAGCTAGATATACACAAGTTTCCATTCCTTTGTGAATCAACACAAATCGTGATTTTCAAATAAAATGTGTGTGTGAACAGTATAATTTCAAACTATACCCTGCGAAGTTATATCTAGATCTCTGTCTATGTTTACACATTTCAACGACTAGAAAATATATGTATGTATGTATGTGCGCATTCCTTTATGAATCAACACAAAGTGTCTCTTAATTTCGCCTCCCCAGCTACGAGGTTTACAAAGTTCTATCTGTTGTGTACGGTCAGCGGATAAGATTTTAAAATGTTATTTATTAGCCTTGTCTTTTTAAAAATGATTGGTTGTGAAAATGTTTAGTTGTATGAATAGTATTTTATACCCATTAAAATTACGAAGTGGTCTACACCGAAAAAAAAAAACGTTTGACAACCTCTGCGATGTAGTAGCTAAGCATACTGAGATTCAAGGCGTCGTCATTCCGAGGTCCTGACTTCGATCCTGCAGCCACATTATTGACATTTCGCCCTGATAGATAAAATTTTCTGCTGCATCAAATATCCTTTTAACTTATGTAGCTATCGTAAAAAGACTACTTTTACTAAAATCGTAAAAAATATTTGTAAAAATTCTTCTCAATCAATAAATACACGAAATCATGAATTTCTGTCAGCGTTTTTGAGCGCATTCTAGTTGTTCGACAAATAAAACTGTAGCAGGACTACCATAATTCCTAGTCGGGTCACTATTTCAATCATAATTTTCTATATCGTCTAGCCTCGGGTCTGAGTGTTGACCACCACGCCGATGTTTCTAATTTCCATAACACTGCATTAGCTACTTACTTATGTTGCTTTTTTTAATATGATAACTTGATAACTTGCGCACTTCTGCGCTAGTTCCTAAAATACTTTTTTGGCAGTCTAGTCTTCCCCCAGTCCCCCACAAAGAATGAACCGCCGTTAATTATTTTACCAACTACTGCCTGGGTATCGTTAGAATGGACCTATCACTGCGCGATGCCCTAAAGAAAAAAAACAAATATGAACTGCATGACACGAAATGGACAAACGCGGGCGAGCGGGGAAGGGGTGACATGTTTGACAGGTCCATTATTACGATAACCGGGTTATAATAACGCAGCTAGAAACAGCGATGTTAAAATATAAGTATGTCTAATTTATTTGTTCTGCTGACGGTAACCCAGTGGGGTGGCGCACAAAGACCCACTGCTCTTTTCCTCCGCATCTTCTTCCATTTTTTACTTTTTGGCCCTCCCCTCCCCTCTCCCCACCCTCTGTCCTCGCGATAGAATCACTCATGCGTTTTGTTTCATTTTCTTGTGATCGTTTATTTATGTATTAAATAATTAAAAGTAATCATTATAAACAGTTTAACTTGGTTTATGTGCAAGAGCAACGTTTTCAACTCATATGGTGTGAAATTTAAACCATTATAATTAAACGTTTATTTAAGAAGTTAATCTAGTTTGAGTGCTAACAAGATGCTACTCGTATAATGACATTTTCTTAATAGTAGTAGTTTTCGGGGCAATCTACTCTAATTTGTATGCTTTTATCCATTGAGAAATGGGAACTAAGTAGGTACTTTATTTCATTTCTCAGTGAGAAATGAAATCAAAGGGCATATTTGAACATATACATGTATGTAATGATAAGATGTAGCCAGCAAAATTATATTTTAAGTCAATTTATCTCACTATATCATTTTCAAATATCACCAAACTTCCTCAATAAACGGTTAATGACGTATTAACCCATAGACAACCCCCGTCATCCTCCCCATCTCACCCTAGAGAGGGTGCAATTATACCCAACGCACCCTAAGACGGACATCTTTGCTTATGAGCAGAATTTGAATATCGAATACGTTTTAATTTGGAAATGGAACTGACCGGACCCTTATAATGCTACGGTTTAAGATGAGGACTTATTTGGAGGGACAATGGAGGTTTTAAGTGTGTTTGGTGAATGATCAAAAGATGGTAGGAAGTAATAGGTATATACTTGAATAAAATTTGTATGATTTTCTCTTAAAATTTACGATGAAAGCTTTTTTTCTATTAATCCTGATGAGCCTTCAAATCTTTATTGGTAAACTTAAACTCCTTCATCTTTGCTAGTTCAACGTCTAATGTTTAATGTCAACAAATAAAATAATTTACTTTTTAATTTAAAAAGATATTAGTGTTGAACGATGAATTAGCTATGAATGTTGTTAGTTCTGTGTGTATCTTGTTTTAAAAGGAATATTTTCGCTAAAAAGGAGTGTCAAAATTGTTTACAATATTCGACTAGTGATGAAAAACGGACTTCAGTTTAATTGTTAGTTAACGAGCAAGAAAGAAGTTCGTTAAGTTAATTACTTTAACAGCAATTAGTTAAGTTAAGTTTAGCCTGTAAGCATCCCACTGCTGGGCAAAGGCCTTACCTCAAATATGAGGTAGTATGAGCCATACTTCACCCCGCGGGCTCAGTGTGGATTGGCGGAGGGGTGTTTGCAAGGCAAGCGACCAACCTTGCTGTCAGATTTTATCAAGCCGCCCATAAGGCCTCTGACTAGGCTTAACGACTAATACCAATCGATATTAGCCGGGACCAACGGCTTAACGTGCTTTATCTTAACTTTACAGCAATTATTATTTCAATTATATTTGGATAGTCTCTTCAACAGGGACAAATGGAGAGGGTTAAAGGAGGCCTACACCAAGCGATTGGTAGACAGTGGCTGAAGAAGAAGAAGAAGAAGAAGTCTCTTCAAAACTAACACTAAGCTCTCGCACTACCCAAAATCTTAAAAAAAAACTATTTGCACACAGGATGTTGTCTACAACAGAGGTCAAAAGCTGTAAATGTCAAATTAATTTATTGTCAGTTATGCAAGCCCAGTCCCGACATGACAAAGCCATTATCATTTTTTATGACAAAATCTGATTCTGATTCAAGTGGTCTCAAGTGTGGGCATGTGGTTCGAAACTTGGGAACGTTCCAAATGTTACATTTTGTTAAAAATGTTTGCTCCTGTAGGATTGATCATTGTGAAATAGAAACAAATTTTCTTATCTTGGGTTTGCAATTAAAATGGCTTTGCTCAGAAAAAATAAGTTTTACATTTGTAGTACGAACCCTTTAGTTTCTAAAATGAAACTAAATACATTTGTAATAACAAGGAGATAGGTAATGCTGAGAAAGGGATTTTATAGAATTAGATAACTGTTTGAATACCAAATGGTTGCTTAGACATTATCAATTACAAGGTTAGGTTTCTTCCAGAGAACTTTGAAGTGAAGTAAAACTTTGGTTATGCCAGTTTTAGATATAACTACGCAATTTATTAGTTTACTAGCTTTTGCCCGCGACTTCGTCCGCGTTTACCACTATATCTTTGCTCCTATTGGTCGTAGCGTGATCTTATATAACCTATAGCCTTCCTCGATAACTGGACTATCCAACACAAATAATTATTCAATTCGAACCAGTAGTTTTGGAGATTAGCGCGTTCAAACAAACAAACAAACAAACAAACTCTTCAGCTTTATAATATTAGTATAGATTAACTTAAAGGAACCATCTTCTTACTAATTCATAGCCTTCACCAAATCAATTCCCTTTTAAAACATATTCGTTTTGCACTCACCTAAATAAAAGCCGTTGTATCCTAAAGAGATAGCGGCCATACATCGCAACATAAAAGCACCCAGAATAAAAGGCAAACAAAATGTCTATACGCGCAACACTAAGCATTTCCAAGACGTAGGGATGGTGGTATGGGCATAGGGGGCGCTCACATAACTTACACCACCGCAACGTTGCTTGACCAACTTACAAAAACACCCAATTAATCAAAATTAAACCCTATTTCCTAAGTCATAAAAGCGTAGACATCTGCGAAAGATAACATGGTTTAACTCATAACCATTGACCAGAATTGCAAGACCCCTGCCGTTTCATAGTAGTCCTCCATCGACGTATTAATGAAGTATAGGAGAGAGAGGCAGGGGAGACCAAACTTAAATGGACAGTGGAGTTTTTAAAATTTAACCTAGTGTGCGTGGGTTATACGAAATGTAGCAAGAACGACAAAAATAGTACTTTGTATCAATTGGCTTTATTGTAAATGTTATCTAAAATAACAACTATTTAGGGTCCCCCCCCCCCCTACCATAGTCATAGACCAATTGGGTTTCACATTCAATCTCTCAAAAAAAAAGCACTCTCATTTTTTTTTCTTGCAAAAACGTAACCTTTTTAATTAACATTTAACTACGTAGGTGCTTATTTATTTTTAACCCAAAGATTTTCATTTGCTGATAAAATTGTAGATCGGTAGATCTCCGATCATATATTATAAGGAAAATTAAGTTGCTCAAAGATATTTAAAAATGCTTTTAGTTCAACGTTGAAAAATAAGAGTACTTTTTCTCAGAAAAACATTTTATTTTATTATACGAAATTCGGGCTTCGCCTGATAAGGTTAAATTAAAAGATAATATTTTTATGTAAGTATTTGTTATCTTAACTAAATATTTTAATTAGCAGTTAGAATCTTATCAGCGCTTACAAATATCTATGGGAAATTGTGGAGTCTCAAACCTTGAGGTAAATGGAATGAATAGATGATGCTTTTTTAAACATTAGTTCTATTCATGATGAACTCAAAGGGCCTGTTTCACCATCGACAAATAAACACTACCTATCGAATATTTAATCAATGGAACGAAATTCCGTATAAGTATGGGGCAAACAACGCTTAGCCGAACTTATAAAGACATTGTAAAACAGGGCGCAAGTCTTTAAAGACAAAAGAATGAGAACTAAATAACAATTTTAATAATAAATAAAAAAAATACACTTGAAAAATGGGACCACCATCTCAAATAGAGAGAGAAACCATTAAGTTAGATATACTTTTACCCATTTTTAAACAAAAAGTATTATTTTAAACTCATGTTTAACGACTGATAGTTAAATACCTATCGAACAAAGCCAATAAAGACAGAAATGTGCTTTACAACTCTTGACCCGCACCACGAAACCCGTCTTTTAGCGACAGTTACGCATCGCTATCGCTTTTCCTTGACCCGCCGTGGTAGCGGGCGATCGGCAGACGACACCGTCTCGCTTCCGGCTCGGACACGGGCCTATCGCGTCTTAATTAATGAACAGCGAGGTAGTTGGGGTCGGGAAATTGTTTCCACAGGGCTCTTTCAACTGTTGTGTAAGGTATGAGGATTTTTGATATCGAAGGGAAATCAATGGTTAAATATCGTTACCAGCACAGTTGAATATTTAGGATTTTGCGTGTTTTGAAAAAAAAGGTCGTATCTACCTTAACCAACGTTCATTATAGTAGCCATTTTGTCCATTTATTAAGATATTATTTTGTTCAAAACATGCATTACTTGTAATTATTCAACCGTTGGTAACATTTTTAACCATTAATTGAGTTAACTATCTATCAAGAAACTGGCCTTGAATCTTACCTTTCTCTAACTATAGGATATATCTTCTGTGGTTGTTACTATAGCTAGAAGGATAAAAATAGGTAGGATGATAGCTAGTAAATAAGTAAAACCTAACATAATTATTAAAAATGTAGGTACCCGTAGCTAATTAATTAAGGCACGTCTGTAATAAAATATTTAGCATGGCTATGGAGGTAGGTAAAATTTTTTCACGATTTTATTCAAACAAAGTTTTTCAATAATTCAAATGCAAGCATTCACGAATTATTTTACAAAAAATCATACCTACTGAATGACACCTACCACTGCATTTCAGACATCATATCTATTCCAAACAAAGAACAATTCAAATTTTCAAATTCAGAACGCGGACGTCGCCAATCCGACAATAGAACCGCGCGGCATTCCAATTCGGCGCGCTATTGTTGAACGGGGCGCCTTGATTGGTCGACGGACACAATGGGCCACGCCCACCGCACAATGCCCTATTGTCGTCGCCACTTGTAGAACGCTACGCCCAGTGGTACGGAGCTATTTTTTTCTTGGGAAAATTTTACGTGCATATTATTTCGAAAGTAGATTAAAAAAAATCATAGAGTTGGAAAAAGAATCTTTTTACATAATTATGAATAAATTTATTAAGTTTATTTTGATTTAAAATTTTATTAGTACCACCTAGGTATTTAAATGTAGTACTTACTAACTATTCTTAGTTTTGTTCCGTGAACCAAAATAATAAGAAAGGTAAATAAAGTATGACCTTGTAGAGATTGACGATTATCGTCCTACCATGTTTCTTTCCTATGGATAATTAAAGACTTTAATTAAGGTGATTGATGCTGCTTTTAACTACAACATTAATAGATACACTTGGTTCATATGCAAGTACCTTCTAGCTAAGTGACTTACAACTTGTAATTTTTGAAATTTGAGTAAAAAATTTATTTATTTTATGACTACATACAAATATTAACCTAAAAGCTAAGCTAAGATGCCAAAAAAAAATATAATTATTAATTGAAATATAAAAATAAGCAATCTTCTCGTTAACAGACATCGCAAACTGTTAGTCTAACATCATTACCGCTAACGAGCAAAATCCAATCTTTAAGCAAAGTCGATATTTTTAAAAGCCGAAACACATTAGAACGATTCGGACCGGTAATAAATTCTTTAAAAAAAATCGCTCTCTAAGTGCCCCAAATGGAAATGGCAGGTTATTTTTTCCGTAAAAGCATCGTTTAAAACACTAAGTGAACGGACATCATCTGTATTAGACGGAAATAAGGACAAAATATTGTAGGGGGCGCCACTGGCCGTACAAATGAGGATTAGTTTGCCTAATGGCCCGTTTGAGGAGAGGAGAGAGATATTTTTACGTTTTACGGCAAAAAAGTAAGTGAATGAACATGCGACGCTCGTGTCCTCAGAATTTTAAGAGGGCACGTGATTTAAATTACTGCGGTGAACTTTAATGACACGTTAAAATATTTTTTTAATCTACTACTAGCGGTCCCAGCGAACTTCGTTTCTCCCCCAGTCCCACCCCGGCCCCGTTTTATGGATAGTTATTATCTTCCTTGACTCTACGTTTTAGTAAGAAAACGTTTGTGTGGGAAAAAGAAAAGAACTGATTTTAGGGTGTTTCCGGAAATTATTCGATTTTTTAGAAACGTTACGTTTCTTAAAAACCATCCTTGAACTTCAACAAAATTTTAAAAAAAAGAATTGGCCAAATTGGTCCAGGCGTTGTTGAGTTATGCGCTTACCAACACATTTTGTGATTCATTTTTATATTATAGATTAAGTATTATAGGTACTTTTCGTATCTCGCTTAACTATCACCCAGAATCTGGTGTCAATAAAAACATACACTCGCATTTACACGAAATATTCATGTGGTAATTCTTAGCTTGGATATAAAACGTTGAGATATAATTAACCTGTAGACATAGCAAACCCACTATTTTGTTGTCAATACACAAACGCTGATCATAGATGTGAGGCCGATAACCTTCAAAGAGTGAGCATAAAACGCTACTACTAATGTTATCTTTCAATCTTACGATCCTTCTGACCCTAAGTTTCAATAAAATATCGCGTCGCTATATCAGGTACAAGAATTTTCGATCCAACTAAAATCCATCATTGCACCAAAACAAACACAACCAAAAATGGTTTATTGAAGAAGGATGAAATAGTAAAAGCTTTTTGACTAATAATTTAATAATCATACAAAATCAACATGGAAACAGCACGACGCAAATTCTCAAAACCGATACACATATTCCAGAGAGTGAAACTAAAATTTAATAACATTCTAATTAAAAGACGGCACGAAAGATCAAAGCTCTCAACTTGCTTGTAAGAGTATGTCATCAAAATTCATCAAATATTTCGTGTACACGTTAAGTATGATAATCAACACACACTATTACTTCCATATTAAACACAAGCAAATGTTATTAGTTTACGCTTTCAAACAAATCAATGGCTTCCCCGTCTAAGTAAAGAGTAACAAGAAAGCTATTGATTCGAAGAGAAAATTCTTGGTAAATTGATTTAATATGCTATGGTTGTGATTCGCAGAATCTTTTTCTATTCGGTTCCAATGCTGTTAAAGGCATATCAATTTGTGATAATGCAATGCTTCAGCATGTAGTCATAGCCTTTTATTTTTTTATTTTTAATTCATTATCAAGTACTTCGAGGGTTTCTTCAATGAGTTTTGTACCATCCTCATTTCTACATATGCCTTCACAAGATAGCAACAACGTATACCTATATGATTTAAGTTCGGAGATATATCTACCTCAAAAGTAGTCCCTATGTGTGCGTTATGGGAAGATACAAAACAAGGGGAAGGGTGAAATGAACCCGTTATCAAGCCGTGGGGTATTAAATCCACGAGATACGAACAATCTTCGAGTTGGGAAGTGAATTATAATTATTAAACGAATGTGTATTTCGGAGAGAGATTATTTGCTTTTGAAACACATACTCGGAAATGGTTGCAAGTGCTTTCGTGTTTAGATAGAAATTTAAGTGTAATTTCACGACCCCAATCAAAACGTTACATTCTCATCAGTTAATAATCTGCTAGGGAGAATTTTGATTTGAGTAGATAGACCTAAAATCCTACATATACCTGAACTGCATGATAATATTAAATGAAACAAATTTTAGTATCAAAGCACTTGATAATGTACTGTCTTAAGCTGTCAGTATTTGGCCAGCCTTTGTCAAATTTAATGTGTAGAGTCCTAAATAACTTATTTACCCACTACAATATACATCTATAGAACTACAAACGTTACTATTTCCTACGCAGTTGCAACTCTAGCCTAACCTGTCCGCCTTTATCGTTAAGTGCTATGGAATGGATATTAAATTATGCATGATAACTGATACACAAGCAATGCATTTAAACATCTTTTACAATGTTGGCACTGACAGGAAAGGGCGTGTTATTATCTGTGGCTACATTTCCAAAGTGATTAGAGATATTTTACAATTGAGATGAATCATTTTAGTTTTTATTGTGTCATGGTGTTGTTTTCAATTCTGTACATTGCAGATTTACGAAAACCAGAAGCATTTTTCAGCTTTGTGATGAATGACCTTTTACGTGAGATTTCTACACACATTTTCAGACATTCCAAACGTTAGCCATGATCCACCAACACCAGACAAGATCCATCCATACAATCGTATCTGCCAGTCGTATCAGTATTCGCAGTGAATCCCAATCAAAAATCTAAGCTCGCCACTTTGTCGGCACGGAGCCGGCACCGATTTAGTACTGAGCGTCAATCGCGTTAGTCAAACCGAACGGACGAGGCCTAACATCGGGAGAGGCACCTTCTCTGCTAATTGGCGTCACTTTGCGCGTCCGCGTTGCGTTTATGGACATTGCCTGAACATTCGCAGTATTCAGAGCGTACTTCTGAGCTGCAGGAGGTTTTACTAGCATTAATCATGGCTGCCTGAAACCATTCCATTTTTCAGATTGACGATATGGGTTTGGGTATAGTATTCAAAACTTTATAATAAATACGTTTCCTCTTCAGATACCTAGAAAGCATTTAAGTACTTAGCGATTTGACACGCGATATAGATTCCGGAATCTATATAAAAGTGGAATCATTTTAGCTGCAATAATAAATTGTTGCTAAATAATGTTTTGATTCGTTTTTTTGGGAATTTAGGTGATGATACAAGGGATATAGTGTTTGAGATTTAGATTCTTAAAAAAATAAATAATTTGTGTATTGAAGTAAAAGATAAACCCTCCAACAGTTCAGAAGTTCTGGAGTTCTCTGAGTACTAAAAGGGTTTCCATATAAGCGACCGCGCTATCTATTTAAAGATCGACTTTGAATTCAATCCCGCATTGTGGCGTTTCCGCTTCTGTTTAGTTAGGTTTTACCTTTTTTCGTTCAATTAGCCGGCTGTAAGACAAGCTCGTGGATGTTGGAATTGAAGATTCTTTTTCTTGCGCTTTTAATGGTGATTTAGCTGGTGGATTTATTACTTAAGATTTGAATTTGAATACATTAATTCACAAGTTGATTTCTCTCACGGTTGATGATTCTATTAATATTATTCTGCTGGTCAACGTCAGTTAGTGATTAATGATTAAGGCTTACCTAGTATTTATTTTAAATTTATTACATGAAAATATAAAAAAAATGATCTTCAAATTCTTAAAAAAAAAAACAACACCATACATAGACAAAACAAGCTACAATAATAAAAACATCTTAACAATTATTACCTCCTTCGCGCCGCCTGTATTTTCTCTGAATAGACCTATGGTTGACTGGTAGAGAATGCTTCTAGCATTAAGTCCACCATATGTACCTCTTGTTTGTGCATGAAGTGTTTTAAATAAAATAAATAAATAAATTTACTCACATAAGATAAAATGTTGAGCACTTTCATTCCAAAAACTCAATACACTCGTCAAGCATCTCAACTAAGTTGTGAAGAAGCCGCAAGCATCCCGTTTACTGGATCCTGGAACAGAAACAGAAGCAATCAAGTAATTGCCGCTCCCTCCGATAATCTTCAGGGAGTGTTTCACCTGAAACGCTACATTTTGTTGCGAGTTCATTATGTTCCTTGAATTAGGAACTTGTCATGTTGTTTCAACTTGACAAGTGTTTAGTTGTTAGGGAAGTATTTGTATCATATAATGTATCTTGCTTTGCGGGGTAGAACGTTATGTACTTGAATATATTTTTGAACCAAGGCATATCAGAAAATTTATATGTACCTACCTATCCATATTTTTGAAACCACTTTTAAAAATTGCCTTCGTTAATTTAAAAACTTTATTCAAAATAGGTATGTAATTAGTGTGATAATCATTTGCACACAAAAGGGTTATTCATTTTGAAATAGTTAACTTATTAACCACGCAGTTTAATAATAAAGAAAAATACTAACTTATAATACCTACGCGATTAAAACGAAAGTCTCAAAAAACTTAATAGTATAAATTGCACTTTTCCAAACCAATATTACATAAAACCAGTAAAATTACATTTCAAAAACACTTAAACAACATTCACCTCTACAATTACAAATACTAATCACAACATCTTGTTACATAAATGATCTAAACGGCAACACAAAAAGCGATTTTCCGAGGAAACACAGCTAATAAAAGCCTGGGGGGGTGCCCCACCCTGATAATACCCCACATGAGGGGGGGTACCCCGAGACATACATTCCCCCACGCCTGCGCTCGGGATGTGGGTCATACTGTCCTTTAAAGACGCTGGAAGAACGATACTAAACGTTAGCGTAATACTACGTACGTACTAATCGTAATCAAACGTAAAAACGTAATCAAACTAGCTAATCGTGAGAAGAAAAGGTATTTGGATAGATATTTTCTCTTAGGGTTTAATTCAGTTTTAAAAAAAAGAGTTATAAAATACATATTTAGACTGCAGTTGTTTAAGTTACCTCAAAATATGTTGTTACAGAATATAGGTACCTACAACAAGGGGCGTATTACGATCCAACTGAATCCGTTCAATTCCGAGGCAGTTCAATTCGCACTCAGTGTAAACGAATAGTATTATCAATATAATAATACTACAATGGTTTGAATATTAATATTTATATTGTTATATTATTTATAGTAATATTGTCAATGTAATGTAAAATTGCAATAAGAATTGCTAATTTCACAGTAAAGCAGAGCGTTTTAAAACTGTCAAAACTGCATCGCAATACGCACCCAAGAAATAATTTATCAGTTAACGATGTTAAAATATTTCTTAAGTGTTCAAAGAACCAGCTATTCACGTCACGATATTATCTTGTTAACAATATTACGATACCTCCAAAACATACCATTACCCGTTCTATAACAACGTTATCTGATAACTTTTATCGTTTCTTAAAAGAAATCGTGGAAGTAGTCTCAAATGACAAGCGGCATTTGATTTCGAAAGAAAATAAAACGTTAACAGATATAATTTTTCTAATTAGTGTGGTAAAATTTGGATGATCACACGTGCTTATAAAAAGTTGAGACCAAGTTAGGTATATCGTTGGATCACACGTGCTTATAAAAAGTTGAGACCAAGTTATATAGTTTTATTTATGTTTAAATATTCATAAAGCCTCTACAGGTATATTAACATAATGCATGTCGTATACGCATACGAAAATGATGACACAGCTGAAATTTAACCATACGAAGATCAATATGACGAGATTAACGAATTGTATTATGGTGATCATGGAGTTTCTATTGATTAATTTATAGCAGAAAAATTCCATGTTTATGCAAGTATTCACCACATTTTTAACATTTACGACGGTAAAAATAATTTTGTCGGTAGCTTAATTAGGTGTCAGCACACTTAACACCTATCAGGACATGCATTAAGTAACGATAAAGTATTTCTAATTACATTAAAGCGAACTATTTACTTTAAAGGGCATGCATTTCTTATCTTCACGCTGGAAATAAATATCCAAAGATATAATTAGATAAAGCCGAGGATTCCCGCAGCTGTTTAATGCCGTCTTTTTTTTCATACGACAAAGTCGGAGCTAAAAATATGAATAATTCGGGCGTCATATTTCACAATCGCAACTCGTTCGGTGAGAAAGTCCCGAACAATGGGACTCGCCAATCGCACAATCGTACCCGTCACACAATAGACCGTTTTCCTTGGCCACGCCTCACGACACAATAGAACAACACGCCCAGCCGGCCCGTGGAAAGAAAGAAAATTTTCTGCACAAATACAAATGTAACAGAGATTGTATTGACTTTTTAAACGCCCTCATAGATTCAGCGCACACCCACCTGAGTATCGTTGTGGTGTGCGAAAATTTCACAATGCCCGGCTATTCACCGCTGTACGCACACTGTGCGATCAGCTAAAGACGTTCGCCTGGGCGGAGCCTAGAGCGGGACGGCGCCTCTCCTAGCCCGCGAAGAATGCGCGCGAGCGAGACGGAGCTCGCTCGGGCACACACACATCGCCCGCTAGAGAAGGATGGGCTGATGGCTTTGTATAGATTCCGCGGGATGAAAGCTGTTATTCCGCATAGACAATTGATTGTAAACGCGTTTCTAAATGCATGCTATGCTTGTTTTAGTAAAAACAGCTAGTTTTTATGATAAGTTTTGAGGATTTGTTGTAAAATGGTGGTGTTTGATTCATTTTATGTAAGCAAAGGCCGCCGAAGGACGGCATTGTTCGCAGGGCAGTGACATTAGGTCGGTGCGTCCTTGTCGCACGTGGCGCGGGGGGCGGGGGGCGGTTATTGTAGCGCGCGCGTATTGTCGGCTCGCTTCGATCTGCCAGCATTGTGTATCGGCGGCCCGCGGTCGGCGGACGTACGCGCGTTCTAAATTCAAATCCGAACGCCCGAGATCGCGGCATCGAACTGTCACCGAGTGATCGAATAGAACTATTGTTTTTATTTGTGTTTTGTTTGTGTGTGTGATTTTTTTTTACGGACGGAGACCATCGGGAAATAATGCCAAAGAGCCTGTGTGATTGGACATATCGTGTTTATTTGTAGTTCAGTTTATTTTATTTGCGTTTCGACGTTCGGTTTCGTAGCAGATTCTTTCTCATGTCTGCAGCAGCGGGAGGAACAATGATAACGCACCTGAAGGTAATTGTTTTTATTACTCTTGTTAATTTAAGCTTTAATTAAGCTCTCATAATGAATGTGTAATAGAAATTTTATTAAAACAAGAATCTAAGAAGATACCTACTTAGAACCAGTTGCCGACCATGCTTGAGAAAATAGTGTTAGTTAAATATTTTATTGTAATTTAATAGTAAACCGGTTCATAAATTGCACATTATTTGGCATAACATTCTTAATTTTGACATGTCAAGACGTGCCCAGTGGTCCAGTAACGGTCAGTTCTGGATTAAATAAATATTTTATCTTATTCATTCTCCTTAGCTGAATGAAGATATTGCGGTTTTATCCTTTTGACGCGTGTTTGAATAGAAGATTGTGCAACAGATTTATTATCAATTGTCACAACTTTTTTGTAGTAGGTAAGTTAGTACATAGATTAAGCGACGATTGTTTTTTTTTTATGTGATCGAGATTGATAAGGTTGAATAAACAGTGCAATTTATAATTTTAGAACCGTGTTATCGGCTTGACGACCATTTAGGTAAGGTACTAACGATATTATGTAGTACTAGGCACCTAAGAAAGTTAAGAAAAGGTTATATGTACTGGAGATAATAAAAGAGGATAAAAGATCGATTGTGTTATGTGGAATATGAGGGTTTAATATTAGCAAACATAATGACTACTTACACTTTATTTGGTATTAGGTTCTTAGTTTATAAGCAATATAAGGAAGAACTAAATCGCCGTTTTTATTATTTATAATCTCCCAAAGGTCACAAATGCGATTCCAAAGTCTAAGGATCAATAAAATTTTACTTCCTAACAAAATGCACTGGAGAATTTTATAGCACAGACTTAATATTTAATTTATTCATTTTCATTAACATATTAAATTAGTTCGGAGTTCGTTGACCTGGTTTTATTACGTATCTATTGTCCGCGATGCTGATCTAATTTGACTTAAAAGCATTTTTAGTGTATCGTGTGAATTAGATCATAAAATTATCAAACTTGTTTTGGTCAGCTTTAACATGAGGCGCATCGTCTTGATGAATATTATTATAAAAAAATAAATTTTCTACTGTTGAACGTAGTTAGTTATTTATTTGATTTAGTTTTATTTTCAGTGATATGAGCTTTCTCCTATCTAGGTAGACTTTTTAGCCAAATTAGTTGATCTCGCTTAAGTAGGTAGGTACTAGGTAGTAATTTTAGTGATGAGATGAGTGAAGTAAAACAACTAACTTTAAGACTTGAATGAATCGGTTTCAAACAGTATAAGTATACATGATTTTAAGTAGGTAGGTATAAGTATTATTGTAAATGGGTGTCAATAAAAATAACTACCTATTACGAGTTCACGCATTACAATTTTCTATTTAAATTCCATATGCATTATCTAATCAAGGGAATAAAACATCTCATTACATACGATCCATGTAATTTCTATGTCAAGGAGGTCAACTAATCTTGTATTATTTTATTTGTTCAACATTGTTAACGAGTTCAACACTTGAGATTTCTGAAACGCTTTCCATAGTTTATTTACTTTTTATAATTATGTAGGTATCTAATTACTTCCTTTGTTTTCTGAATAATCTTAATTTCTTTAAAATGATTGCATATAAAGCATATAACTGCGCCTGTTTTATAAATAGGTACCTACCCATAAGAATCAATAGTTGGATGGATTCTGAAAATGCCAGTTGTTCTTCAAAATTGTTGACCTTTTTAAACATCTCACAAGGACTGTTATTATCATGGAGCCTTAATTACCTTTTTGCCATCTTCAACAAAGAGTTTTTAAAGTTTTCAAGTAAATCGCCTAACTGTCGCCTGGGTCTCATGTGACAATTGTTAATTACCATCCTTTTAGCCCGCCGCCTCTCGATAAACGAAAAATTTCAACTCGCCGTATTGTTGGCTGGGTGAGTTGACGCCCAAATTGCAGCATTTAAAATTTAAAATTAAGTAGGTGGTAAATTAACGTGAATTGATCTGTTGTTTGTCGAAATTGGTCGGCTTCGGTACCCGTTTATTCCGACCTTAAATTTCTTTTAATGACCTCAGTTTTTGAGCAGTAAAAATGTGTCAATTTGTTAACGACGCGCGCTCGGGATTACGACGGTCAAGTGAGGCGTCTACGGGTAAATTACGAAAGTCCGTCTCACTGTTGAAAACCATTAGACGGGGTTTTATTGCGTTTATTAACTTACACGATGTTATTTTGTATTCGGGTTTTTTTATTTCCTTTTTCTTAGGATGATACCTATTGAGGTATTAAAGTTTTGTTTTAATGGTTACTGCTTGGCTTAAGTTATTCATTGGAACGATTACATTAAATGCCCTTAGAGTGTCTCTCGCCAGCCTTTCTGTTCTTTTTATTATATAAACGTTGTTTTAATTTTTGATATTGTATCTAACGAGTTCAGTGTCCACTGGATTCAATATATTTTTTTTAAAAACAAACGCAATTTTTGCCGTCTAATTTTGTGATGCGTACCACTGGGCCTAAAATTTTGCTACTTACTTGAAACTCAGGCCTGCATAATTGTGACAATCTGAGCAGGTATAGGTAGATACCTATCTACCATTTGCCTTTATTACCTTTATACATACCCTAGCTACTTACTCGTACTTAGTTTAATCCGAGCTTTTACTAGCACTCAGAATGTTACCAAGTGCTAAAGTCCTGAATATTGTTAAGCATAAAGTTTATTATCAACGTTAGAAGGTGCATTACTTTTAAATAACCCTTAAGGCGAGCTAAAGCCTATATTTACAGTTTACAGTATTAATAGTCACTGAAAACTAGGATATGAACATTCAATTGTTTCAAAAAATATTATTTCTGTTACTAACCAACAGGAAACCGCCTCAGATATTTATATTAAACAGTGCCCGCAATGAAAACAGTCGTAAATTCAATCGAATATAAACCTTAGCCCGGATGCTTGGAATATTAAAAATTGTAACTATTTAACCAAACAAAAATACTAAATAGGTAACGTCAAAGTTACAGTGCAGTCGTAAAGAGAAGATGTGGTTAGTTTTAATAACTAATTTATAGCTTCGAAAAATATCGATAGGATGTGGTTTTGTCTTCAAGAACTTTATGTTAAATCAAATATTAAGGTAAGATGTGGCGGAGAAACTAGTTTATGATTCAAATTTAATGATAACCGTAATGTTTTTTGAAGCAAAGACTTAAGTGTGAGGTTGGAGTTCTATTTAAGTTCTATTTGATACTTCTATGATTTTGTTTACAGTGTCATATTTATATTCTTAAAGATGAAATAAGAAACCAAAAATTGCGCACGGGCGGGATTCGAACCAGCATCTTTCTGGCTTACCGGGCCAACTGCTCTTCCAATTGAGCTACCGTGCTGACGGTCCGACTGCGCGAAATTCTTGGTCTCTTAGTATACGTCATTGCTATCATATATTAGTATTGTCATGGTTCGAATCCCGCCCGTGCGCAATTTTTGGTTTCTTATTTCATCTTTAAGATTTTGTTTACTTTCAAAATGAACTACTGAGTATTTTGTGTATTTCAAGATGATTTGTAATTTTTATTATTGTCTTATGTAATTCATTGTCACACTTGAAGAAGATCAAAGAATATATAAGATATAAGTAACATAGCTGCACCATAAAACTCCTCAGTGATGCTGGTTACCATGTAAAAGTAGGTTTACGAGGATGTTTAGAGGTAATTTCGCAATTTTATGCGACGCAATAAGTAACTATGTCACATTATGAGAGCTCCGTTAAACTACTATTTATTGAGTTAAGATTGTAGTAATACATGTTTGATTATTGAATTTGATAAGAGTCAAGTTATGTTACGACTTGAGTACCTAAATTTTAATTGAGTGTATAATTAATTTAAAAAAGTATGTAATACTGAAAAACTTGAATCAAGCGTATATTAGAAATACATTCGCTTCATTAGTCATCAAGAAACTTACCTAACGTTACGTAGGTATTCCTAGTAAAAAAACAAGTCAGTCAGTCTTCAGTTAAATTTCAAGATTTAACAAGTCATACCAAGTTGCTGTCAAGTTACACCCAACCAATTTGCGAGACAAATCGCCCAAAGACATCCGTCAGAATTAAACAGGTTGCCCACGTAGCAACTCCACATTGTATCACCATACAATCCGACTCGACGGCATAACCCCACCCCACGTTTGCCCTCGATTTTTTTTATTAATTCCCGACACGTCTCTACGCCGTCTTTGTTCGTCCCATTGTGAATAACATATGTAATAGAAATGCTGAATAACGTACGTACTTAGACATTGAAAGGGATTTTTATTTTGTCCCGCGTTTTGTGTCGCGGCGCACTGTGCAGTGTGCGGACTGGTAAAAGGAAGTCGATGATTTCACAATTAACTGTCTTATTTTTTATTTACCTTGTATATAGTTGATTTTTGTTTGTATAGTGTTTTGTCACTATACAAACTAAACATTTATTGCACTTGTAAAAACCTCGTATATTTTCAAAATGAAGTTATTAATTAATTTACTTTTACTAAGTTACAGATAAGATTGAAAGTAGGAACGTATTTTGCAAATAATTAGATTTGGATTTTCTACCACTATTTCTAGTAAGTTGATATTTCATAGCATTGAGAAGTTGTCAATGACTACAATACTAGTTATCCTTAATATACGAACATTAGATTTTTACGTAACAAACAGCCTTGTCTTACCATTTTAATTACTATTATTTACGGTCACATAAAATTATATGCACGTGAGCTCAATGCGGAATACCTACTCTTATTATCCTACTAATTTTGTGAGGATGGATGTATGTTTGTTACGCCATCACGCATAAACTCCTGGATGGATTTTAATGAAACTTTTTAATAATATAGCTCATACATCAGATAAACACATAAGGATTATATCTCAGTGATATTTTTTGAGGTCCAATATTTACGCGGGTGAAACCCTAATAATACTGTGGTATACGAGTATGTTAAAACTTAAGACAGCGCAAAACTTAAAAGTCTTGGTTTAGTAAAATGAAAAAAAATAAAACGAACTTATTCTTGTCACAACAATTTTTACTGTGACTAGTCAATATTTTTGATCAAATTATAGCTATATGGATTATTTTGGTCTTATTAAGGAATATATAAGGATCTTATGACAATCCAAATTGACTCGTCTTCAAGATTAGGGATTAGATGACCTTGTCACAAAAACCATTCTTATTCCAACCGCCAAGTACTTTATCACCCTTCGCGACAATCACACCCTTCGAATGAATTTATTCCAATTTTTATGCTAAATAAACTTCATTGCTGGTGACAATAGCGTGTGCCCTTTAGACGGAACCCTTCGGCATTGTGCAAATTGTCCATTCTAGACAACGGTCTTCCGTTTCTTTCAGTGACGAGGAGAAGAGTGGGATGGAATATCTTTGGTGTGTGGTACAAAATTTAGACGTTTTCACATAACTTTTAACCTCAGCTTTGCATATAAGGCCACATTATAAATAAGGTTCTTTTTTCTCTACTTTCCATCCATTTGTTATTGTTATTGTTGTTATTGTTATTTTCTGGGCTCTAACTGCCTAATTATTCGAATTGTTGGTGAAATTAACATCTTCTCATCAAATATACTTCACTTTTGAGCTCCTCTAAAATTTCTGATTCGTTTGCGTTTTTCTTGTTTTTGCCTACCGACAATGTTCGTTCGCTCTGTCATATTTCTGATTTTTCCATATATCTGTCCCACGAGTCAATATACAAAAGGTGATTTCTCTTTTATCATAGACCATACGCCTATCTGATCGACGAAAGAAACCTTCGGACGATTCCACTTCGCCCCATTGTTTGACACCAGAACCCTTCTGTTTGCTTAGCACGTGTTTTATTGTTCACTTACACGACAATTACTGAGGGCGAATTGAATGTTGAGGAAGCACTATTGTAGGGTTAGCTTAGAATAAAACTGAAATCGAACATTTGAAGATGGAATAGTAAAAACTTTGTAGGAAACTCTTGACTCCTTGTTTTTGTCCATTCCCCTATTTTTACTTGATTACCTCTCGATTGGACACCTAGGGGAATTGGGACCCTTCGGCGGCGGATTAGAGGGCTATTTTAGGTCATAGCTGTCATAAGTACTCGTACTTCAGCTTCTGTGCAAATCTCTGGAGCCATGTCAAAACGTGTTGCGATTTGCTGAAAATTATTAAAGCATCCTGAGTGTTATTGTTTAGGTCATACAATTAAGCTTATTTGAGACGTCCGTCAAGATAACGTACATAACAACAGTTAGTATTGTCTCTGTATTTTCTGATAAAGGTTATATTACCTTGTTATATTATATTGTAATGAAACCATCAATTTTTATCTTTCGATCAGGTATATTCTACGTGCTCGCTCGCTGCGTCGCGGGATAGAAAATAAAGAGTTTCCTGTACAATTGTCATGGCGCATTTGACCCCACTGTTGGTAGGAAATGCCCATTATAATATCCACAATGGGCAGAAACACGTGCTCGTATTACGTGTTGTTATGTGTGAGAAAGGGTTTTGTATAGCAAGGTAGATTTTTAGATTGTAAATCGATGCTCTAATTATAGCTTTTCAATTATTTTTGGCATCTTGAACGCATTTAGAGATAAGATTTACTTTAAGGCTTATTGTGTTATTGTATAAATTACATCAGAAGTTATTAAAAACTGTGCAAAACAACGAGCGCAGCAGGTTAATCAAAATAACTGACAAACAAATACCCATGCGATGTCCATAGAACCTAACTTTTTCAATACAAAACCAGAAGCTGGTCAGTTTTTTATGTGACTAGCCTTAAGGTCGAAAGTCCCCATTTTACTGACTGTACCTCTCGACAGTTAAAAGTAAACACGTCCCGTCATGATGTCTGTTTGTTTGAGAAAGAAAAATGGCTGAGGAACCCACCGATTGACATATGGCTTTAGTATTGTACCAGGATTGATTTAGAATAGGTTAATTACGGAACCGGTGTCGAAAATGTTGGTTGGTTTTTTTTGTTTGGTTTGGAAATTTTATCAAAATCTCTTAAAATTTTGACCAGCAATTACGAGATTTGTACCACTGGGGAATATACTTTATATCGAGAACGTTAAATATGACGTATTAGGCTTGAAAGCTCTATCAAAACATAACGTAGCGAAAATTATGTAAGTATATGACTTTTTATATGACGCATTATAAAGATGATAAAACTTGAATTTTACGACAAAGGTTAAATTCGTTGAAAAGAAAACACATTGTTCTTACAATAACGCGTCTATAGTCCTGCATCCTGTCACAATTGAGGTTTTAAGAGTAGACTCTTTGCCTAAACATAGCCACAAAATAAATCCAACACATTATTAAGATTCGATGTTGCTTTACAAATTTTAAATGTTCTTTATAAAAGTTTCAAAAATATAAAAAGTTCGGACTTCGGACCTACACCTCAGAAAGCGTTGCGATAGTTATAAAAAATCTGGCTGGATTTGGCTGAAGGAAGCTGAAGTCATACTTAACTTGGAAATGATTGTGAATGAATTCAAATTTGAGGTTTGTTCGAGGCTGCTATATTAGCTTCATAGTGAAACTACTGGTTTCACCCTGTACTACGTAATCCCGTGAATATTTTACTATCGTTCGATGCGTAAACTCGTAAAACTCTTTATGATAAATATAACAGAGTTACATGAACGATAGTTGAATTTTATGGAAAAAACTGTTTCATTAATAATGTAACGAGTTGTTTTTGGACATCCGCTCTACTAGATCACCGAAAATTTAAAGTGTCTTTGTTGAAAATCGTACCTCTGTCATTGATTTTATAACTAATAAAAAAAAGTAGAAGCATACAATTTCTTTTTAAAGCCCTGTAATAACATTGGCTTAGGGATCTTTACTATTTACGTACCAGTTTTCATAAAAAAATATTGTAAAAAAAATAAAATGTGCATGTAGAGCCAAACTCATAGAATCTGCCAATAAATAAACTCAATTTCTCAAATATTGACAATGCGCAATGTTGGAGCACAGAAAATGTAAATAAAGACAAGATAAACCACGTATCGAAATGAATACATTTACTTCTCTACTTCATTTGAATATCCCGAACATTGAAAGAAAGAAAGAAAGAAAGAAAATGAATTTATTAATTTAGGATAACATTATTCTGTGCTAGCAATGTTTTCTAACTGGGGCTGGTCCCCATTTTTATAGCTTTGTTGAGAGATTTACTATCTCTAAACTTCGGAAAATATCGGATGACAGTTCGTTTTACAGTCATTAAAACTATTGTTCCGAACGCCCTTTAACGGTTAATGATCTGGTTTGATGACGCCATGAGATGAATGGAGATCACCATTTGAGATTCACTTTGAAATAAGTACGGCTCACTTGCAAGTGATTATGTATTTGCGCCGTTTGGCGTTGAAACGTTTGGGCCGTGGGGGCCTTCGGCTAAATTGCTGTTTATAAAAATTTCACCAAAACTCAATTCTGATACGGCCAATAGTAAAGCTGGCTGGTTCCTAGCTCAAAGGATTAGCATAGCTATCCAACGCGGCAACGCAGCCAGCATTAGCCTCCTTTCCACAAGGAAATGGTTTCGTTTTTGAATAGGGTAGTCTTGTTTTTTTTATGTTGCATATCTTAGTTTTAATTTTTTCTTATTTGTTATTAATAAAGCAAAAAAATATATTGAAATTGCAATTTATCTGGTGTTTAAAGTCATAGGTACTTTGACAGGCGACAGGTTTTTTCAAAACTTTTAAACACGGTAGCATTTTTTAAGTGATATACGAGTAAATGTATATTAAAATTGTATAAGCTTGCTCGCGATTAACAAATTATTAAATTAACCAACCAAAGAAACAAAACAACGTCGATCAATCTCGTTGTTCCAACCACAGAAAATTGATTCCAGAAATAAAATGAGACAAGACAACGAATCGTAGCGCACTCAAGCGCATTGTACTGAAAGATTAACCGAACACATGCACTGCATAAGCACATCTGGGGCTTGCCACGAAAAAAATATCGAATTTCTAAACATTTTCGTTTTGCCATTTTTTTCCGAGTAGGCGCAGGATGGTGCCCAGTGGGCGCGTTGTCCATTAATTTTATTGGACTATTGGAATTAGTGTCGAATATCATAGGGCGATTGATTTATTGCCTTTTTTGTTGCTAATGGAATTCTAATTCAAAATCTTTTCTTTTTTCAGGTAATTCATTTAAAAATATTGCAGTAAGTACTAGAAGCTGTAGACGTGAAGGTATTTTTTCTTTTATTAAATCTATTAGCGTTTGATCGGACTGAAATATTTTTGCATGACTCCTTTCTCAAAATATCCTGTATGTCATACATCTGCCTGTAATTCCACTGAATTACCAACCAAGCCTATCTACGTTATTTTAAATATTATCATACCTATCATGTATTAAACAGCTCATAATTTCCATATTATCACCCATTAAAATACCTCTTAATCGCAAAAATCTAACTGATCAAAAACAGTATTGAATTACGGACGGCGCCTCCTATAGGCGCTTCACAAAGACATTTTGTCTCTGGGACCCTATTTTTGAATCACTCGCTTCGAAATGGCGAGTGATTTTCGTTCGACAACGAGTAATTTCCTTTGACTTTTAAGTCATCTTCGAACGAAAATCACTCGCCATCTTGAATCGAGTGATTCAAAAATAGGGCCCCTGGTCGAGTGTTAGCAGACGTCTGGGTTATAGACAATCGACATCCTTGTTCCACTGTGCAGACCAACAGAATACTGATTGTATGGATCAATTAAACCATAATGTTCTCATTGTGGGCATACGAAACATTGTCTTAATGTATCTCTTGTAGCGTGTAGTTTTTATAGTTCTATTTATGGCCGACTAAATTTATTGGCCAGATATGTACCAGGGGCGGTCGGTTTAGTGTTACCACTGTTACCAGTAACATTGGACTGTCTACAGCTTTTTTAATTGGAGCAAGAATATTTTCTACCAATGGAGTCCGCTTACATCGTATAACTATGAAGAATGAAAACAATTTTGGTGATTCATGTTTAAACATAAATTTACTAAAATTGCCTTCAGCAAGTCTCCTCACACATCTAATTTCTCAATCGAATTCTTCAATGATCGTTAATTTTCTTATATCTTCTTATCAGTCGCTTCCATATCGCTTTTTTTCTGCATTCAAGCATTTTGAATATTGAAATCGAAACCATCGAACTCAAATCTCCACTACCTAAGTCCCGATCCCAAAATCCAAAGTTTCGCACACATGCAGATCTTGTACAATCAACAAAAACAAAAAGCCGAACAAAAAATAAAGACTACACGTGCAGGAGCGACAGCAAAAAAGGTCAACAATATGCCTAATCTACAATCCATGTCACAGGCTAAAGGTTACGGAAGGTTGAGCAAAAAATCATCACAAAACATCCCTGTTTCTGTGAAATCGCCCGTAAATCCTGTATCTGTATCACTAATTTCAACCTTATCTAATCCCACCAAGGTTGAGAATCAAATGGTGGTCTGACAAGATTTGAATACAGCATTGTTCGTACCTCAGGGAGTAGTGACAACAGATTTTTGTCTTTTTTCTCCACATGTGCTGCAACCCTGGACGATATGTGACACATGTGCCGGTTTTGAATTACCTACTCCACAATAATGACTTTGGGTTGCTCACTCCTGTCGGCTATTACTTTCGCGTTTTAGTCCAAATTCTAAGTTGCTGCTTTTCGCTTTGATCTTAAAAGTGTTGCAATACGATACGGCTCTTAGATTCGGCGACAGGTGATTTTTTGTTTTAACACAATGACAGGTTAAAAGAAAAATCCATTAATACGTACCAAATACTAAGATAACTATAGCTTACATCAAATTAGAATCGTATTCGCTTTGTGCGAAGTAGGTAGGTAGGTAGTAGGTGGTGGGTGAACCCGAATCGACGACAACGCTCGCAGTGACCAAAAAAAACCTTGTTCACCATTTATTTAGCAATTTGAATACAAAATTTACGTAACCGTGCATTATATTTCATCAACAAGTAAAAAACAGCACTTTAACACAATATGCTATTGAAATAACTACTTTTCGTTATAACAGCCAGCCATTTGTCATCCCAACGTCGTCCAATAGTTCTTGACGGTGTCGTCGCGCACGGTCCCAATAACATTAAAAAAGATACAGCACTACAGCTAAGACAATACACGTCCCATAAGAACGAAAGTAAACGTAGAACAAATACGAGCGTTCGCCAAAACGACAATCCGACCGCTAAAATAATCCTCGTCAGCAATCATCGCGCAAATCTTGCTTTATTTTTTGTTTGAGCGGATGTTCTAATATTGGATACGCGTCCAGCCGTTGAGGCCGTTGACAAAATTAATGCTTTATTATGAAACAATGAACAGAATGGTTCTTATAAATAATGTCAGGAGATGCGGATGAGAGATGCGACCGGTCATAATGGCGATATAGCACTGTTGAAAGGCGAAGTCAAACAAGTGGTCTTTATAAATGACACGGACGTTAGTGGAATCGAATACACACATAACTTTGAGTTAGGACAACCATTGGGTAAAGTAAAGTTAGCCCGTAACGTCCCTGTTGCTGGGCGAGGGCCTAACCATTAGGCACTTAACATGTTTTTGCTATTACTTTCGTAATTATAATATTTAAAAATACAGAGTAAACTTCCAGCATAATTTTTTGACACATTGCAATTTATATGAACTTATTTATAATCCAAACAATTTGTACAGGTAAATTCTATTTAGCAATAATTTGGCAATAACTCAAAGCACGAGATAATAATGAAACGCGAGTTCTGAATGGAAAGAATGAATGGAATTAAATTTCCGATTCACAATGTCGAATTACAAATAATAACTATTGAACGAGAACGACGTTAATTGGGTATGAAATGGGGGAGTTGTATAATCTGTTCTAGGAATATTCATTAACCGAGTACCAAAGAGATTGCCTCAAGGAGAAAATTGAAGAGCAATTTTGATTTGTTACACAGATTATTCTGTTTTATGACTCTGATCGCTGTAGATTTGTAGGTAAAGTACATTATTTGAAGATAAAGAGATAAAGTACATTATTTGTTCCTTAACAGTTTCTAGATAGTTTACCATTTAGTCAATTCCATCAATTTCAGTTTTCTTCTATTTAAATTCTATTAGAGGTGGAAGCGTCTGCCACCACAGATTTACGAGCAGATCCCCAAGATGTGTTACGAATAAAAATAATAGAATTGTCGTATCTAATAATATACCAGCAGCTTCCGTTAGCTTTTGGTTTATTTTGGTTGTGAACGCGAATATTATAACTCCCATTCAGAACTCAGTAGCTGGGTATTTCAGTCATAGCTCGCCGGCGATTGTCAATGCACGCAGCTTTAATTATTCTTGGCCATTAACACTGTTTTATTGATTGCTAAACGTTATAAGGTTGCTTAATTAAATACGACTGCTTGTTTATTTAGCAGCTATTTTTGTATGCCGAGGAAGATGTACAAACTGGAAGGTTTATTATTTTTGCGTAATATCCGCATTTACGATTGCTGCGTTAAAAGACAAACCTATAGCTATGACCACTGAATAGATAAATAAGGTTAGAAATGCCCCGGTCAGTGCAGCAGAGGTGTGCTAGTTGTGAGCATATGAGCATGAGCAGTACTTCAGTCGCGTGACAAGAGCGTTGCAGTAATATTCGATTTTGTTGTCGGATTTTTTTCTTATTTTTTATGTTTCATGTCTTAGTTTTATTTTTTATTGTTTGCTATTAATAAAAAAAAGGTTTTCAAATTTATACGGGGATATTATCTTTTTTATTAAACAACAATATGGAAATACTTTCTACGCCTATTGTCAATTATATGTAATTCTTTCGGATGCTAGAAAGAGTAGGCTATTGCTATTGTGCCATGTAGATATCTACCCTATCATAATCAACAACACCTAAAGGCCGTTCCCACGAAAAGTTTGCAGAAAAGTTTCACATTGAACACCCTTCGACAACATCAGAGCGTGGATGTCCACCGGAAATATGACCTTCTGAAGATTGCAGGATTGCATTGGACACAGTAGACCGCTTGCGACCGGTTGCTGTAAACTGTGGGGTCTATATAACTATTCTGTTAAAACAAAAAATATATTAATAAGCTCTCTTCTTGAGAGCAACATCAATCACAAACAAGTGTCAAAACATTGCGTTGTCAGACATGTCAAATTATTGTCAAAAATAAAATATAAAATATGTTAATATCAATTTATTTTAAATAATTTTAATCAAATTATTAATGTTAAGCAATACGTAAGAGTATTAATTTTCTCTGTTTCTAGTAAAGTATAGCAATACATTTATTTTTTCTTATTGTTTTCTATCGGAAGGTAATTGTACAACCCTTTAATACGATCAAATGTGCCGTAAAATTATACAAATACGCAAAACTAAAATCTTTTGGTTGTTTTTCAATTCATATAAAAAAAAAATACATTACACCGGTAATTGAAGTTATCGATATCGATCGACCTAAAATATCGACTTTTACCACAACGTAGTATTTTGACATTTAAAGAATGAACGTAGCGGAATGATGATTGATAGTTCCACTGCTAGCAGCTCTGTGATTGGTAGTTGGTTTTACGAACTAATCACACCAATCACAGAGCTCCCAGCGGAAAGTGTGATTGGTTTGCGATATTGATGCGTTGATTCATTGATTGGTGCTTTTGGCACTGCAGCAACAACGCTGCAACACCCACCGGCGACACAGGTTCTCATACAAACGAACTGTCAGAACGTTTCTAACCTTATTTATCTATTCAGTGGCTATGACTTTTGGTAAACATATAACAACGAAGTCATGCTTTTTCGCACGATTTGGTCTTTGTATTACTTTTTTTTATTACTATGTACAGCTCAATATATTTATTTCCTTTTTGTCCTAGTTACCAATGAGGGTATAGAATATTTTTAATACAGTAGAACTCCAATTATCCGAATTAATGGGGACCGGGACCCATTCGGATAATCAAATATTCGGATAATCGGATTTTTAAAAAAAAAAGCCATTGGAGAGAATAAAAGCTACGTTTTGATATTGCACTATTTTTTATTGAATTAAATGAAAGAAACATGAAATTTTCACATGTTTTAAATATAAATGAAATGTACTTATGTACAAGTTAAGAAATAAAAATCATTGTTTTTTTAACATCTCCGTTAATGTAAGCTGTTTTGCGGTCTTCAACCGTTTCGTGTCGTTGTGCCTACACAGACTTTTGTGATTCGGATAATCGGCGATTCGGATAGTCGGAGTTCGGATAATTGGAGTTCTACTGTATCTTCACAGCTTCCTGTGTATACGAATCACTTACTTTCTATGTGTGCAAACTTACTATTTATATGAGTACGAAATTGGCTAGGTCCCGTCTATTTACCTTCTAGTTTCCACACGTTTTAGGTTGGATATTTGATTTCTTATTTGTTTGTGCAAAGACAGTAATCTTTTCATACTTCTTAGAAACATTTCTTCTAAATCCACATTCTCGTAGTCAAGTCCCAACTCCATACCACCTCGAACCCCTTAATCCTCCGCTATTCCCATGAAACAAAAGCAAATCCTATGACGAATGTTGTAATCTCTCTCACTCGCTCGCATTCCGAAGGACTGAAACAATAATACATCCAGCATGATGGATGCTACCGGTGCCAGCACAAAAGAAAAAGAGATCAGATGAATGCGATAATTTATAAAAACAACAATAAACTGGTAGTTTCGGTCTGAACAACATTGTTCTGGTTTGATTTACTGGTGACAGCTACATCTCATGATTCTTAGACTTGAAGCATGTTAATGTAACCGAGAACACACGCTTTCTGTGTTCCTCCCGAATTAATAGATTATGATGAAGGAAGAATTTATTACGCGCGTATGATCAGACTTTTGTTCTGGCATTCTTTGTTTTATACATTTGATTGGTATAACAAGTGTTGTATCACTAATTTATGGGCGATATTTGTCAGTGACAATATCTTTTGTGGTGGCAACTCTTTTAATAAAACATGATTTTGATGAAAGTTTCAAAGATAATAATCAAAGCTCAAAGCTATTGTTTTGATTTACAATACGATTTATTACAACTTTATATTCTAAAATTCACGCTTGGATTATAATGATGGTACTATACTACAGAAATGAAAAATAGGGGGCATTAAAAAATATTCGATATGACTCACGAATTCAGGAAAACCATCAAAATACTAAATATTTTGTGGCCTTTGGCTAGGGTAAAGACAACATGCCTATGTTTAATCCTCAGGCAAGCTTACAAGCGGGTAATTCCTTTTCGTCTGTAAGATGAGTGGGTTGAGAAAATTAATAAATTACTAAAGCAGTTTTCCGTAATAAAATCATCATTCTAAGAATATGGAGCACTTTCGCCAGCCGGGCCTGGGAGTAGAGCGAGCACTCCTGTTTTATTGTTGGAGCCATATTTTATGACTGGATTGTGTACGGATTTAGAATAAGGGACAGAATACACTAAGATATGAACGATGCGCTTGCGATGTCTAGCGAGTATAACGCTTGTACTTATTATGGCAAGTGTTACTTGAACTCTGGTACAAGACAAGCCTCTAGCAGTTTAGCAGCGACTGTCATTTCTTCCGCTTTAAATTTTACATATTTATCTTATCTCACCGATACATCTGCAAGTTTAAGGTTCAATATAACTTTCAACATTATAGAAGACAAACAATTTATAACTGAACGCTGAAAATGTCTTCTTTTCCTTTGCTTATGTAGTGTACAACTGCCTTTATAATTTCAAGATAGTGCGCACTACATACGCGCAGTGCTCAATCATACGACTGTTCTGCTATCTCGGAGATTATAATGAAACTTTTATGACTTCAATTTCGATACGAACAAAAACATTTGAACAACGATCTCGTACAAGTTTTGCAGCTCTTTTTATGCAATTTACAGTTCATTTTATTGTATATTTAAGTATGTTGAATAGTAACGTTGTGATTTATTTGACTAGAACCATTATTAACCAAACCATCGATCTAACTAAATCTAATGACGGTGTAGAATCGGTAACCCTTTAAAAAACTTGTACAACAATAACTATTGTGTTGTCTGTTGCAATCATTAGTATTGATGACGCAAACATTACTGACAAAACATGCGGTGAAAAAAGATTAAGAGCCAATAGTGGTCCGGGAGCCGCAATGTGTTGTCTAATAAAGAAAGACGTGTACAATGAATTACTGCGTAATAAAGGTCGTACAAAGGTACGGAACGTAATGATTTGGAAGCGAGTAGATGTAAAGCGTGAATGCGTGGATCGAACCGTGAAAATTACAAGAGAAGCGGACTCAATCCCAGACAGCTTTTGTGAGGAACAATAGACGGTCAAGGGCTTAAGGCGGAGGACAAAAGGCGGTGGGGAATTCGAAATTTGTTTTGATAATAACATTTCAAGTGGCAAACAAGTGTGATATTACATAGTAACAAGCATCCAACTGGATACAAAATTTTGCAAAAACTTTATCATGGTTGGTACTTTGGTAGATTGTTTTATCAAATACTTTAAGCCACAGATTTCTGTATATCAATAGGCATGACCCCTGAACTTTAAAAATAATATTGGTCATATGGGCTTAGTTTAGAAATAAAAATATGAATAAACAAGTTATTATGAGTAAAATACAAGAAAATATCATAGTTACACAATCAATTTCAAATCAGACTAAAAATATAATCCTGATTAATAAGCTTTGGTAAAATGGCATGGCAATTAGATGAAAACACTTCCGAAGGTCAATCGTACGAGATCACAGAATCTCAAAAATGCAAATGAACCGACGCAGGGCATTGTACGTACAACAGCACGCCAAGGTAAACATGGCGGTATCTTGTACAGTTGTAATAAGGCCTAGTTTCGAACAGAAGTGGGTAACCATAAGTGCTGGTGACTGTACGTTAGAAGCATCAAAGTGAGATCACGTGAGACGCTGGACCATGGGGTTAGCACAATGTCGGCGAGGGCCAAACAAAAAGTGACAACACAATACCACCGGTCCAACAACAGTGGCCGCTCATAAATCAAACTAACAATAGTATTGAGGGTACCTTATAAGAGATCTTAGCATTGTGTACACTCTTTGATGTTCACTAATAAAACCTTTGATTAATATCGTATGGGACCAGTTGGTATGCAAATAATAGTATAAAGGCTGAGGTATAGTCACACGTGCTTCCCTTTTGGTAGTCACAAAGACTAATGCTACATCTTCTTCACAATGCTTTTGTTGACGGTAGACCATGGCGGCCGTTGGGCTTGACCGGTCACTGTTGCTTTTAACTAAAAAGGTTGTTTTTTGTTAACCCTTCATTGAGGATCCGAAATTCCGTTTAGGATTATACGTAGATACGTCTTCGGTCTGACGATACCGAAAAACTGCTAACAATTTATTTGTATGTATATCAATTTGTATTGCTGTGCACCTGGCCGGAAAAAAAACCAAATCCAAAATTTAAGTATAAAACTATAAATGTCAATACGTTAGCTTTGATAATTCTGATGGTGCTAAAGAATTCTGAAAACCGTATTTATATTTGATCCACCTTAAGTGCATGTGAATAAATTTTAATTAATTCCAATCTTGCCTGTTTGTCTTAGTTTTTAAAACATTATATGGGTCAGTTAATCTGTTGTCTGACCCGCAGATAACCAATTTTTGTGTTGTGTCAATTTTATTGTTTCCAATTTCTTTATCAATTAAATTATGCTTAATTTGGGTTACAGCAGATAATTATGTAATCATATTTGTTTTGTAAGACTACAATGACCGATGGAAAATAAGGTTAATATTTTTTGGATCTTAAACTTCAATGTGATAAAAATCGGCAAGAAAATAAACAAGCACTTCCATAAAATTATTTATCATTAAAAAAACTTGAGAATTTAAAGAGTACGTTTACATTTTAGTCGTGCAAATCTTTTTTTTTTGTTTTTTTCTTTTAATTCTTTAATAGACCAAGTTCACTATAATGGTCTATCGACCTTGATTTGTTGTCTAGTGACACATAGTTAAAGCATAGTGAACTATTGTTGCGAAATAATGTAATTTCTAGGTTATCAGACCAATTGTTTCCCTGTTTCTTGTGAAAACACTGGGGTTATCACCATGCCCGTTATCGTGGTTTGTGTCCCATTGTTTGTAAACTTGTTGAATTATTCTTTTATAATGCTAAACTAGTGGCTCCTCGCAACTCCGTCTGCGAAAATATCGAATTTCAAGTCATTCTTACCTTTTTTTCTTAAAGATAATTTCTAGGAATATAATCTATCCTATATTCTTTCCCGGGACTCCGGACAATCTCTTTACTTATTAAAAACGTTTAGGTGTTTAGCGGAGAGGTTAAATACATACACACTTTTTAAATGCAATTAATGTATGGATTTATATATGAAAATCAATTATTTGATACGTTGAATGTTGCATAATACCTTTATTCTGCAATAATAAAATACCAACCATTTGTAATGATTGTATCTTCTGTTCTCTTAATACAATCTAAATATAGAAACAATAATTCGATTCAGCAGAAAATCAATAAGCGCTTATTAACACGTTCCGGAACAGTGAACGCCTACAGGCGTCAAAACAATAAAACATCCATTGTGTCTGGAGTAGTGTCCCGGAACGTGTTAAGGCAACAGTCAAAAATTCATAACGTATGTCCCTCATTTACTTATTTACTTAATATTGTTTTCAGTTTCATTGTTTTTTAAACATTATTCTGCCTTTTATTATGAACATAGCGTGTGTTTTTAAATAATATCACAAATAATGTGCAGGTAGGTAATTACATCAGACGGAATGTAAGCAAGAGACGAATTATGATATTCCTAGACACATCACAGCCTTGATCCATATAAATCTTTACGATTGACTAGTTCTAGAATATTCGGAAAAAGTATACGTTGTTTTATTTGATTCTAAACAGACAGACAGAGTCAATGTAATAACATCCGTTTCCTATGTGGTGAAATGTGCACTGTTGTTTTTAATAACAAACGTACGTCTGGAGTAGGAAACCTTTATTATTTTATAGAATTCGATGTAAAGGAAGTTTATTATATAAGAAAAACACATCACGCTTCGATTCTCGCGTCAATGGTACATTTTTAGTGTGGTAATTCTATTAAGAGAAACATCAAGTACTTAAAATATACCAACACGTTAGTAAAAAAAACTACCGCACGTTAATCGCGACCCTGTTAAGGGAAAAAATGTTTTTTTTTGAACTTTTTTTTTGTATAACGAACTGCAAGAGAATTGACCCCAATGGTTGGAATGTATTTAATCGAATGAGAAGTAGTGAATTTTAACAACATAGATTTTACATAGCTGTGCTGTTGCTTGAAAAGAATAGTACCCTTCTTTAAAGACCAAATGTGAATAGGACCTACAAAACTAGATACTTTTTGCGTTCCAAGATTAAATTGGAATAACCTATCCATAGTTTTAAATGTGTGACCATAACCGTTAGTTGACAATCAAAGACCACATCAAAGTGCAACAAAGAAGTTAGGGACGACGTTTGTCAGTAGAACAATATCGTAATTGAAGAGTTATGCCGATCTTCCTATGAACGAAATCGTGCACGTGTAGACAAAGCGACAATGTTTGAACAGTAATATGAAATTGTAACTAAAATACAAATGTCAAATGCTAAAACAGCTATATCGATATTTCTATAGAATAATAGAATTAACGCCAAGCAGATTTTGGAATTAGCTTTAACGTGACATGTTGATTCAAATAAATGTAACGATAAATTTATCCGTGAAGTGTTTTAATCAGTGAGTAGTATTCGCGTAAACTTCATAACCGATGTGACATATATAATTGCTTAGCTAGAGGTCTACGTATAATCTCACTAAGAAAATGTAACCATCTTATTTCAAAAAACACAGGACCAACATTGAAATTACCTGACCAATTCGAAAAGTATATTACCATCATTGAATGATGTCATTACGATATTATTTGTAAATTGGTTGGTTAATTAATACTTTATAACGGTTCTAAACCTGGAGCCTTATTTTTAAATCACTCGCATCAAGATGGCGAGTGATATTCAATGATTGAAGTCGAATTTTGGAATGAAAACCAGTTGTAATTTACACAAAAAGGATTTTTAAAATCATTGCTCAATTTTGTGAGTACTCACGTCTAGATTTTGAGTGATTTCCGTTGATTTTTAATGTGTTTTCGAACGAAAATCACACGCCATATCAAAGCGAGTGATTCAAAAATAGGGCCCCTGGTACTAAATTTTTGGAATAAGAGGGTAAATAGCCTCTAATATCTATTTATCTCATTATAATTCAAACAAAGTTTTTCTCTAATTATTTTATTAAAATCACTAGCATTTTATTCTAATTCCTTTCGTGTCTCACCGTGCCCCTGTTAGCCGTTTTCGATAATTTTATTTGTCATATTCAGTGTCTCAGAAGCGTTGCCAAGTCATCCCATTTGTATTGAAATAATTCTTTTGATAAACCCGCAACGCAAGTGATGTTAAAATTGTTTTGTGTTTTAATTCTGCGGTTGTCACGATAACATAAACACTGCCACAGTTGGTTTGAATACAGAAGGTAAAGTTTTCATTAAAAAAAGCATCATTATAAGATTTATCACAAATTTTTTGTACTGTTTCGTTTCTTTTAGGATATTGACAACAGGGCTCCCTATCAAGTCACATTATAGTTGACATGTCTTAAATAACTTTCAACAGAAATCATTGCTTCAAATAAGTGGCCTGTAGATCAGTGACAAATTATATTTATCTCAATAATTGAGCTTGAAAAACACCTTTTCGCCGTATGATTGCCTACATTGAAGAAAATACTCGTACTATCCAGTAAAACCTTGTGTAGTATATAGTCTAGTTTGAAGTCTTTATTTATAGATGGATACTCATGCTCGTTTGGAGTAAACATACTGATCAACTTTTACTATGGCACTACGGAAAATGCGCCGCGACGCTGGCTTTCAGAGCCCAGACAATAAATAGTTATGCTGAAAAATAGAACAGTGGCTATTTGTTTCTTAAAAGCTTCGCAGCATTCCGTTATACTGTGGTGACATGTACTTAGCTATGAAAATCAATTTTACTAAGCTCTCAGTTGCTTTGACGACGTCTTATCATATTTTACTGACTGTCTCGTTGGTGTAGTGGCACAGAAAATATTATAATACTACGTTGAGTTTGCAGGCGTGGAAGTCTTGACATAGTTCCCTCCCTGTAAAACCACCAGGTCGAAAAAAGCTGAGACTAAATTGGTATTTTTTTGTATTTATTGATTAAGAAGAATGTTTCAATCGAGGTTAAAAAATATTTTTTTTAAAGATTTATTGAAGATTTAGCTACGTAAGTCAGTTATCATATTGAAATTGTCTACACGAAATGTCAAAAATCTTGACTCAGACTTCCAGCACTGGTTGCTACCCTAGAGGTACTGGTCAACCCAGACATCAGCGACCCCAGGTCCAGGTGGTTAGATCTACTTCAACCTATAGTATGGAACGATTATAATAAAGGCGTTATTCATTTATATGTAGTTTGTTAGGTTACTTTTACTGCTTATACATTTTCTGTGTTTGGAGTGAAAGGGCAGAGCACTTACTGCAGAAAGAATGGCACTCTATTGACTCTTCTTGTTCATTAAGAAGTGTTTTTCTATAGTAAAAATAATTGCAAACAAAAGCTTATTGTATGTGCATGATTGTTTCCAATTTTTCTTATATTGGCTTCTCTTTCTTATATAGTGAATCAAAAATATCAAGTAATTCCAAACGTGCCAAATTCAAGGGTGACAAAATCTGCCACAGTCTATGTATTTTGAAGAATTCAAGAAATAAATCGCTCAGTAATAACTTATTACTAATAAGGCGAATAAACAATGTCTTTGTACGGCCAAGGATAGCGCTTTTCAGCACTTGGAAGCGCTGACGAATTTTTGCCGTCAAGCATGTCTCAGCAGAGTATTCGCTTAATACCTACCTAGTTCTGCAATTCTGCTTTTAAATTTTGTAAAAAAAAACTAACAAATTTAATAATATAAATTGCACTTGTAAAAAGCAACTGTGAACCTGACAGACGAGGAATTGAACCCCGTGTCTTACGCAATCCGGGCGTATGCCTATACCACTCGGCCACCGTCACACTAACAAGCCTGTTGAATTTTGCAAGTGCTTTTTTATGTAGGCATACGCCCGGATTGCGTAAGACACGGGGTTCAATTCCTCGTCTGTCACAGGTTAACAGTAGCTTTTTACAAGTGCAATTTATATTATTAAGTTTGTATGGTGACAAAAACACTATAAAAACAAAAATAAACTACTAACAAATTTACGACTGTCGTTTAGAATTAATTTGGAAGTTTTGAGCGTCCCCTGTGTGCTGGCAAGCACTTTTTTCGGCTTTACAAACTTCTGCTTTTGTCCATTTGCCAATGCGCTTGCGACGATTGTGTTGCGATGGTGATGCTTTGATGTTTTTAACACCTTTCAATTGCAAAGATGTGTTGATAACTCAATACGCCTATAGTAATGAAGTGATAAAAAAACGTAGTATTTTTTTTAAAGTTTAATTTATTCTTCAATAATGACTGATTATCAAAATCATCTAGGCATTTTTGATTTGCATTTTGCGGCGTGCATAGGGTTATTTATTATATTATATAACATATTCAATATCAGACCATTCTTTGTGTGAATATTAATAGTACAATCGGTCACCACCGCCTAACCACCTTAAGAGTCAGACACCTGCACTTCGCGTCGTCTTGTATTTGAAGTGACGCCCGTTTTTGTAACACGTGTGAAGAGATTTTCATTTGTAAGTGGTTTGGCAGCTGATACCTCGTACTAGCAAAATCTACGTTACGTGAATACAATTAACTTATCAGCACGAGTATCACAAAAACCCTGACAGCCGTGCGGCTAATAATGACAGGTCTGTCCAATTAGACGTAGCATGATGCGCAGACGCACCTGTCAAACGTTTCGTTTACCCATCAATCAATAGTTGACGAGAATGACGTTAGCACTATATGAGATTTTTTTACGGAAATGATTATTGTTACAAAACGCGATGGAGTTTTAAAGTGTGAATTATGATCAATGCTCATATTTAGTTAGCAACAAAAAGGTACTAAAGGTACACCGCCAAAATTGCATTTAGAAATAAAAATAATAAACTTAACTTAGTGACACAGTTAAGATGTTTATAAATGATAACTACTAACAAAAAACAGTGCTGTTTATAATATATTAAACACGATTGTTCTGAAATGAGAACAGACACATTGGTAAAAGAAAGAGATTTTTTTATTATTGGTAGTTTATGTAAAATTTTGTATTTGGCCTAACAAAAAGAAATTTATGTCTACGTGAGCTATAAACAAATGTAAGAACTAATCCTCACAGAAATTATTGCGAAATTACTTACATTCGACAATGAGAAAAATAGAGTCCGCCATCAAAAGCCTCTACGGAACCCCAAAGGAATCCCTAGAGAAAACCAATGGAAATATAGTTATTAGAAAAAGCACAATAGCTTGTCGGCGCTTTGATGTTATAACGTAATCAGAGGTCAATGAAGACTTTGATGTCCAGGGAATAATGACATTATTTGGACGTTATTTCTTACGCCAATCGATTTAAAAGCTTTGCCTAAACGTCAGCTAATTACTTTGCTTATTTTTAAGCAGACTAGCGGCCCCAGCGAACTATTAATCACCCCCAGCCCCGTCCCGCCCCGGCCCCAGTCTCAGACCCGTCGAACGGGATAAATGTATCCTATGTCTTCCTGGTTCTAAGCTACCTCCCCACCGTTTCGCCCCGCCCCGTCCCACCCCAGCCCCGGCGCCGTCTAAGAGGGTATGAAGTTAGGTCCCGGCGCCGTCTAAGAGGGTAGTTAGTTAAGTCTTGTTACGTTACGTGTTGACGTCTCGAATTTAGGTTGCAATACTATAATAATCATGTTATTTATTGAACCAACTCAAAGGTGCCCAACGCATAATGCCAATAACAAACACAGACATCACGGAAATCGATTCTAATCCGATGTCTCGATAGTGTCGCGATGAATCGAACCGCCCTCTTGTTTGTCGAATCGATTATTCCACCTCATCTCACACTTATTGGGTTCAAGCAAGACGGCGGTGGTTTCAGCAAACGGGCGGTTAAAAAACGCCAAACGTTTTTCTAACGCTCTAAATGATTTCCAATAGCAATTTTGGTAACTAAGCCGAGCATCGCAGAAACAAAGTTGACGATTGGGTGTCCTGGGTGTTCTCCTGGGAGAAACCTGTTTACTCTAGTTTTGTATATATGTTTTAAAATTCAAAACGATACAGGAGTGATGGAGAGGGACCGCTTCGACAAATGTTAATTGTCAAAATTACTATTTGTAGAATTATTTTCAACTTTTTCGGCCACTGAGCTATATTTTGTACTCAAAATATATTAACAGGTGTTCTGGTAGGCGATCACCCGAACTTCAAAGGGCCGTCATCTTCAATAAAATATATTTAATAATGATGACATTAATTAACTTATGTAAGTAACAATACCTCATTACACCTGACATTTAATTTTTTCATATTAATGATGGATGGCGTACGTCATATTTTCACGGGACAGTAACCGTAAGAATAATTATTATCTTTGCGTTGTTTTTTACAGAATTGGGTCATGTAACACATTCATCATTTTTGCGAGTGCGTGTCATAATTTCTCGCTCTTTTTTCGTTTGTCACGGTCGGGAGCTATTTTAATGCGCTAAGAATCTTTTTAGTGATAAGCTGGGGATGCTTATTATCTTTAATGAATATTGACCTACATATAATTCTACCGTGATTATGTATTTGTCTTAAAAATACTTTCATAAGAGATGGTATATTTTATTCACAATCTGGTATATATTTTATTATTATATGACTTTACTAACCGCTCGTCTACAAGAAATAGCACGTTCGAATACTCTATTAAACTCACTATAGATCCAACATTGTTAGGAACTGAAGTCTTACTCTGTGTAGCATTCACCCTAAATTCTCTCAAGCCATCTCTCTTACACACATTGGAATTGTGCCTGGAGGGAGGAGGCTAGCTGAAATCGAATACAGCGGTGATATTTGAGGTTAGGTACTCAGAGCTTAGTGAGAGTGATTGTAGTGGAACAATCATGTCTTAATTATCTCATACTATTTCGGCGTTTCGTGGTAGCAAACACGCGGGTTATTAATGATTTAAATTATTTAGGCTAAATCGGGTAGGTTGAACTTTGAATAGAGCTATATTTGAGCTTTTGTAGTGTATTTACTGAAAGATAAGTGGAAGCCAACTTCAGGTGTTAGTAGCTGTAGTATTCACATTATTTTGAGCCTGTTTCACACTGTTGTGTTTGTGTTATCTATCCTTGATACAAAATGACGTACCACATTTGATTTATTCGCTGGTTTAGTGCTTATTTGTTGATGGTGAAACAAGCTCTTACTGTCTTTAATATTTCGATGTTCATGCCAATGGTCATACCGTTAATCGATAGTCGTCTTTAATCGATTAAACGAATCGAACATTCTTAGGAATGTCAAATGAATCGGTAAACCCGTCCGATCCTAATCTAGGAAGCTGGGTTATTACGCGACAAAGATGGCGAAGATATTTTATTCTACGCGACGCCGCGGGACAAAACATGTATTCTAGACCTGTTGTACTGGCATCAGATAATTCAAGTCCAACGTTTGTCCGACAAGGTATTATCTCTATACATAGTAGTAGTTGACGGTGCACATCCATCATTATTATCAACCAGAGACAATCGACTTGGTGGAATAAGTTTATCTTAATAATTAAGCCATTGTATCTTACATGACTTTACTATGTTAAAATTATAAATATTGTTTATTTTTGCTTTTATAGTGTTTTGTCACCATACAAACTTAATAATATAAATTGCACTTGTAAAAAGACAACTGTGAACCTGTGACAGACGAGGAATTGAACCCCGTGTCTTACGCAATCCGGGCGTATGCCTATACCACTCGGCCACCGTCACATTAACAGGCCTGTTGAATTCTCAATTCCTCGTCTTTCACAGGTTCACAGTTGTCTTTTTACAAGTGCAATTTATATTATTATAAATATTTTTATAATTATACTAGTATTTAGTTAATTTACGATCTCGGTGTTTGGCGCCTATCTCCTAACTTTCAAACTAAAATAGCTTTCATACACGATACAAAAACGGGCGTCACTTTAAACAAAAGACGACACGGGGTGCAATTGATTTTGGCTCTAGGTGGTTAAGAGGTGTACGGTAGGTATCGGTGATACTTAATCAATGCTTCAATTATCTGCACCAAAACTTGGATTTAACTACTAGCCCCATTTATTAATGTTTATTTTATTTTATTTTTAGTATGTGTTGTTATAGCGTTATATAAATAGACGATTCAACAGACGAACGGACGGATGGACAGACAGCGAAGTCTTAGAAATAGGGTACCGTTCTTCTACCTACGGAACCCTAAAAATAAACTTAAAACAGGAGCCCATGAAGTACTGAATACTAACAGTTACTACACTTTACAGCCCAATGTTCTTTGAGTCGTATGACTCATGCGTCGAACGAAATTTATAGTCCATTTGATAACGCTATAAACCCAATCCAAACTCGCAGTCGGCAAAAGGCTAAGATCTAAATGCAAGAATAAACATTTGTGAAATAATAATTCGCAGAAGAGTTTTTGTTCAGCCACCATAGTGATGTCACTATGAAAAAGGGGGCTAGGCCTTGACGATGTGCATACAACATTCAGTAAAGTCAGTTTTTCTTTGCTTTGCGAATATTGTAAACAATCTTGATATTCCTTTTTAATGAAATTAATTTTATTAAGATAAGGGGTTCATCTGATAGGTACGGTGGTCACCCATCACCTCGCATCAGCTTGAAAAATTATAGGAAATACCCTTTATACATATAAACAAGTATAGGTATTACACGCCTTCAAAATTATTTTTATGTGACTGGAGAGTCACATTAAATCAATTTGACCTCTTATCAACAGACAACATCAACACCAAACAGTTACTTAAGTACCTGACGCGAAAACGTTAATAAAGTGTCTGTTTCACCACTGAAAAAATAAGCACTAGAGAACCAAAGAATAATTCAAATATGGAACGTCGTTTCGTGTGAAGTATTGGACAGATAACGCACAAGTAGTTTTAAGGACATTGTGTTAGAGTAAGGACAAATTAATATAATTTTTCAGAAAAAAAGCCCACTGAGATCGCGATACGTATATCTTCCTAAATTATATTTACCCAAAAATACCATAGGAAAACACCGAAAGTTGACATCGAATAATATCGAATGATTTATATATTATTCATAAGTTCTCCTCGGGAGAGCTAGTACACCTTTGTGAATAATTTACGAGTCAGACACATATTATTTTTGCAGGGGCCCGCGGTCTGCCCTGTGTTTGTCCTATAAAATAGTCTTTGGGGCTTAGGGACCCCAAATCTTCGATAGAGGTTAATGTAGATCGTACAAGGGTTATTTTTCTTGGCCATAGCTTGGAAAAATATTAGGTCAATTTTTTGTTTAGTCAAAGATAAATATATTTATGTCGTTTTTTCTGTCGATATTTATTCTAAGGCTTATTCCTTATAGCTGACATGATGAATAGTTATAAAAGTACCATCTTAGAAAACGACAGTTCAAAATTAGAATTGGCTTGGAATCGATGAATCTAGGCCCTAGATTCTAGGGTATAAGATTATGTAACGTAAAATATGATTCTATTAGTTACGTTCAAGACAATTTGAATGTCAAGGTAAAATCATTTAAAGCAAAGACCAAAGACATTCAAACCCAATAATTTACCCAAGCGTAAATTGTTTTGTCTATTGTCTAACACCTCAGTTCTAAAGGGCATTGCTACACTCAATCTTGCATCGACATCAACAGTTTGAATAACCCTTAACCATACATTATAGTGGCTTTGTGTCGTATTTCCATACTTGGGAAACAAGTGAGCGAAGCCACACGAGCGATGATAGTGCGTTGCGTCGACGCTAAAACATCGAAGCAGTGACGCTCCACTGTTAAACATGTGGATGGCGTACCACACGGGTCACGCCACGCGTTGTATGCGCGTTTTAAAAACGTGTAATGTCAGAACGCTTCGCGCGACGCACAAAGTATCACAGAGATAAGCCGGGAAAGGGTGCTGTGCTGTGTTGCGATGATGGACGGAACGTAAGTAGTTTGTTTATTGATATGGAGGAAATCAACAGCACAGCACATACTCGTACATTGTTATAAATTACGTCTAGTTTAATACATTGCCAATATCAGATTTCCCTATCACTAGTCAGTGAGTATATAGTAATTACTAAAATAATAACAAATAATTATCTTAATAGCGACAAATTAACACATTATTTAACACTTAAACATTACACACCTAGTTGGTTGCGTGCAGTTGTGATATTGCAGCGTCGAAACGTCCAAATCACGGCCTAAAACCGACACAACGCAACGGCATCGCCCGTGTAACTTCGCCCTAATGTTTCTGATACGTCGCTAATTCAGCTCTCAGAAGCACACATCAATTTCTGAGCCGAATACAAGTCCTTGTTTACGGGAGCGCACAATAGCTCAATCTGCGCGTTCTAACTCAGTTATAGAGCTGGAACTAGTGATGTACTGGTAATTGTTGGAGTCGAGACGGCGAAGAGATTGTATCTTTGACTAAGATGTAGAAATCCGAAGAGCATGAAGACTTAAATCTATACTAATATTATAAAGCTGAAGAGTTTGTTTGTTTGTTTGTTTGTTTGAACGCGCTAATCTCCGAAACTACTGGTTCGAATTGAATAATTCTTTTTGTGTTGGATAGTCCAGTTATCGAGGAAGGTTATAGGCTATATAACATCACGCTACGACCAATAAGAGCAAAGATGTAGTGGTAAATGTGTAAAAAACGGGAGAAAGAAGTCACTATTCCACGCGGACGAAGTCGCTGGCAAAAGCTAGTATTATAGAAAAGTCTACTAATCCAGTTAGACTCCTTGCTTCTTGTTTGTTTAACGTGTTAGAACAAATTACACATCGTTATTTTACCACAGACACGGTTAAAGATAGGTTAAAAAAATGGTTCTAAGATGACTGATAGTTTATCCTGACAGCTATCCGACAATCACGCGCTTGTGTGTGTTTGTGATGTCCTAAGCCAATAAACGCTTTTTCTTTCTTTCTACTACAGTTACTTTATAATACTAACTAAAATAATATTAAATTAGCCTTCTAAATGAAATACTCTTCTTCGACTGGCTCATAAGTTATCGAGTCCGGATATAAATACTCAAGTACCGCATAACAATACTTTGTCCCATCACTAGTGCTACACAATCCCACGGCATTATTAACCCTTTGGAGTCACAATCACAACCTGCGGTTATTTGTCAAGTAATGCGCTAAACATTTCGTTAAGCGAGGCTTAAGCGGAGTTTTCGGCGGGGCTATTACCAAACTGTATGGTAATAACGACCGTCTATGTGTAAAGTCCGTTATCCTTTGCGTGGCTAATATTGTAAACAATTTTGACGTTCCTTTTTACGAAATGAATAATTTTAAAATGAGTTTTACACAAAACTTACAACCTACTGTTAAGAATCGAAGCTTGTGTAGATTATTTTCAACTTCGCCTGGCAACATTATCATGTTTAAAAAAAAAAAAAGATTCAATTTTGTCTCGTCACTTTGTCACTGATCGAATCGTATCGTCTGTCGGCGTGGTATCGCGCAATTGTCGTTTATTTAAAATTATCGTGTCGTTATTTGGTTAAAACCAAAGATTGTGTCGTCTAAATCACGAAATATACAAGAGAAGGCTGGTCCGTTGAGGGAAGTGCAGATTTGCTGTGTGTCGGTAACATTGCTGGTAAAAGGTATCCTTGTATCTGAGGTGAGTTCGAATGATCCAAGGGTCTTGGCGGCCTGTCCCAGCGTCTACTACCGAAATCTGCCTCAATAACAGCAGACAAGCAAGGTGAGTGCTTCTTACAACTGATTTTAGCCTATCTTTTGTTCGCGGTCATATTTTGTGTATTTAATAATTATTAAAAAAATCTCGCTAATACAGTCCATTTAAACCCCCCCTAATCATTTGGTCCTTCGAGCCGGATAATTTTGTAAGGCGATCTTGGATTTTCGTATTTTTACAACAATTTTGGTCATTTCGTTATTATTTTCGTTTTTAATTGTAATTGAGGGTAAGCATGGAACTCACTTGGCTTGAACGCTTATTTAACCGTTCGTTTTGTTCATAGATTAAAAAATAGTAAGTACCTGGTTGGTTTCTGAACGTGATTGTAGTTATCTGTGACACTTGTCAAGTTGTCAATGTCAATTGCATTATAACCTCTTTTCGTTTGCTGGTTTCGTAAAAAATACAATTTGTTTTACTACGTTTATTAGTAAATATGGGCGGTAAAGATTCTGTAGAAACTTGTGATAGAAACCGTGTCGGTCGGGATTACGCCTTTGCACGTATGGAATTTATGAAAAATTCGGATTTGCAGGGTTATAGTATGCAAGACGTAAACAACATTGAAAAAGATTTTCATGTATTTCAGGTTGAACTATTATGTTCCTTAACGAGTGCTGATAAGGAAAGTGAATTGCAGGTGTCGTTGCATTTTGAGCAAATAGTGAAATCTATAAAATTACGTTTAACTGAAAAACAGGAACAAAAACCAGCTGTGTTGAATAATAGTTCAAATAGTAGTACCGGTTCAAGTGTTAAGCTACCTAAAATTAATATCGTTCCATTTGATTCAAAAATCGAGCATTGGGTGTCGTTTATACAAATCTACGATTCACTTATTCACAGTAAAAATATCCCAGCAGTTGAGAAGTTGCATTATCTATTGTCAAGTGTTCATGGTCAAGCCTTTGATTTGATTAAGAATTATCCATTGTCAGATGATAGTTACTTATTGGCATATAACACACTGAAAATGCACTATGATAAGAAAAGGGTAATAGCTAACCATTTTTATGATAAGTTGTTAAACTGTGAATCGGTGAAGTCAAAGAGTGCTCTAGAAATAAATAGGGTTTGTCGAACATTTAGGGAAAACTTAGAAATACTGTCAAAATATAAGTTGCCTGACAAAAACTTTATTTTGTATCATTTGTTGTGGTCAAAGTTGGATGTTGCTAGCAAAGAAGCTTTCGAGCTGCAGCTTGATTCAAACGCTGAAATACCAAGCTATGAAAACTTAATTTCGTTCATTGAAAAGCGAGGTCAAGCACTAGAAAATTCAATAGTTAAGCAGCCAATAGTAAACAGTAAGTCGGTAGCTAAACCAAAAGCATCTTTTGTCGTGCCACCTGTAATCAACTGTGCCATATGTTCCGCTCCAGGTCATAAATTAGAAAATTGTTCTAAATTTTTGGAATTGTCTCCATATGAGAGATTTAATCGGGTAAAAGAAAAGAAACTTTGCATTCTGTGTTGTTGTCCATCACATACTGTTAAAAAATGCATATCACCAGTCACATGCGGTACTTGTAAGCAGAGACACCATACTTTACTTCATTTTGATAAAAAGAATGAGATGGAGCAACCTTCGCAACAGACACAGCTGACTTTGACTGTTCCCAATTCAAACACACAAGTTTTGTTTTCAACAGCTGTTGTACTAATAAAAAATAAGTATAATAAATTTGTACCAATTCGAATCTTAATTGATAGTGCTTCAGCTTGCAACTTTGTGACCTCGGAGTGTGCTCAGAGGCTTGGATTGAATATGATGAATTGCTCACAAGTGGTAAATGGTATTGGTCAAACATCAACTGATGTTCTTGGAGTTGTCACTTGTGAAATAGTCCCTTCAAATGGTGACTCCTCGTGTAAATTTTCAATTGAAGCGCTAGTGCTTCCCAAGATTTGCTCTGATATGCCATCAGAAACATTTGATGTCTCAACTTGGAGGCATATTAAGGATTTGGATCTTGCTGATCCATCATTCTGTAAACCTGGACCTATTGATATGTTGGTTAACGTCAACTTTTTTGCTTCAGCGATTAAACCTGGCATTGTCAAAGGCAATGCAGGTCAACCTATTGCTATCTGCACTGTTTTCGGCTGGATAGTGATGGGTGAGTGTTCTGTAGATGTTACCGTTTCTCGTTCTCGATGTCAAAAGGGTTCTCGTGTGCAGAACAAGGAGTGCTATTTCGTGTCGAGTTTGTCATTGGACAATAATATCAAGCGCTTCTGGGAATTGGAAAATGTAGATCCTCCTAAAACTGTCGTTTTGTCGAAATCGGAAATATCGTGTGAAAACCAAATGGAAAATTCTTACTGTCGTAATCCCGAGGGCAGAATGGTAGTACCATTGACTTTCGCTGACCCTCAGGATAAACCTAGGTTTTCAAATTCTCGCGAGATTGCTCTCAAGCGTCTCTTAAATTTAGAAAGGAAGTTCAAGTTGAATCCCCAATTTCGGACAGCTTATGTCAATTTTATGGACGACTATCTGGAATGTGGTCACATGGAAGAAGTTGATGCTCCATCGTCGTCTGAAGGTCAATTCTACTATATTCCGCACCATGGTGTTCTGCGCCCTGATTCCATTAGTACCCCTCTTCGTGCTGTCTACGATGCAAGCGCCCAGGATCTTACAGGGAAATCCCTAAACGATACATTGCTGCCTGGCCGTAAATTACAAAGAAATCTGTTTGATTTGTTAGTTCGATTTCGATGGCATGCCGTAGTGTTTACCGGAGATATCAAACAGATGTACCGTCAGTTTTTGGTCGACCCTCAGGATTGCGACTATCAGCGTATTTTGTGGCGTCCATCTTCTGAAGATCCTGTGAGAGATTATCGGCTGCTCACAGTGACGTACGGCGTTGCTTGCGCCCCTTACCAGGCGCTTTGGTGTATATCTAAGTTGGCGGATGAGTATTCGTCTCAAGCTCCTGGTGGTGCTGAGGTCTTGGCTAGGGATGTGTATGTCGATGACGTAGTAACAGGTGCATCGTCAGTGGAAAATGCGTTGGTCTTGCGTAGGCAATTGGTGGATATTTTGTCGTCTGCTCACTTGCATTTGCGTAAATGGACATCAAATAGCCCTGAATTCCTGGAGAGTTTACCTGATTCGGAGTTATATTCAGATCAACTTCGTAACTTTCAAGACGTTCATGATCTTTTGTTAAAAATTCTCGGTCTTTCGTGGCGTCCAAAGGAAGACAATTTTATATTCAAAACATCGTTGAACGATTGTCGCTGTACGAAGCGGTCAATTCTTTCCGACATTGCTCGTATCGTTGACCCTCTAGGTCTACTATCGCCGGTTGTGTTTTTTGCGAAGTATTTAATACAGCTTCTTTGGGTGTCTGGCGCTGAATGGGATGATGAAGCTCCCATCACGATCACTCGAGAATGGCAAAGATTCAAATCTCAATTATCGGAGTTAAGTTCATTATCCATTCCTCGTAGAATGATTGTATCTTTCGTGTCGTTGCAACTTCACGGATTTTGTGACGCTTCGGAGAAGGGTTACTGTGCTGTCATCTATTGTCGTGTCGTTCAAAATGACGGTTCTGTTATCGTGCGTTTGTGTTGTGCGAAATCGAAGGTAGCTCCTCTGCGTAAATGTTCAATTCCGAGATTGGAGTTGGTGGCTGCGGTTTTGTTGTCAGACTTGATTGCTTCGTTCACAGAAGCCTTAAAGGATTTTTATACCTTCGATGATATCCACGCTTGGTCAGACTCCAGTGTCGCTCTGACCTGGATTCGTTCATGTCCCTCTAAGTGGAAAACTTTTGTGGCTAATAGGGTTGCACACATACAAGAAAAGATTCCCCCTGAAAATTGGCACCACGTTTCTGGTTTATGTAACCCAGCGGATTGCGGTTCCCGCGGATTGTTACCTGCTGATTTAACCCAGAACACGCTATGGTGGGCGGGGCCTAATTGGCTGCACAATCACCAAGGTTCATGGCCGCAATCGGAGTTCTTTTCGGATCAAGCTGCTTCTGACGAGAAAAACATTTTTAGTCTCTTCACAGCCTCTAATGAGTCCTTTGTAGATGAAATTTTGGTAAAATTTTCGTCACTGCAACGCATATTACGTATTCTCGCTTATTGTTTTCGGTTCATTTGTAACTTAAAAAACCCATCTTCAAAAAACACAGATCCCAATTTGTCGTCTGAAGAAATAAATAAAGTTCTTCATTTTCTCGTCAAGCATGTGCAGGAGCTTGTCTTTGCATCTGAGCTTCGTTGTTTGTCGAAAGAGAAGCCTTCCCTTCCTTTGTCAAAACCCATGCGAAAATTGTCGCCATTTTTGGATGAGCTTGGGATATTGAGGGTGGGCGGTCGCCTTTCAAAAGGAAATATGTCGTTTGATGTTAAACATCCTATTTTGTTGCCTCGTGATCATAGGTTGACGACGCTGATCATCGAGGATTATCATGTTCGGTTTATGCATCCAGGGTTACAAACCATGCAAAATTTGCTAGCCCAAGAATTTTGGATTTTGTCATCGAAAAGGGCCATATACTCTGTGACCTCTTCTTGCATTAAATGTTTTCGCACACGCCCAAAAGTGGCTCAGGCTCCTATTATGGGCAATTTGCCATCGTTTAGAATTAGCCAAATTAAACCGTTTTCGTCCGCGGCGGTTGATTACGCGGGTCCTTTTGATATTAGTCTAGCTCGCGGTCGCGGTCTACGGACGTTTAAGTCTTATATCTGCGTCTTTGTTTGCACTGCCACTAAAGCAGTACATTTCGAGTTGGCTTCCGAGCTTACGTCTGAAGCTTATATAGCAGCCTTGCGCCGCTTTATTTCGCGTCGTGGTCGTTGTTCGCGATTAATCTCAGACCAAGGTAGGAACTTCGTGGGCGCATCCAACATATTGCACGACTTGATGGCTAAAGCTTCGCGAGCAGAGCAAATTGACTTTGTCTTTAACCCGCCTGGTAGTCCACACTTTTCTGGATTAGCTGAAGCTGGTGTAAAGTCTGTAAAGACTCATTTGTCGCGTGTAATAGGCTCACAGCGCCTTACTTTTGAAGAATTCTACACAGTTCTAACACAGATAGAGGCTATGTTGAATTCAAGACCTTTAACTCCTGTTAGCTCTGATCCCAATGACTTTTCAGTTCTAACGCCTGGTCATTTTCTTACGATGGAACCGCTCACTATATTACCAGAGAGTAACATAGTTGATGCAAAATTAGGTCCTCTTCAGAGGTGGAAATTGTTACAAAAGATTCATCAAGACTTCTGGCGTAAATGGCACCTAGAATACTTGCACACCTTGCAACAACGCCACAAATGGAGCAATGTAGTCCGATGAAATGGAAAATAGGCCGGGTGATACAACTTCATCCTGGGAGTGATGGAATTTGTCGGGTTGTTACAGTTCGCACGGAGGCTGGTGAACTTAAAAGACCAGTAGTGAAACTGTGTCCATTACCTCTACAGAACTAATAATGTAATATCGTAGATTGTCGTAGTATTAAGTAAAAAAATCGTTTAAAAAAAAAAAAAACTCTCAGCCAGTTAGTGAGTTTCATCCTTACTAAAATTATTTTTTTAAGTAAATTAAAATACTGTGTATTTTGGTGGGCGGAATGTTAAGAATCGAAGCTTGTGTAGATTATTTTCAACTTCGCCTGGCAACATTATCATGTTTAAAAAAAAAAAAAGATTCAATTTTGTCTCGTCACTTTGTCACTGATCGAATCGTATCGTCTGTCGGCGTGGTATCGCGCAATTGTCGTTTATTTAAAATTATCGTGTCGTTATTTGGTTAAAACCAAAGATTGTGTCGTCTAAATCACGAAATATACAAGAGAAGGCTGGTCCGTTGAGGGAAGTGCAGATTTGCTGTGTGTCGGTAACATTGCTGGTAAAAGGTATCCTTGTATCTGAGGTGAGTTCGAATGATCCAAGGGTCTTGGCGGCCTGTCCCAGCGTCTACTACCGAAATCTGCCTCAATAACAGCAGACAAGCAAGGTGAGTGCTTCTTACAACTGATTTTAGCCTATCTTTTGTTCGCGGTCATATTTTGTGTATTTAATAATTATTAAAAAAATCTCGCTAATACAGTCCATTTAAACCCCCCCTAATCACCTACATAGGTAATTCTTCGTTAAAGAGTGAGATATTTGATATTCAAGTAGTAAATTAATTTTATTCATTGATATTATTTTATTTCAGCTTTGTAAAGATTGTTTACAATTTTTGCCAAGCCTAAAAAGACTATAGTAAGTCGTGCTTTGTAAAAAGCAGATGTTTGGTATATGGAAATAACACAAATATATTTGCGTACTTGACAGATATGTGCTTTTTATGTTTTTCTCACGTCTTTCTAAAGCTCATCATTTTGTGAAGGTTAGAAGACTATTCGCTATTATGGAGACCACAATAAACCATCTCGCTTAATTTCTGACACTATCAACTCAATTTATTGCCATCGTTAGCGATAGCGCGTTTTCAACCCGTTTCGGCAGCAATGATAAATACTCTGCTCATACTTGGAACCATTTACTCCGGATAGCAATCACTGTCGCCATAGAGTTGCCTAATACGCCCGCGGCTTAATTTTGTAATGTTTTTGTGGCACTTAACTTCGCGGTTGTAACGATAATCGTTCATAATGCTTGTTTGCGGTGCCTTACAATGCTTGTTGATGTGTTTGTCCGTGTGATTTAGAAGAGCAATCTCTTTTTCTTATACTAATTAGGCTATTCTTTTTAAGCCTTGAACCTATTAAGTTGGCTATGATTTAAGTAAACAATAGCTGTAATATTTTAGTTTCTACTCATATTGTTTTTTTTGACTCGATAACGGCGGAACAAAAGTGTTAAATTCAATATTTGCGTAATGATGTCTGTTTTTCTTTGCTTGTTGAATTTTGTCAACAATCTACACATATTTTTTAACGAATGATTTATTTCTACAAGATAACGATTAAGTATAAATAAATAAAATAAATAAATAAATAAATATGCGCCAGACAACACACCAATTGTCTTGGTTTCAAACTAAGGAATTTGCTTCCTTGTGCTACGAATACCAGACAACGATAATGACAGGTATAATTAAGATTTTGTATTATTCGGTAAAGAAATTAAGATTAAGAGACTAAGCGAGTCAAGTCTGCAGTCTTGTCCATTTCCTCGTCCAAGCCGCACTGAACCCGGGACTTCTAAACCACTAGAGCATTAACTACGCCACAATGTCAGGTTGCTAAGACGTTGCGACAATAAGTGACCCGGGACGTCTGCTCTCCCTTTTAGATGTGAACCATAGAGTTAAGAAGTTTTGGACAAACTATTTTAAAGCTTAAAAGTCAAACGATCAGTTTTGTTTATGATTTTAGGTATACATAGCATTTTATATCTCCCACTAGATGGTTTTGGCGAGTCTATAGGTTTTTTTGTGTGTTGGCTTTTCTATACCATATCCCTAAAGATACGAGAGCGTCATTTTTTATAACTAACTAACTAACTAACATAACTATGCATTTTTTAGTATAATAAAATATTGGTTAACAATCACAATTTACAGTACACAATACCCATTCAAGATGTTGATGTGACAAAATAAGAATGTTATAAGCTTGGGTAATGAGAAACCTAATTAAGCATCAGAAACTGCAGACAACACACTAACTGAGGTGCATACTATGAAACTACAAGATTCGGATTTTAACAAGTTCCAATTACAATACTATGACGCTATTCGGAACTCCTAAACAGGCTAGGTTAGCTTTCTCTTGAACTCCCCAAAACACCCTAGAGATCCACAATAATTCTCAATAGCTGCTCCATTCTCAATGAATACCGAACCACTCCCGTTCTCGGACAACCTATTTCAATTTAGATTATTGCTCCAATGTTATTCTGAAATGCAATATCTTAATAGAGCTATGCATCGGCAACTCTCGTTCTGATGACTAAGTAATAAACTTGGATACTTTCACGGAGCTAAGTGAAATAGAAGGAAGATATTTTGTTTGAGGTTTCAATAATTGTATTTCGATTTCTATAAATTTTGTGCGTGAGTATTTTTTCATAGTTTAAACACACAACATGATTGTTAGATGTTTGAAGATTTTGAAGTTGAATAAATAGTTTATATGCTAGAATTAAATTTGGCAAAAAAAATTAAAACAAAGGCTAAACAGATACCATATCATTTCTAAATTCAACCACAGATATTGATTCCTTGTAAATTATCGGTTTTGGATGGCTGAGTAAATGCCCAATAGGGCCAAGATACTGTTTATTCAAACTTCACAAAGGCAATATTCCACCAAAAACACGAATCACGGCAAATAATGAAATTGTGCTGTGTGCTTTATTCATTGACCTAAAATTAACACAGATAACGCTCACAAAGGGCGAATTGAAAGGTGCCCCTTTCACAAATCCTCCACTCTTTAATCTTCCATCGAAACAAAACTCCGGATCGTAACAGGATTGTCTGCCCGTTCATTTACTTAGCAAATTATTCTTTGTCGAACGGAAGAGAAGGCTTTGAATCCATTAATTCCCTGATGGGGTCACAAAGAGGTGGTACGAATTAAAATAATGTATTCTACAACTTCAATGGGTCCCCGGGCGCTCCCGTCCCGTTATTACAAGAATAATATATTTAAATCAGAGTCTGCTTTCAGATGAAGATGTCTCTTTGTGAGTCCGCCGAATAAGTGATCACGTACGGCTCCATTAGGATGTGTTTTATGTGCAAATTATAGGCTAGCATTTTTAACCTCTCAATTTTGAGCGCAACAATCCAGGTTCGTTAAAAAGTTTTATTATACATTTACGGTGATGACGTGATCGGTTACAATCAGACACATTGTCGATCCGCTTAGTACGGCTCGTATTAATTGCAAATCCCGGTACACAAACGCAGCACAAACAGCAAATTAATCCTCAACCATCAAAAGGGTTTCGCAAACTACCCTCTGTTAACAGATAATTTATGATCACCCCCGTCGCCGAATATTCGGAACAAACATTTCGATGTATTTATTCTAGTGTTTATTTTGAAGCGTAATATGTCGTGTTCCACTTTGATGTCGTGAAATCGCTTCTGTTCTTTGTCAGGGGCTCAAGGATTTACGTCTATTTGATTCGTCATTTGAATTTGTGTTTTATGTGTTTCTGTTTTAGATTTAGTTTCCTTTGTGACGCGATTGGGATTTGTGACTTTACGATATTGCTGTAGATCGTGTAGAATTATTGCATATGGTTGGTTGGAGTTTGTTTGGCAGTATGAATGGTTCATTATATAGGGATACTTTGAGCGGGTAGCAGATAATATTTGCAATGTGAACCATTGTTTATGATTTGGACAATTGTTTGTGCTGCTCTGTCAAAGGATGTGCACTTGTTTGCTTTAAACTGGGGGGAGTCGAGTGTAATGATGTAAACAATGTGACAGTGGTTGATGGGAAATTAAAAAAGGATGATGCGGTGAAGGCAATTTCTTTTGTCGGACAAATGAACCACATGCAGTTGTGATTAAAGGGCATTTAGCAGAGATAAAGAGAGCGTGGACTGGACTAAAAGTATTTTCAAACCAGAAACCGTTTTTTTAAGATCAAGTTAGTTTAAGACCAAGTTATTATATGCCACACTATTTACTAGTTTTTTTCCCCTTTGTAATCTGCTGCTTTTTCTGAAAAATCTTTTTCAACCAATTTTCTTTTTTTCATAAAAATCATCACAATAGCTTTCCCACTGCCATTCGCCTCCGCACAAATTAAAGTCACTATTTGTAAAACTTGCCACTACTCAAGAAAACAAACAACGTAGGCTTAAATTTAAAAGGCTGTTGAAAAATTTGTTTCAAACAGCAAATCATTTACGTATTTTGTTGGTGCTTTCAAAAAGCCTTTCACAACGAAACTTCTTGTGGCGGAGAATGGATAAACGCTCAAGTGGTGGGAAGGCAATCGAATGTTTTCCTTTCCGTCAAACCGCGCGGAAGCGAGCCTTCTTGACTCGGTGGCACTACTCCAATAGTTGACGTAATGGAGGCTTGTGCAGCAGGCAAATGAAAATTATGTTGCTGTACAGCTTGTTTGGGTGGAATAAAATAATCTACAAAAGATTTATGTTCACAAAAACTTCCTTTAGAAATGTAACCACTTCTCTTCTACCACATGTCACTGAACTACTCCACAATCATGTCTTGTTTCACCCTCCTTTTTTCATTGTCAGCCCTTTGTCTTCCAGCCCTATCATGCAGTTTTAATTATCATAATCATCATCATCATCACTTTTCACACCTCATGATCTTTCTCTTTCTTAATCACGTCACTTTACGTGCGTACCAAGATAAATTGTGTCCCTCATCTTCACATCTAACAATAATTACTTTTTCTTGATACACCTCATTAACTTGTTATATTTCTTTAAATTTATTGATGTTTCGGAGACTTCATCCAAGACTCTTTTGGCATGTGGTCTTTCTGTTTCCTTCTACTTTAAAGCCTTGTTCAATGTTTCCTATGCGGTACGGTTTCGGTAATTTTCCATTGAAGTTGTTTATTTTTTATTTGTTTGTTCGCGTTCGCTTTGGTCGTGCCTTTGATTGCCGTATTTAGTTTGGATACTTTTCGCTTCTCATTTATGGGATAGATGTTTAACAATATTTCGATGTAGGGCCTTCTTTTTATAATAAGTTTAATTTAAATAAGGAAGTTACAGAATTCTAGTGTAAGTTCATATGTGTAAAAAATAGGTTACTGTTTGTATGTCTCCTAAAGAAGGGTTGTTGTAAGCAAAGGCAAATGCTTCTATCTAAAATTTATATTTGTACAGTATTTTAATTTTTAAATCTCTTCATAACTTTTTATCTGATTAGTTCCTAATAAAAGTAATAATATTTCTTATTGCAGAAAAGTATACATAATTTTCACCTTGAAAGGATTGTAACAGAAATCTCTAACCCAAAACAGTAATTTTTGTGCCCCCGAATAACGCTCCGTCAATACAAGTCGAAACAATTAAGGGGTATACAGACTGCTTCAACCAGACAAGAGACACTGATGAGTGTGCCATTGTGTACGCGTCCTTAGGTCACTGCGAGTCGCGATGGCAGACCATTCAGCTTCTGGAACGTTCCTTTTCGTCTGGAACTGTAAAAATAGCATAATTAGTTACGGTGGAAATTTCAATGGAGCCCATGGAAAATGAGGACAGTGTACTGAAATTCTATAGTACCAACACGCAGATAAAAATCTTATGAATAGCATGATTTTCATCTACTTATGTGTATACCTTTGGATTTTTTTTCAGTATGAATATAAGTGCTTTCACGCTGTTTTCGTGATTTTCTTGTTACTTCTATTAGTTTACACATTCTAATCCATTATGAAAGGTATCCTCAAACTCATTTATTTCTAGAACTCTACTAGCCATTACCAATTTCCATAATCACCGAAAATCTTCAAATGTCCCTCGGCCAAATCTGTCTCATCTTCTATTATCTGTTCCTACCCGGCAATTTTTACCTTTACCCTAAGACATACAAATGGGTGATTACCCGGTGATTGGGGCATTGTTCACGCTGTATTAACTGCATTGTTTGCAACGAGTAATCATAACGTCGTCATTGCCTTTTGAGGGTAGGAAGCGAGAGGGTGGAGTCGGCATCAGTATCGGCGGAATCAGTATGAAAAATGGCTTGAATGTCGCTATTAGCAAAACTATTTATCTATTTTATTTTGGTTTTAATATCGTGCAACAAAAATGTAGCAACCCGTCTATTAGAGGTCTGGCTAATTTCTTTATTGAATTCCGTGTTTAAAATATTAAAAAACACACAAGTATTATAAAAAAAAGAGTCTTGCTACTGCGTGTGCAGCGTTGTCACCATCAGCACATCCTTATTGTTTCTACTTCTGGGCATATCGACTTTACGTCTCTTGTCATGCATGAGACCCTTGTAAATATTAAGAAGCTTTGTCCTTTTCTGCATATAACTAAAAAAAAACAACAAACCTCTAAAAAAATATTCAGCGGAGGAGTTTCAAGTGACTTGAAATATAACAAAGTCCCTCTCCACAGTACCGCGCCGCCCACTCGTCGCGGGCTATCGCGCCCGATGGGTAATTTCCCCTATTGTCAGAACCAAGAAAATGTTCATACACGGATGTAAACAGATAAGCTTGTTGCTGGATGATCCTTTGGAAAATACTGATGAAATTCTAACAAGGTGCTGGTGAAATGTAATTGAACTCTTCGGGCAAATAGATCATGGGTTAAAACAACGTGGAGCGACGAAATTTACATGTAGCACAACGGCGCTACGACGCAACGCAACGCATCCGCCACCGCTCGTGTAGCTTCACTCAACTGGAGCTCGCTATGTATTAAAAAAAATGTCCTCGTTAGCACTTTAATGTTTTTATTTCTTTTTTTTTATTTAACTCTTGCATTTTTGGATTTAAGTGTGAGATGAATCTATTAATATTGGTTACAATGTTGCTACTATGTTTTAAAGGATTGAAATGCTTCACTTAGATTTTCTATAGTCAGCATCAACTAACACCATTCATAGATTTTCCGACCTTGTAATGTCATTTCCAGATATCCCATCATCCTCGACACTTATTAGACTTGTAATACTTGGAGTTTTTGTGTAGGGACTTGTAATTCCGCCGATAATTCCGCCCTCGCTCAATAGAGGGCAATTGTGCTGCAGTCCTGTTTTGACATGTCATTTTCGCGTTCTTTGAGATATTTTGTTCGTAATTCTTTCATTTGAACGTTTCTTGTGGAGTATTTAATATCCGGTAGCCACATTTAGAGTTCACAACAAACCATAGTAGGTTTGTTTTGTTACAAAATACAAGTTATGTTATAATGCCCAGATTGACATCAAACATTATATTTTCTATACCTATGTTAAAAATTGTATGTATTTAATAATACTTAACAACAAAACAAATTTCAGTTACGCCATTAAAAAGCTTGAGCACCCAATAAAAATCTGCGATGAAAATCTAATTCCGCCGCTACAATTTTTATTTCTTATTGTGAATAAACTTATTATAGAATAGAAATAATTCAGTTATTGGCTCTGAAGAAAGCTTTCCCGACATTTTTCTCGGCAGGCGTTTTCATTCGATTACGTGCGCTCACAATATTTTCTATTTAAATTTTATTTTTCATTGTGACACAGGAGTGCTTATTCGATTTGGAGATTTCTGTAGCGTTCTTTAGAAGTTGTTTTCTTATTACCTTTATTTTTTACGGCAGACGTAAAATGACATTGCTTTTGGAATAAAAATGAGCTATTAGTGTATTTTTTTCTTTTCACTGTTAACTACAAAATGAGAACACCTAATAGTTTGCTAGTCAATCATGATTCTTGAGAGAGATAAAAGTAAATACACAGAATTAACGGACGTAACCTGTTATTAAAATAATTAATACTAGAAAGGAAAGCTATCTCACAGACACACGCAGGTAGTTTCTTCATTGCAACCCGCGTTTTACATATCGGCTGCATTTTTGACGTCAGATGCACTCCTTGTATGGGCGGCGCGTAACTGCAACGTCTGCAACGTCACAAATACGACGACACTTTAATACAACTTAGATTGAACATAGGGCTGCCTCTAAAATGTTAATATTAAGCCAGATTACTTGAGTCATATATGAATAAGTTCCATCTGTGTAATTTTTGTACAAAAAGTAGAAAAAAATTAAGAATAGCCCAAAAATTATGTCGCTACGGTGAGTCAGGTGCTCCATACAATTATTTTTGGCAATTTTGCGAGGTCATTTCATTACAATATCTAGGGTGCTCTCTTTCAATATTAACCTATATGTATATTTATATTGGTTAGAAAATTATTTATTTATTATTATTATTTAATTAAAGATGTCTCACACTCGATACTCGCATTTCCTACACATGAGATGCAACGTTCAGAAACCAATTTCGGATCAAAATTCGCCATCGCCAATCTCTAGCCCTGCCTTCAACTTATCCGTTTATCTAAGACGGGGCAGCAATTTCCTCTTATTAATAGATTGGTGCTGGACATTCGTCACTAGACGACTGACTGATTAATACCTAACGGATACTGGTAATACCTCGTATAAATTATTCCATCGTACGTGACTTCAGGTTCTCAAGTTTTTGCATTGTTGATATGCAGATTGCGGATAATTGATATATTGCGTGTGGATAACGGGTTTTATACTGCGGTTTGCGGTAAACTGGCAAGTTGTTGACAATATTGGTATTTCGTGTATTAATACTTATTAAGATTGACTTTTCGTAGGTTACAAAGTAACTATGGGGATATGGCAAATCTTTATTCTAAAATGATAATTGGACTTCTAATGATAATTGGATGTATTTCGATGATTCTTGTTTGACGAGCATTTAAGACGAATTCTCCGTGCCGAGATAAGCCACATTAGTCTGACTTAATTTTGATTTATCTCTCTTGTAGACAAAAAAATATTACTGTGTCACAAATGTTTTTTAGTCTGGTTTAGAATTCATGTTACTAACTTTAAAGTATATTTTTTAAAAACTACAATCACCAAACTGTCGTTAATAAAAACGCTCAACAAATTCGTTTCTCGGCACACAGCCCTGTTAACCAGCATAACTGAGCAGAAAATCTGATATTATGATTTTCACGATTCGATTGTGACACCGGAGGGGACCGTTTTGTTTAACGAAAACAATTTGCCGCCAATTTGCTTGTGTCATTGTCGACACCCCTGCTATAAATTGAAATCAGCTGGCCCCTGTTTTAGTTTTACGTTTTACATTTGTTTCTTATTGTGGTAATGAATGAGTTTAGGGAATCTTGTCAACGTTTACTTTAAAAAATATTTAACAAATAGTGTTTCTATTTGTTAAAATGTTGAAGCGAAGAGAGTTGCAGACTAGTTTTAATTTTTCATTCTTTGGAAGACAGACAATCTCTCACGTTTTCGATTTTGCATGGCGTCTTTGTGTTGTGATTGATAGGAAATTAATAGTCATAGTGCTGAAATTGTATCTGGATCTCTTTACTTGAGGCATTAGGTACCCAATACTTAAGTTTTTTTTATAATTTTAGGTATTTTGTAAGTATTGTCAGATATCTGAATTTGATATAGGGCATTAAGATTATATTTGTCTCATTTTCATCGACACGGCTAATGAATGACCTAAGTAATAACATACCTGGAAGAAAACGTCATCTTTACACATTCTGGCCGAAACCACAAGGCACAGAGTCTTTTGTGACATTCAAATCTTTACCGGCCTCTTACGGTCTAGGCGGCGTAACAGGCTGCGCTAAATTGATTTTGTGACATGGATCTATGAAAGGGTACAAACCCTATCTAAATGCAGCTTTTGACCGGACAGAAATACGTATATTTTTTAACAGGTATATCCTAACCTAAAACTTAGCGGTCGATGTGTTTCATTTTGGCCAGCTTTTTATTAAAAAGGTAAACAGGAGTTGCGGAATATGGATCCTCACTATTATGTTTTATAATAACAAAATTTTACTATGCCAATTTTTTTTAGATACCTTAAAGGGAATAGAATCTACATATTTCACTCTGAGGACCTATTCAATAGACTATTCTGAGTGAGCTCGCTAAACACCGTTGACTCTTTCTCTCTATCCTACTGGGCCCATTTCAAATTAAGAAGATTACTATTTCTGGTCTTACAGATAATTAAGAAAACCTTTTTTTTTCGATCACAATTTATGATTCTTTATAGCTTCATGTTCTAGCCCCCTTTGTCTCGTCGGCCTAACACAATTGGAGGCACTGTGTTAACGGGTCTTTTATCACATTTGTGCACTTTGACACGGTCTGTGCCTGACAATCGATATCGATTTTAACTTGAACCTCGAAATATGACATCATTGTCTGTAGGACGAAAACAATACAAGTTGTATCTGGTCAAATAAAAATCGTAGCTGTGTATCTGGGACATCGAATTTGGTACGAGCATTTGCATCCATTGCTATTTCTAAGAATTGCGTATTGATTTTGGAAAATTTGGTCCAATCACCTTCTTGTGCAGTAAACTAGTGGTCCTAGATCCTTTGTATCGTCCCTGTATTATAGCTATTCTTCTATTCTTATTCTTCTATTTGAGGCCAAGACAAATCCAACAAATTAAAAATCGTGAAAAATCTGTCCACCTATTCTCGAGTTATAAGCGGTGAAACTAACACGACTTTCTTTTATCTATACAAGAAGAAGATAAAAGAAAGATATAGATAAGGTAGAGATAAATAACTAAAGTTGGAACTCAAGGGTACTATTATTATATATATTCTGTGCTCAAGGTACAAAGATGCTAAAGTGTTTTCTCAGCAAATCTTTACAAAACGGATTATCCTAACGATCCGAATTCAGCAAGTCACAAAAAGTCTAAATCAAGATTTATTGAATTTAGTGTAAACACTTAATTAAGTACAACTGGGCGAAAGTCAAACAAACATCAAAGCAGACGGTAGACGTCGCAAGATTCTGGTATCTGTTGGGCAGTTTCTACTCTAAAATGCGATATTTGAATTTTCGTTATTATAGTCGTCTCTTTCGCTCCAACGAAATAGAGAAAGATCCATAGTACGTAAAGATAGCGCTACCAAATGATTTTTCTTTTTAAAAATCATTGGCGCCGCCAATATATCAAGAAATCTTAATTACCCTAGACCTCATCCATATCTGTCATCAGATACGATCGTGGTCAAATATATTTAGCCACAGTTAAAAAAATTGATAAAAAAACATGTATGACAGTCGTATGAGTACCAATCATAGTTTTTGCTAATATTGATGTTATATCAAATTCACCGTCGCCTTACCATCTTAACAGCCGTGTCGCTTGCACCTCGCGTCAACTTTCGTTTGAAGTGGCGTCTGTTTTTGTGCCTTGTGTATGCAATTTTAATTTTTTTTTTCATTATTCAATAAATCAAATCAATAACAGGTAATAAAATCTGCCAAACTGAGGACGCAGTTTATCGGCAGGTGTTCTCGTTCCTTAAATATCTAGTTATCCAGTTATAAACTATTTATAAAAACTAAATTACATTAAGTTAGGTTAAGTTAAGGTTAAGGGCCTGCTTCCTCATTAAAACATAGAAACAATACTCCAATATACATATAATTAAATTGTTTATGAAATATCTGGCATATCTGGTAGATAGCATTAAACAGAACCTTTTATTAAGATATTGTGAAACAGGCCGAAACACACTATACTTTAGTTTCTTTTTTAGAAATTAGATTACATAGGTACACATAATATTTAAGTTGGTTATGGACAAAGTGACAAGTAATGTTTTTTGAGTCTCTATTTTAAGCTGTTTTTTGATGTGACATCCTTAAATATTTCATGTTTTGAAAATGGTAAAGCAGCGGTGTTCTCGAACTTTCGCTTTGCATGGACAGCGTCATGGACGATTGTTATTTCGATACAAATAGAGTATGATATTAAATCTAAACGGCTCTTACCTCTTCTCTCCACGTTTCGCTCCCACAGGCTTGTCTTTAGAGTGAAAAGGATAGAGCTATGTACATTATTCGTCTCACGAGGTAGGGGACCTAAATTAAATAATTGTCACAAGTAATAAGACGGGTGTTGGTGTAAATGCGCTTTGCTGTGGTTACGTCTAGGGCTTAATTCCTGAGAAAAGTGACCGCTTAGGGAGGGAATAAACATCAGGCATGTTTAGGCTGCTCAAATACTGGGCAAACTGTCTGAAAGCGCTGACACAGCTTGTAGTGTAGCTAATAGTATAAATAGTTACTTTTCAATTTTGTTAGCCACAGTGAAAAGTATAGTATTCCTAGCATCATCGACATCAAATTTAGGAGCTAGGCTCTTGTCGGTGGAGTCTTTTTCCTTTCTTTATACTCTTCCACCATCCTCTTGACTTCTAGATACAACATTAAATTTTTGCTTTATTTGATCTTGTTCTTTCTATTTTTTCCCTCTATTATCAATTCACCGTCAAGATATACTATAAACTAGCCAGTAAAGTAGAGACTGTCTCTATGATTGATGATAAAATTCGAAATTGCCGTTTCAAATGCAACGACTGAAGTCTCTTTAAAAATTTCAAAAGGGGTTTTAACATTTTTTTAAAATTTACTTTTATACTATGAACTGACTAGTAATTCTATGAATCTCTAATCGATCACACTAACCCCTTTCCAAATGTCATCGGTGTCTCTCCCAGTATTTCTGGACACCTCAAGTTGAAATGGCTGAAGCAATCAGCACAATTAGTTGCCAATTAGATGCTTAACGAGAGCCCAGTCGAGTGACGTTTGACGCCTTACCCGTGGGTATTCAGTAACTATAAAGATCGTAATAACGATCGCAATATGTCTTTAGTATAGCTAAATTGCTAGTAAATGAAATACAAGAAGAATTAGTTTGTAACAGTAACAGCAGGTTAAATGAAGATGTATGTCAAAATGCAAAAATTGCACATGGCTTGGCAGCCATCGTCATCGTCATCAGAGCTAGTGTCTACCTTAGGAATAAGCATTTACTACGAAGCTTCCATTATATTGCCATGACGTTCAATTGCAATAAGAAAGCAAACAAGTTAGGGAATATCCCTAGTCGGATCGGTAGACACTTGGCGACAGCTAATTGTTGATTGGTTAATTGTGTGTTTAGGCTGGTGGAAACTAATCTATACCTTTACATTAAGGGCCTACATAGTACGACGTTTCACAAGATAGTTTACGAGTTCCGTCAATCAAATAACACACACTTCGGTCTGAAAGACTCCCTTATTATCGATAAAACCACCTTAAACAGTAACTTATTCCCTGTTAAAATTTTTGAACATGATAATAAGATACAAATAGCACACACCGGTGTCATACTTCTCCTATTTAAAGTCAAACTCTTAGCTTCGCAAGTGTTCCGAACATATCACTAACCATCCCCCTTTCTTTCCAGAAACATGTCATCTAAACGCAAATCGCCGCCTTCAAAATTGCAAGAAGGAGCTGCAGAAGCGAAGCAAGAGGCGGGACCGGCGGACTTCGTCCACGAGTCGGACGAGGACCACTACAAATTCTCCCCAGCCTCGTCTAGAAGTTCCGTCAGCGACGAAGACCTCGACGACCGACCGTCGAAGAAGCAGCGATTCGAAACGTTAGACATGACCAACAACTTACTAGTCCCATCGTCTTTCCTAGGGCTCCACCAGGTCAACGACCTCAACAGAAGACGCGGATCCTCAGAATGCAGCAGTCCGGGCGCGGAGGCGAAAGTTTTGGGTCTATGTAATAATAACAATTCATTGCTGAATCACAACAGCGCGTTGTCGCTGGCGCCGCCTCACAAGCGGTCGATGGATGATGTGCTGAAGCGATTGACGTCGAAGATGAACAATAGCACGATCAAAGAGGAGAAGAGGCCGACGCCTTCGACCACGCCGGTAAAACAGAACAAGTAAGTGACGCTGTGTTGGTTTAAGGTATTGTTTTATCTTGTGACAAGATTGTAAAAGTATTGAAAGCAGGTTTTGAGATGATATTTATGATGAAACAGACCCTTAGACTCACATTTTTATTGATATTTATAGCAACGTTAATAGTGCCCCTTCAGTTTTGTAGGAAATCTAATAGCGACGGACTTAAGGAATGCCAATCGAGATTAAAAATAGACTGATTAGACATGAGACCCGAAGAGTTAATACAAAGAAATATTCAAGGGATTGACTAAATTCGTACCTACAATTAATCTTTTTCCCGAATGTGCCTAAAATTTGAAAGGTTGTTTACATGAAAAAATCCATATAATAAGTAGAATACCACAAAATAGAAGATAATAATATGCCACAAAATGCCACTGAAACTAATTCGAACTAAACCGATGTAATGGAAAAGTCACTTGCCGATCACTGAACATAAAACGTTGCACAATAATAATCAGTTCCTAGACGAATCACTATCGACTAATTATATAATTATCACTTCACCTTTACGGCAGTTTCCGATAGTGATTGTTATGTTTTTATCAAACCATAATAAGGAAATCATTGCGACGATGCAAATGTAAATATTTGTTACATTATAAATGAGGATTCTTACAACATAAATGAGGATACTTAATATAATTGATAATCATTGATCTTATTTGTTGCGGCAAGATTAAAAACAATTGGAATGTGTGAGATATTATATAACAATTAAATAAGTGGAAGAAGACTACTAAGCGAGTGTAGAATTTCACCATTTAGGATGAAACCAAACAAACGCAATTTTGATGATAACACAATTTTTCCTAAACAAATACCTTAGTTTGTAATCATGCATATCATGTTAGCATTTTCGATTTTAAACAAATTACATAGTCTTTCAAATCTATCTTTACGAAAATCAACCATTACAGTATTAATATATAAAGTCGCCAAGCTATCCACAGGACATCACTATGTATCACGTTTAACCCATAATGGCCGGTCTATGTCCACACTTTTATAGGGCTTGCGGTGGTCTGTACATTGTTTTTAATGAGCTATAACACGGCTAATTAAACGGCTAACGACCGGCGGACAGCCACTTGGCTTTTATTTTACGCGGTAGACGTTTGTGGGACTTTCGGGGTTAAGACAATGGGAGTTTGTTACGATGAAATAAGTGGCTTGCCTCATGTTTAATTTTACAAATAAAACTGGGGAGTATACATATGTATAAATTTGGTGTTTAGGTACATATCTGTTTCTTTTAATATTTTTATTATAATTTACCTTACGACGAATGAATTATATCACCATCACGTTATCATAGCATAAAAAAATTGTATAATTATTAAAGTCTTGTATGAAATGGTTAATAAATAAATTTTGAATAATAAATAAAAATACATAAAAATCTTGCGAAGCAGCCACATCGTATAAAATCCATCATAAACCAAATGTTAGTCGATAACGCATTTTCATTAACCCATTCGGGACCTAATGTTATTTAAAATTTATCGACAGTTTAAGCGGAATGACATACTGTCAGGTAATTTATCCGCTCCGTAAATTTTCATTTGCCGTAAATTATAATGGTAGCAGTAAATGTACTGTTTACACGTTAAACCGAAATAGCGTCTCTTAACGCCATTTTCATGTATACTCAGATTTGTTTGCAGTTTTAATGTAACGTGATGTTACTAACTTACAATTTGGCTATATTTTTTGTAATAGCGCTTGTAATCAGTTTTCATGTATGTGGAATGGTCAATCTCCTTTAACATCTCATTTCGTCCTTAATTTTGTTATTATTTTGTCACATTCTTCTACTCGTAGACGCTACGGACATTGTATTTTACTTTGTATGCTTTACAAGGTGGTCAATTCTGCTATTGAAATCGTAACGGAATCATAATGGAATTACGTTTTTGACAGTTCTAGTATGTGCAAAATGACATGTGTAACTATTCAAATAGCGGAATTAGAGCCCAGTGCTGTTATCATCTAGAAAACCAAACTAAGGGCACTTAGACTGCACGTAAAGAGGACGAAAAAATAACTGTATGCTTTTGCAATTACGTCAAAAAGTCCATTATTATTTCATCATTTCACCTTTATTTACATTACCATATTACCGTATCAGTAGGCATAGTAACATCAAATAAAACAGCTACCTCTCCACAGCCAATCCACAAATTACGTTTCCGTGAAACACCGTCATAACAACGGATAATCAGCACTCGTCTTGTTACGCGTACTTCAAAATAGGTGTTACAACGGCTGTACAAGACAATTAAGCGGCTCACCACTGGGTTTATTGTAAGCAGTAGCCACATTTAAAACACAGTTAATTCTAATACGCGGACGAGATTAGTACCGGACAATAATTATCTTGGAGTAATTTAGCTTGTAAACGCACCGTGGGGTTTACACGGAACGATAGATGAACATCTTCATGATACTTACAGAAGCAGCTCCTCAAGCTTATGGGGTTATACAAAAGTTAAAGAAGAGCGATAAAGTTACTTATAACAAAATGTGTACTTACTCTGATGAGCTAGTGTGCCTAAAAATTTGTGCAATTAACAGCTGTTATTCCAGTGCGTGTGATAATACATTTTAAATCGAAGTGCGAAGAAGGTGGTGGGGGAACCCGAATCGATGACAGCGCTCGCAGTGACCTAAAAAACCGGTTAAGTGCGTGTCGGACCCGCGCACTGAGGGTTCCGTGCCACCCTTAACTGAATTCAGGGTCCACTTACTTTCACTTAAAGAAAACATCACAATATATTGCGACAGCAAAAATAACTTTGTTTTTCATAGTGTTTGTATGAAAGACAAAGTTATATTTGCGGTTGATAAAAATATGCAATATCTCAAAAACTACTGGTTCAATCTCCTTCAAACCAATTTTCGTTGCAAGTTTTTGTTGAGATCTACAGCATATATTTTTTTCAAAATTTTCACTTTCTTAGTTCAAAAGTTAGATGGGGGGGGACGCCCATTTTACCACTTTGGAAGCGTCTATATCTCAAACCTTACACTTTTAGAAAAAATGGTTTTAGAAACCTCAACATCATTTTAAAAGACCTATCCACAGACATCCAACACGCATAGGTTTGAGTAAAAAAAAATTTTAGGTTTTAGTTTCATGTATGGGAGCCCCCCCTTAAATATTATTTTTTCTTACTTTTAGTATCTGAATTGGAAAGCGGTAAACAAAATACACCTATGCACGGATAAGTACTCGTAAATTGTAAAGTGAAATTGCTAGAGAAACGTCTCCCAACGTTGTTTTTAGGGTTCCGTAGCCGAATGGCAAAAAACGGAACCCTTATAGTTTCGTCAAGTCTGTCTGTCTGTCTGTCTGTCTGTCTGTCTGTCCGTCCGTATGTCACAGCCACTTTATTCTCAAACTATAAGCATCACATAGCTGAAACTTGGTAGGTAGGTGTATTTTGTTCACCGCTTTTCGATTCAGATACAAAAAGTAAGAAAAAATAATATTTAAGGGGGGGCTCCCATACATGAAACTAAAACCTAAAAATTTTTTTTTACTCAAACCTATGCGTGTGGTGTGTCTATGGATAGGTCTTTTAAAATGATGTTGAGGTTTCTAAAACCATTTTTTCTAAAAGTGTAAGGTTTGAGATATAGACGCTTCCAAAGTGGTAAAATGGGCGTCCCCCCCACATCTAACTTTTGAACTAAGGAAGTGAAAATTTTGAAAAAAATATATGATGTAGATCTCAACAAAAACTTGCAACGAAAATTGGTTTGAAGGAGATCGAACCAGTAGTTTTTGAGATATTGCACATTTTTATCAACCGCAAATATAACTTTGTTTTTCATACAAACACTATGAAAAACAAAGTTATTTTTGCTGTTGCGATATATTGTGATGTTTTCGTTAAGTGACAGTAAGTGGACCCTGAATTCAGTTAAGGGTGGCACGGAACCCTCAGTGCGCGGGTCCGACACGCACTTAACCGGTTTTTTTTTTATTTCTAAGAATTGTTCAATCACGTTTTCTCACGTTACATAATTTTATCGTATACTAAGCGGTCCCAGTGAACATTGTTTCGCCTCGGCTCCGTCCCGCCCCAGCCCCGGCCCTATCGCACGGGGTAAAAATAATCCTATGTCCTTTTCCAGGTTCTAAGCTTCCTTCCCACCGTTTTAACCCGGTCCCGTCCAACCCCAGCCCCGGCCCCGTCTAACGGGATAAAAAGTATCATATGTCCTTCTCCTGGTTCTAAGCTCTCTTCTTAATCGGTCACTCATTGCTGAGTGTCGTGTCAACCAACAGTTTCCATCGGCTGCGATCGTCGCTTGGTGCAGTGCGTCGTTGATCGGTGTTTCCAATCGCTCGGAGATCTGATCCGACCATCGCTTTGAATTGCAGCCTCTCGGTCTTTTTCCCTCCACTTTTCCTGTCCCCAATAATTATATTTAAAAATATAATATATATTTCACTTGACGTTGTCTCTCGAACGGTGTAAAAGTACCTAAAGAAGGTCGGTCGCCACAGTATTCTCTATTATTACAGCAGACTAATTGTCGACGCCGGCGTTGCTTGCCGGTTTATGTCGCTAACCGGCTTCTGCGAACTGTTATTACAATTACGAGCTAAGATAATGAGACGAGGATTTACGTGTGTGATGTGTTTCTTGTTTAGCGGAAGCTAGTTGTGTTTTCTGTCAAAACTAGGAGTTGTATCTCTTAGGTCCATTTGTAAAGGTTTGAGTTTTTGGCGTTCTAGAAAATGGCTATAATAACAGGTTAGTTCCATACTAATTTTACTACGATCGTTGGTATCCAGATTCTCAATACTGTCTGGAAATATTACTAAGACAGCAACGTCTTTTTTCTGTTTACATTTTTTAACGGTAAGTTCAAATTAACAATCTTTCTATTTTGTGATAACTATAGACCGGCACATTTATGACTGGATTATCGGAAAGACCTACATTTTGTGGCAATGCCGTTGAAATCAACTAATAGAACGAATACATATGTTTGTCAGATTATGTGCCTGTTTCACCACGTACAAATAAGTGCAAACCAAGAATTCAAATATGGTACGTCATTTCGTATGAAGTATTGGAAGGATAACGTTAGCAAGAATTTTATAGGCGATTGTGAAACAGGCCGCAATTCTCGCGAAACTAGGCTCAGTATATCACTAGTGGGTGACAATAACACTAGATCTAGATAGTTTAATAATAGAGATGATAATGCAAAGGTTAAGGTGGTGTCACACTGGAACTATGTCAATATTTGTATTTACGCGTCTTATCTACTCTTTATCGTATAATTCATATAATTAATTGCCTTTGTTTATATTATGATTGTTGTTACGGATGTGTTAGATTAGTTACTATGGTATACATTGTGTTGTATCGATGTGATTAGTGGAAACTAGATTGTGTGAACTGGTTTGGTAAATGTTGACAAAATCTAAATCTGTTTATGGTCGTAGTAACTGAAAGCTATGAAAACCGAATTATTTCTCTTACTACTACTTACTTCAAATATAAATCTTATTTACCTTTAAGTCTGTTTTAACAAAGCCGTGTTAGTTATACCACTTATATTTAGAGAACGGGTGGACCGATTTTCATGTTTTTTTTTTGTTAGATTTGTGCCTCGAATAGAACAATAATTGCTATGATACGGGGCCGGGACGGAACGAAGCCGGGGCGGATAGTGGAAAAGTTAAAATATACAGTATAGATGTAATGAAAGTCAAAATAACAGTAAAATTCCCAGATGCTATTTATCTAAATATCAATTCCAAATTGGAACATCAAAGAACACAAGTGCAATCAAAAGGTTACTAGTACTGCACAAATTCTATGAATCTCAGAAATTAATGTGAAATTATATCGACTGTGTATATTTGCTAGTTCATGGTATAAATTCTATGTTATTTATCATCGTTACTGAAGTTCAAATGTTTTGTGCCACCTTAAAATCATCAATCAAAATTTGTGACCTAAGTCATAAATGTTGTGCTAAAGTAAAGATCACATCAAGCATAAAAAGAGCCTTTGCACGCTACGACTATTTTAGCAGCGATGCAGTCGCGATGCAGCATCGATGTAGTCGCAAAATGTCAACTGTCAACTTTACACACTGCGCTACTTTTAGCATCGATATAGTCGCAATGCTAACGCGCGTTAGTATCAACAAACAAATTATGTACTATGGTATAGAATGTTTTTAAAACACTCACAGTGTCATATCTATATTCTTAAAGATGAAATAAGAAATCAAAAATTGCGCACGGGCGGGATTCGAACCAGCATCTTTCTGGCTTACCGGGCCAACTGCTCTTCCAATTGAGCTACCGTGCTGTCGGTCCGACTACGCGAAATTCTTGGTCTCTTAGTAAACGTCATTGCGTGACGTATTTTAAGAAAAAATATGTAATGTATATTGACGACTGCATCGATATCGGGGTCTAAGTTAACGCTGCTAAAAATATTAAGCACCGAAATCACAAAAAAAACTTTCCATTGCCACAGCCCTAATGTCTAAAGTTCTAAACACCTAAAGACAATAGTTAGTGAATCCAAAATATATTAAGACGAATGCCCAAGCATTGTCCTGGGGCGGTGTACTAATTATGAGCAGTAATCGTCGGCACGGATTAAGATGGCGTAATGTGGCACGATCCATCTCCTTTATGGAGCTCATAGTGGTTTTGTGGAGTAAGCGACAGCCTGAAGCGTTAGAATTAAGTAAAGAAACGATTGTACTGTTGCCAGCATATTCAGGTTACACATTTTTGTTGAAAACTAACCCATTAAAACTACATACAGCGTGTAAAAAAGTACGAACCAACCGGTGATTTAACTGGATTATCTAAAGACTTAGCTTGTTTCCCGGACTGACCTTCCAAGCCTTTAATTGTATGTTGAAGGCTATGAGGAGAAATGACAGTAACTATTTATAACCTAACCTAGGTAATTATTATCCTAAAAGTCTTTAATCCTTACTTTGAGAGGAAAAGGTCTAGTACAGTTTTGTTTGCCGCGTGGAATTGTATAAATCTTGTTTGATTTCGCTCATGAACGAGGCTTGGGACTAAAATTAAAAAAACTTCGCCAGTCTTATTTTTTATTATAAGTTATTAAAGTCCTGCAGTGGGATACCACAGGCTCTTAATAAAACGGAATAAAAATCTGTACAGCGCACTATAAACACGAACATAACGAAACACCGCGAACACCATCCGTGTTCTTGCATACAGTGATATTCACTTGGTTCCGACCCGTGGATATCATAAAAAATACCGATGTAAAAGCATCGAGATGTAAAAAAATAAAAAAAAAAATAATAATAAGTTATCTGAAGTTGAATAATAATTGATGTGTCATAGTACTGAAAGAGCTTGTCTCTGAAAGTTGGCTGAAGAAAACAATATCAACATTATAATAGTTCTTCGATAAATAACTATTTTATCTAGTATTATTTTCTTAGTTTCGTAATCATCTTTGACTTAGACCAAGCCCTCACTAGCCCGACGAAAAAGCTAACAATGGCCGAGCAGTAATTTGTTCAGTGATATATATTTTGAAAGCACAATGTAACTGTTCAATTATAAGAGGCCGGCAACATTAGTTAATGTGAATATCTTATTTATTGTTGTTGTGAGTGATGCCTCACCCGAGGCCTTTCAACTTCAACAAAGTTTTTGTAAACCTCACGATGTATTGGCGTCTTAATTTTTGATCTTTTTTTTCCATTAACGCTCGTCTTTTGTTCGTTCACATTAGTCATTGTTGCATCAAAGATTTTTTTACCATTCACATGCAACGCGGTGTCCTTGTTTTTTGTTGCTTTAAATGTTTTTATTATTTTTATTTTGATTGGTTTAATTAGCTTAATTAATTCATCATATTAGGTAGGTACTTACTCGAAAAATATGTTTTTGCATCGTATCTCTTTATTTTGTGTACATTTTATTTTATTTTAGTGCAAAGTTTCTTTACTAAGCGTCTTCAGAAGTAACATCACAACGATGATAGCAGCAAGCATCACCATTAGTTTCAGTATTCATTATGTATGCTCCTTCTTTCAAATTTATTTACGCAAATGTCTTTTATTACATTCACTTCTTTTTGATTCAGCGCAATTCTGTTTACGTATCTTTGTAGCTCAAATAATTTACTGATACAAGGTTAAATTTCAGAAACTATTTACAGAATCTGGCCGACTGAAAGGCTAAACAAAAACAACATTATTTTGATGATGTCCATCAGTAAGAAACTTTATTTCAAGTCGAGTATTTTATTGGAGCATGGAGCATTATTTAGGTCTGTTATAATTAATTATAACTGTGTAGCTAAAAAGCAACTAAAAAGTGACCTTGTGATCGCAGCACTGAATCTCTTATGTATCACAAGTACTGTCAACCAGTTAATTTGTAAATTAAAAAAAAATACATATTTTCTGGTATTTGACCTATCTACTTTATCTCTTTGCCTCTCTTAAAATATAAGTTAATCTTAAATTAGCTTGCACCATGCTACCTTATCTTTCTTGAAAAGCACAAACTTGGTAACTTTAATACAATTGGGTACAATCATTGTCATGGTAAAGTATGGGTACTGGTACTGGTACTGTTATGTATGGTATACTCAGTAAAGTATGGTTTAAATAGCTGCAGCTGGAACCAGCTTCAGTAGGCTTTTTCCGAAAATTCTTGTTAAATTATTTTTAAATAATTGTCATATAGAAATAGGTATACCTATGAGATCCGGCTTTAAAACTACCAAACACTCTCAACGCTGGAATCTTCTGCGTTATCTATACAAAACAATTTATCCAAGGTAAACCTCTCCTAATAATAACCGATGTGACACAACGAGAGATGTCATGCGCGAGCACAAGACAATTGACAAGGACCACAGACAATGATGCTTTGTGCACCACAATAACTCTTTATGGCCAATGACTAAGTGGCATTCTGCTTAGATTTGCCCCACACATACTCGCGACAATACCGGCCATTGTGTGAATTCTCTATTTAAATGCTTATTGAATATGAAGACTGATTGTACATGTTATATTGTTTTAATTATGTAAGATGTGACTGTGTGTGGTACAGAGAGGTTGAAAATGCTTGTAACTTTTTAACTAAAAAACAGAACGTGTATTCGTATAAAATGGGAATTAGTAGAAGTTGGATGTTCTCTTTTTCATTGATTAGCTCAATACTAGTAGTTCTTATATTCAAATTATTGTCATAAACAAAAAAAAATGTAGACAATACAAATGTGTCATAATTTTAATCGGAATTGTTTTCTTCCAAATGAACTGATTCTATTTATATTGGGCGATAAGTAATACAAACAAAATGTAGGAACAATAATTTTGGTTTTAAGCCATAGGTTATCGGCGTCGGCGCCGCGAATAACCGAATTGTGATATAATCACCGAGCATGCTGTATCTAACTGCGCTTTATATCAACAGTAATTCGAAAACAAGTGAAACTCGCATGAATTTTGGGTAGTCGATTTGGACTCAATTTCTACAGAATTAGGGTTGATATTTGATTGACAAATAGTCCTGTCCATTCGTAAAGTAATCTTTTTACCCAATATCAAAAAAAGAAAGAGGTTCTCGATTTGGTTGTGTGCGGGAGATACTTTCTAAAAAAAATATGACAGAATCGTTCCCAAAATCATTTGCAAATAGCGAAATCCTTAGCTTCTTGATCGGTACTCAAATAAATTAGTATTTTTTTCCAAATGCCACAATCCAGTCTTGCATTCAATAATGCATTTAATCGTCTGGTTCAATCATTTATTTGAGCCGTATCCACTAGAGTTAGACTAATCAGATTGCGGAATAACAAAATTATGCTGCGGTTCGATTACGTTTCGAAATACCTGACTTTGTCGCCGACTGTACCTAGTGTAGGGGTAAAGTGGGTTTTAAGCCCGGGTATTATGATTGCATTTGTTTTGTGAGATAGTGTCTTGCATATGTTTACTACCAATAACTTTCTGTCGCGGCTTCTCATGCATCCGTAGATAGTTGTCGCTTTTTCGTATAGTTTAAAAATTATTTACCGATTCTTAAGTAAATGGCTCATAATCATAACATTGCTCAGCAGTCTAAGCAGACTTTATTTCGACCCCAGCCTCGTCCCGCCCCGGCCCCGTTTTGAAAGAAAAATAATAGAAATCGGTCCACCCGTTCTCAAATCTAACTAACACGACGTTCTTTTATGTACATAGATATTCAAACCTTTCTAAATAGAAATGGCTATTTTAATAATATTATCTTAGTTCTGTGTATACCCATTCAAGCCCCGGGAAACAGATGTAACCAGGACAGTTATCAACACTATTCGCGCGTTCATTTGAAATCGGAATGCAACGGGCGCAGCGCCGTGATTGGTTCATACAATATTCAGGGCAGCCAATCGCAGCACGGCTGTGTCGCCAGTGCATCAAAAATTCCATCTGAATATACCAGTGTGGCGAGCACTAAAAATGATAATGCCCTAACATGGCTGGTCATACAATTTCGAATGAAGAATTCATGCGAACGTTCGGGATGTATTTTTATTGATCACAGTATCGGTCCAGTTTATTTGGGTAATATTGGGTGAGCGGTTCTGGCTGGAATGTTTTCGTAGCAAAATGGCGGATGTTTGAAATACAAATGGGATGTGGATGCAGTTGGTAAAATGGCACGAGAGGTACCTAAACATACTGTTAAAAAGTGCGATTATTGTGATTTGATTATTTATTTTTCTCTGATTTAATACCTACTGTATCAGTAAGTTACCAAGTTGGAAAAGTAGCAAAGAATATTTGTAGGAGTACGAATGCAAATTGCATATTTGAGAAACATTTTAATTTAAAAAAAAACTCTCCTGTATGAGAAAACACTCGTCCAAAGTCATTGTGTAGTTCCGCAAACGCCACTTTACGACCGACAACAAACCATCTATATTAAATCGTGCATTTTTGCATTCACCGCTGTCAAACGTCGTTGTGTACTCCATAAAATATTCACTCACAGGTATTGCAGAGCTGCCCCATTCTTGACCTTAACCTGATTTAAAATGCCATCAGTTACCGCGCGGCCCCCGTGCGGCAGCCGTGCGGCTCCCACGCGTCGATAAAAACGCAGCGACATGACAGACGACCGCCCCGTGAAATAGTAATGAGCATTGTCGAAAGATTTGAGTGGATATGCCTTTATAACACTAGGTTTTATTTTGTTTTTTTTTTACCTATCGCTTTAAAACGTATGTAAACTCTCTTTAGTTTTATTAACTCGCCCGGAGTTTAATAATTCGACCTCGTTAGAATTTGATATTATTTACAATGCTTACTGATGACTGTTATTACTAAAATCGGTTGACGGTACGCTCTTTAAAAATTACGTGATAAAGCTTCTATGCGCAAACAGGGTCTGAAGCTATTTATCAAAGATTTTTCTTATTTTTTTTTCTTCGATTCTTCTTTCAAGAACGATAAAGAAACAGTTTATTTTTCTACAATTTAAAATATCGCAAAATAATCGATAGTTTTAATTGAACTCTTATTGTGGCAGTTTAAATCAAGTGAGCTCTGTATTAAAACTTCACATATAATATAAATCATTAAATTTACAAACCAGGTGCCATGTATTCTTGATAAAAAAGTCTGACACCTAAGTTTTTTAAACGGCATATCCATACAATCCCAACGTGCTGACAAGGGGCGAGCAAGACGAATAACCCGCAACTCCCGTTGTCTCGCGTTAAGGGATTTTTTATTGTAGTCGCAAATTGTGTCGGCGAGCGTCGTGAATAGTTGATGCGCGATGATGTAGACAACCCTAGCTGGTTTTATTGAAGACTGGGAAGTATTTATTTTCTCTATGGGTGTAGGTACTGATAACTGCCGCGGTGGTGCAGCTGTTAGAGGGTCACATTTTAAATCGACGGCTGCGCCAGAGGTCCCGGGTTCGATTCCCGGGTCCGGTCAAAAATATGTACCTGGGTTTTTCTGTAAAATTTTCAGGGAAGCCTGGAGTATGGAAGTTGGAGGTGTTTCACCCCCGTGCCTCGGAAAGCACGTAAAGCGGTTGGTCCTGCGCCTGATCTGTCTCCGGCCGTGTCAGATTGCTGTCTCATCGGGCTATGAGAGTGAAGGAAAGAGCACTATAATATGTCCCCCGCAGTCGGTTAGTCTTTGTGACTGGCCACCATAGTCGAAATCGGATAAAGGGAATACTACTACTAGGTACTGATGTTTTTTTGTTACGACTTTACTTATAGAATTTATTTTACGTATTGCCGTTATTTGCATCTGATTAGGTGCATCCGTTCGGGTCATATTTTATTTTTTCTTATTTTTTAAGAATAATTTGTGAGTTGTAGGCCTTGAATAACAACGAATATGTAATTTGATTGGACCTATGGCTAAAGGGCGTTAAATAAATACTACCATATAATATCGGGTGTACGATAGACTTAACTTTTTGTTACCTCCCTCACCCTGTATGCAACGAAAAGACGTAATGACCACGCTGTAACGTAACTTTGTTCTTATAAATATGTCCATAAAACTAAAAAGTGAAAACCTCAAACCACGAGGTACCAATTCCTTAAAAATAAGAGATGTCTTTTAAAAAATCTTTTGATATTGTCTTCCCCAAAACATGATCAATTTCTTTGAGAACCTTTTTCAAAGGTATCAATTCAAAAGTTGTCATTCCCACAAAGCTCTGCTTCCGTCTAATTATCACTCAATTAATACCGCAATGAAAAGAATACTATTAAAATATATAAAAAGAATCCCTACCTAATAAGGGCAATTATTTTCTCATTTGGTGGAGACTTTAATACGTCAAAGACGATCGAATAGGGAGGAAAATCAAAGAAGTTACAAATGTAAAAGAATGGAGTTCCGAGGTTATTGAGATGTTGGGGGCCCGTAGATTGACGAGAAAACCGACTGGTGATTTTTATTTATATTATTATTGAAAACCAATACCTTTATTATGATGAGATCAATTTTTATTTGTATAAGAACACGGTTTTAACAGGTACGGTATTAAAAGATTTATTTTGATTTCACATAAAGCTGACCATTTTAATAATGGCAGTTTTACCATATATAATATTATTTCGTATGGTTCGAAAGCGTTATATCGTCAATTCTGGCCATTTCAACTCCATTCTTGTCTCAATACTATACGGAACCCTGTCACCTTATAGGACTCGCTTGCAACTTTTTTTCACAATTATGAGTCCGTCAGATGTCGACGGTGTTTCGATACGGGCGCTGTTTTCCGAAATTACTTTTTAAAACTTGTCACGTAAAGATATACAGGGTGTGTTTTTTTATTGTACAGGCTTATAGAATGGCGCTCTTTGAGGTTTTGAAGATTACTTTTTAAGCTTGAATTACAAATTTTATTGCGATTTGAAATCATTTGTTTTGGTCGGTTTCTTCTACGAAGATTGTATTCGCCTGTGTAAAGAACTGAATTTTTGGTATTTTTAGAAATCAAACGTTGTTTTTTTGCAAGAACATAGTAACTAAATACACATGATAATGAGTTCAGAGCATTTAGCCTAGCAAAAGCGTGCAAAGAAACTACAACAATAAATATTAATACAGAACAGTAAAGGGCATAATATCACAATTTGATTTATTACATGGAAAACTAGTTAGATCCACTGACTTTAAAATTTTGGTAACATCAGTCAAATATACTTATAAAGATAGTTATATACATACTACTATTTAAAGGTACACCCTGTATAATGTTCAACCCTTGGCATCCATTTTAATGACATCACCCCTGCACGCGACGCGCCTTGAGGGACAGAATTTGCATCCTTTTGTTTACTGCAAATCTTGAACAAGGCAAACATGTCGCACGTTGTTTAGACAATGTCCGACATTGTTTATTAAAGGGTTAAATAAATAAATTATTATTTTTTTTGTCTGAGAAAAAAACAAATGAACACGATGAAAGGAGCAACTCGTAATTGAAATCAGTCATTTTTACAGCAGTGAACTACGTACCTTTATTTATCAAAATCAATTCACCCACTTCAAGCAATCTAATATGGTATAATACCTACATAACCTCGTGCTAAAACATAATAACTTTTTTCTTTTGGGTTTAAATATTGCAGTCGAATAAAAGATTCGTCTGCTCTATTTAGTCAAATCAACCAATTCTGAACTCTGTAGTATGTTGTAGAGGCAGTAATTTGCTTGCTATATTTAAGTAAGAATCACTGCTTTTAGTAAAAACAATATTTATTGCGTACGAGACGACCGTTCTTAGAAATAGCACATGTCAAGAGAACAAAACTACAGATAAAACAAAATAAGAGGTTTTGTCTTGTTGGAGTTGCCAACATGGTATTCCACCAGCTTTTTCTTAAACTATCACACATACCACTGCTGGGCAAAGGTCTCTCTTTAAACTCTTCCACCTATCTCTATCCATAGCCAATGACTCCCAATCCTTAGCAAAACTAACCAAATCGTCACACCAGCGCTTTTAAGCTATGAATTGTTTAAATTTAGCGCCGTAAAAGTTTCAAAACTTCAACTTAGTGGTTAATCGCGAATCGTAATCGTTTGTTTTCCATAATCGTCAACTAATCGATAGAATCGATCATGTGACTCGAATCGGAATAATTGGATGAATCGATCGCGATTGCTCTATTAGTTCCCCTAGCTCCCCTCAGTAACTGACTTACTAGTTAACGTCACTAATGTATTGTTTTGGGGATGTTAGTGGACAATCCATGTCAATAGTTTGGGCTGGCTTAACGTTTTTATTATTTTTTGGTGGTGAGGCATAAATGCAACTGGCTACTAAATGGACGGTCATTTTTTGGTCAGTTGTTTTGGCTCTAATATAAATAAACTTAGCATGTAAGGTCCTGTTTTTAACCTTTGAGTACGGAACCCTAAAAATGACATCATTTTTCAATGATTGTTTTAAGAGGAATTACAATAATTAGTACTACTACTTCCTTTTTGATTATTGGAGCCAATAATCTAACTTTAGTCTGATATAGTTTTAACGGGTTAGTCCATCTATCGATGCACCAATCCTGCTATGCACCATGAATGAAACACCTACTAAAAAGTCTGATTGCAGGGAAAGCGGTACTTTTTAGTTGGTATTTTATGAGTGGTGCACAGAGGGACAACCTTGATTTCACTCGATACCCTACAATCTAGGACAATAACAATAAAATAAAGAGACAACGTCATTGAACAGGAAAATAACGCACAACACTATTGAGTGACAGGACGAGTGTTGCCAGATCGATATCACTTTTATTTCGGTATTGGTAATGCCATAAGATAAATGAAAACGGTTGGTCTCCTTCGGCCGCAAATAATACACACATTACAAATTTTTCTTTCAAGTTTATTCTACTTTAGAGTTGGAACGTTGATTTCGTTTGAAAATCATTTTCATACGAATGAAGTCTTTTTTCTGCCACACATTATTTAAAAACCTATATCTTGATATTATTTTGGGCTTTAATGAATTGGGTTAGAGATTTTGGTTATTTTATAAAAAAAATGAATTATGTTTCACGTAACGCCAGCAAGGTTTCTGCAACTTCCCCTCAATTGTGCCTTTGGGATATCTCTACTTGTAACGTGTTTTTTGTCGGCGTAACACAACATTCGCTAATTCGAGGTGCGGCATTTTGCTGTTGTTCGCCAAATTCTACATGGGCTTGGTAATACGCGAGTGTCAATTGTACTGTGGCAATTGTTAGTCTTTTGTTTGATTTTACTTGCAATGTATAATGATTTCGTGGCATTTGATCCTTTGCTGGGGTCTTAAAATGCTTCACTTTTCTCTTAGTTATGGTAGTCGAATAGTGGTATTGACAGTGTTATGGCATTTCTCGAAAACAAAAAATGTGTAGTTGTAACATATTAACTAATAATTTGCTTACATAGCTGGCGAACAGCCATGTCATATGTGTATACATCTTATTCAGGTATTTGCATCATTTTAATAAGTTTCTCATTTGTTTTCTATAGTTAAATTAACACTTTTTTAAAAAAAAACGTAGAAGTATCTACGAGCACACGGTCAATGATGCCGATGACTCAGAAAAATAATAAAACTTATTTTTATACTTCGCACTCTCTTTTGTCAAACAACCTGTAACTACAAAAGATATTCCGATCGGACATGCGGAATAAAGGTTTTTGTTTTCTGACAAATATCGAAGTTAATGAGCACCAATTAAATTTTGGACGGCAAAGTTTCCCGAGAAAGTAGTTCGGGCCGGAGTTAAATTTACAACAACAGTATTGTATGTTAACAAATGTATTACGGTCAATACGAAACCTGAGAACTGTTTTTTTAATCTGAGAACAGAGGCCTTACTCTGGACACAAAACCCGATCCAATGATTATAGCCATCCCTGTCACTTATACCAGGCCGTGTATACGTGTGACAGGGATGGCTATTATATTTATTGGACCGAGTTTTGTGTCCAGAGTTAGGCCTTTGGTATCGACATCGCTTTGTTATACCTTTGGGCAGTTCAATTTAAATAAATATAGTTTCACACGAAGTTTTTAAGACGATAATAACGAGTAAGTTATCAGTTTTTAATGCAAAGTCATTGTTTTTGAGTAAATAAATAGCTTGTTTTGTTGTTTTTATTTTAAATCATTGTAAATCTTGAAAAGTATAGTTAGCAAGAACATATTTGTCTATTTTCCTTACAACTCTAAGTGCACACAGAAAAATTAAAGAGCCGTATTTATAAGGCAAGCTTGCTAATATCAAAGCGGGCTCACAAACGGAATAGTTGGGAAGAGTGGGGTTACGTCATATCGTCTTGAAAGCTGCGGACTGGTGCATTAATAATTCAGGTTGTGTCTACTCTGTAAAAATGACTGTATTTTCAAATCTAGCTATCCTTGTCGCACATACTGGTATGGCCTATTGAGAGAAAGGGATATGCTGTATCTTGAACTACGGGCAAAGTGTAACATAGTAGGGCTCTGTGCTAGGATGCATTTGTTTGTGGTGTCGTTCACTTATGGAGCGAGCTTCATTGTGACCTAGATAATAATAAAGGTGATTTTTTAATGATAAAAGACATGAGTAGGAACGTCTATATCTATTAACCACGCGAGATAAGCTTGAACCTCAGTTTCGTAACGCTTTTTTTTATTGCAATTAAGTATCATTCATCATATAGTAAAATATAACTATTTTGTAACGTGAGTAAATTTATTGGTTCACTTCAAAAACTAGAACAATTGACAAAGAGCACCAAGAAAATAAATCATTTTTTTTAAATATATTTTTTATCAAGACCTCCATTTGTTGATTATGTCAGTACATTGTGGTTTTCTATGATATGATATATTTCAAGCTAAAAGTATTGTTCTCACTTGAGAGAGAACAATACTTTTAAAGTAAAGTACTTACTTTTATAGAGTACTATAGTTAGTGCAGACAAAGTAACATGCAGTTTGTTGATCCTGGTGTTCTGATGTAAGTGAACTTGTTTTTGCATACTGTCGTCAGTCTGTTTGTCAGTTATTTACATAATCATTGTGCCGCAACAAAACTACATTGTAAATTTATATTTATCGCCAATTATAGTAGAGATCAACAATAAGATAACAACAAAACCTATTTGTTGTAAACATTAATTAAATGCTATGCATTTAGTCTGTTCAATCTGCAAATGGTTAACATTTTTAACTAGAATAATTTTATTTTTTTAATAATTATTCATCTTGCTTCACCTAGCAAAAAAGATAAGTTAGTACTCACTTAAAAAATAGTAATCATTAGATTTCTTTAAATGTTCTGACAAAAACCATATCTTATCAAAGTCTTACATCTGTCTGAAAACCAAATCTGCATAGTGTCATCAACACCAATACACTAATTTACTTTTTAAATTATTTTTTTGTCACCAAATCGCGACCTTGGCTGCTTTATTCGAAAATTATGCATCTAATGGGCTTAAATAAACATAAAATGGAATATCCTGCGTTGACTGCCAATAATTCTAATTATAAACAGCTCTTGGCACCACAATGAGCTGAATACAATTAATTATGTTTGAAAACATAGTTAGCATCGCAATCTCGGCATTAGCTAATTATTTCTTACATGTGAATTCATTAATAATGTATATCGAATCAATATCTCGATTATATATTTATGACATAATTTATTCATTGACGATTTGTTTGGCATTCTTTATGTTTGTTGGTATTTGAACTGAAACTAATAAAATTGGAACAATATTTGAAACGTGATTCTACTTTTATTTATATTTTGATCATTTTTAAATGATTATAAGATTTAATAAAAAAAAAATGACAAAGTTAGAAATGTGTTATAGATACGGGTCACTAAAACCAGTGAAATTAAATTTCCATAATCTATTCCTTCATCCTAAGCCTAACATCAGAACCGTGTTAAAATCAACTGCAATCCTGTTCCGTATCAACTCAGCACAAATTCCAAACCAACCATAGCATTTAAAAACAGCCATAGTTCTTACAGTCCCTTGTCACCAACCATTTCTTTTTTCTTTTATCACAACCCAGCAGTGAGTTGTTATGACTTCGTATAGAGAAGCTATAAGCAGAAAGCAAATACGACGACAAGATTATGACGTATTCCTTGAAATTTAAATTTCGAATATGAGTTGATGCAAGTGGCGTCAATTCATGGCGTCCGCGATTAGCTCGTGGTGTCAGTTCCATACGCCAGTAATAGTAGTTCAACGCTAACCAGACCCGTTTTCTTTGTCACCAGCGACCGAAGAGGGGTACTGGACGCTGCAGCCCTTCAAGCGCTGGCCGGCGAGAGTGTGCTGGAGAAGGAAAGGCAGCTGTCCGAGATGATCCTGCAACTTCAGATGGTGAGGGAGCAGCTGTTGGCGCAGCAGGAGCATGCCAAGGTATGTGTTAAGCTATTTTGACAGGTTTTAGATGGGTGACCGCGATGTTCAATTGTTTGCGGTCTTGAATGTGATGTGTATTTAAATGTCCTAATGGTGTAGAAAAGTATGTCAAATCATCATCATCATCATCATCATTATCAGCCAAAAGACGTCAGACTGAACGTAGGCCTCCTCCATAGCTTTCTACAGCGACCGATCACTAGCGGTCTGCATCCAAAAGAACTAACTGTAGAAGAACTAAGGTAACGGATATAGCCCTGAGAATCAGTAAGCTGAAGTGGCAATGGGCAGGGCACATAGCGCAAAGAACTGATGGCCGTTGGGGCAGAAAGATTCTAGATTGGAGACCCCTTGACCAAAGACGCAGCATAGGACGTCCATCGACTAGATGGACAGACGACCATGTAAGGATCGTAGGATCAAACTGGGAAAACATGGGACTGCGACAGCGCATTCTTGCCTCTTTTTTAGACTCACAGGCCTTACAGGGAGGGGTACTGCTGCACAGCACACTGCACAGTTATCGATAAGTGCGTGCGCGCATCGCTCACTCCCTAGGTCATAAATGATTTATGGCCGCAGAGTAAGCGAGTGTTTAACACTACTATACTATTGTTGGAGACCCTTATTATTGGAGACCCTTCGACCAAAGGCGCAACGTAGGACGTCCACCGACAAGATGGACAGACGACCTTGTAAAGATCGCAGGATCACACTGGATGCAGGCCGCTCACAACCTATGTTCAGCAGTGGACGTCCTTTCGCTGATGATGATACTATTGTTGATTTCATAATTTCAACATGCACGTACATTAATGTAGATAATTTAATGACGACATATTGAAAGACAAATAAGAAGTGTTAAAAATCAATCGATTCAGTCAGCATGGCACCTATACCTAATTTTAGATTTATCAATCATTCAAGTCCATGTAATTACCATCATCCCTTTCTGTATGCGAGGTCACGCTCCGCCAAGACAAGGAGTGAGCGATGAGGGCCTGTTCCCTATTTGGCCTTTAGCCATTCGCTCCAACTTATTGTTTGATGCTAATGGAGTTGACAGTTCGAGAAATTCGACTTCGGACGACGCCGACAATGATGCGTAAATCTGAAGTTCAAAAGGGTATAACTGTGTTTGGATTGTTTGTAAAGGAGGCTTGGATGGTTTATAACAGAGGCTACTGAAGGTGCCGTATGCGGCTTGGACTGTTCGTTGTTTATTCAGTACTGAATTAGCTATTATAACAAAATAATGCTTCCCATAGTCTGCTATTAAGTGAAACCAATACTTTGATGCATTACATATTTGAAAAGTATATACAAATATGTTATGCAATATAACTGAATCATTAATATGATTAAGCTAATTAATATAATTAAGCTAAGCAATGATATTTGAGTATTAAAATTAAGATTTTTAAATTAAATATTTTAAGATGTAGACCACAACAAGTACAAGTAATTTGAATCCACTTTCTAGTTTTTTTCCAGCTTGTCAATTTTTTATTCATCACTAGCTGTCCCAGCGAACTTCGTTTCGCCCCCAGCCCCATCCCGCCCCGGCCCCGTTTTATGTGAATTTTCTATGCTATACACCTCACGGAGCCCGATCGAGACCTTTCCAACGAATGCAAAACCGTGGAAATCGGTTCGTGCGTTCTGGAGTTATAGCGTCAGAAAGGAAAACCCGACTTTTATTTATATACTAGATTTTGTTTTTGTTTTTTTTTTGGCCCAAGCGCAGATATTACTGCCATTTGTCAAAAAAGTTACCAACAAAAAATGAACACAAAGCGGTAACTCCCCGAAATGAGAAGGCTCTTTCTTTATTGTGACCCCCGTCCTGTCTGTACCCTTTCTGCAAATTGGATTTGTTCCGCGTCGACTGTACCGGAGTGGACTCGAGTTCACAAAGCTTTTTGTGCTCCAAACCTCGTTTAGAGAGAAGTTTTGTTTGTAGCGGTTTCGATTATTTATTCAGTTTGTGGATATAAGCTGGAGGTTGTCATTGGTTTTTCCTGATTTCTTTGCGAATCACTTTGAATCACTTTGCTATGAACTACTATTACTACAACCAAGTACATTATTTTTTACAGCACCTAGCTATTCTTTTTTTATAGTTGTTACTTACTGTACACTAATACTTGTACGAGAAAAAAAAGTAACAATCAAGTAAAGGCTAGCAAATCAAAACTGAGTTTGTAACCAAAGCAAGCATTTCAAAGGATTACATATTAACACTAATAGTTAAGGTCTTAATAGTCGTATTTGCACTAAGCAAAAAACATTAAATACATATGAAAGATCTCCCTTCAAATCAATGTTCCCACAGAGCTCTATCTACAAAGACTCTCGTACTAATGAATCGACGATAAAAACTCTCATCACAATACTTGGTCTTTAGGGCTGCCATGTAAAATTAAAAAAATATATAAAGGCTCGGAAGCAAAGCTGTGTTAGCTGTTTCTGCCTCGTTATATGGTTGACTGACAGAGAATGCTTTAAGGCATTATGTACGCCATTTGTACTTTTTATGCGAGAAAAAGTATAAATTACCAATTATTTTTAACACGTAGGCTTTCTGAATACAAACCTATAAATAGAAAAAAGCTCTAAAATATTTTAGTAATTTTATCGGATTTAAACTAACGATGAGCATAAAAGTTCAAAAACCTAGTTAAAGTGTTGTAGAGGTAATAAATCAACTTAGAAATAATCTTAGCTTTATGTATTTTTCATCGACAACGTTGATGCTTTAAAATTGCAATGATGTTGTGTTATAGAGTCTTCTTGTTTAATGTGAAAAATAGTATCTTATTTTAACAGAAAGTCACGCTTAATAATGTGACCCGATTGATGGGGTAGGTAGTAGATGATTTTCCATGATAGAGTGAAAAGTGGGTGGGTAGCAACTTTGTCTTTTTCTTTTTAAATCATATCAACTCAATGCCAGCCCTGTATTGTTGACTACAGATTGAAGAGGCCGGTCTATACAGAACTGCAAATGGGAGCAGCTAATGGCGGACGCTCGCGTTCGCGCGTTTTTTTCAAATACAGAACGTCCCTTTGTTGACTCCGTTCCGGATTGCGAATAGGCGCGTTCGATACTGGCCGGTTTGTTTTTCTTTTTTTCCATCCAGCCAGCATCCTGTTGTGTTCTTGTGTGCCAGACAGTTTTTGTTTTGGTGCGTTTGAATATCGAACAGTTATTGAACCCAGTGCGCTAGCTTTGGCTAACAAAAACGTATATGTGCTTGATTTGATCGTAAGTAGAACGTAAATTAAATAATAAAATGGTAGAAAATGATGCCCAATATTCAGTACCACCCTAAGATATAATTTCAATCAATATTAAGTTACAAAGTTTCTCTAGTCAAACGTTAAGTATTAGTTGTTTGTATCAATCAGCTTACAGTTTATTTTATCAGTACTACTTTTGATAGCTGTGCAAACGAGTTCCATTTAATTAATCATTACTAAAAGTTTAATTAGCCAACCCATAACAGTACAGAAGTACCCATCAACAGAACGAGCACTCATTCGGATTAAACATTCACAACGGCCGATAACTGTATAAAGCATTGTAACTCTCCCCCAGACAAGCGGAAATATGAAAATGAAACGTCCAAACGGAAAAACGCATCAAACGCCCGCGCCCGTCGACGGACGGACAAAAAATGAACACAAAACACTCGCTTAATTCGCAAAAAGCCCGTTTGATGTCGCTAATTGACAATCAGCAGGGGACGCGTCTCATTGGTCCGCTTCCTCGTTCCGTTTTTAAAAATTAAAAACAAATAAATTACCCCGGTGGCCATCTTTGTTAGATGCGCTCTCTAATGCGTTCCATTTTTAAATCTGAAGAAAGTTGAGCTTTTTCAGCGCGTTATTAATTACGATACTTTCCGTTCTTTTGCTAAACGAGAACTCGGATGTGTCTTGTAATTTGTAATCCTAAAAATACTCTGTAACTTATTAAGGTGGGCATTATATTAAGTAGAGATGCACCCTAAACAAATCTCAATGCTGTATACTTTGGAAACAACATTCTCAGTACTGAAAATGTTTAATGTTTCTCACATTACTTTTAATAACATTGAAATAGTATTTCTTCATCATAGTGAATCACGCTAAAGCGGTTTTTTAAAAGGTGTCATTCCACTAAATCGTCCGACCGCAAAAAGTGCGTGTCGTGTCAACGTGTCGCTTAAAAAAGACCTAAATTAAAAATATATGCTGTTATGACATCCAGGGGTGACTCATGTCAGACCAATTAGTTAGTGAAAGAAAACTAAAGGACCGACGGACATGGTGACAGCCTTTTGATTTAAATTAAAAAAAAAACTTACGGCAACAGCGATGCCATTTCTCGATTAAGTTACCGCGATATCACCTGTGTGGTGTTTTTTATTAGAGCGATGATTTACGTTTTAAATGTTACTGGCACGTTGACAAAAAGCGCTTCGTTTTTTAAAAGTAATGCACAAAATGCACGATTCACTTTTTAATTTTAATGCGTTAGCCTAACACAGGATGCCACTTAAAACGTGAAATATGACGAATGATCGTATCATTTAATGCGACATGACGCGTGAAATCACGCCCATTTTGAGCGTCTAAAGAATTTTCTTTACGCATCGTTAAATTTATACCTACACAAGCATTGTTTTCCCAATGATAACGGCCGAATCAAATTATTGGCTGTATCAACCTACAAACAACATTGAACTCAAGCGGCCGACGTTAGTATGGATTCGAAACGAGAATCCTTTGTGTTGGCAGACTAGGGCAGTACAAATTCTAGTGGTAGGGATAACAATTGTCTATTGTGTCGGCTATCTCTTTTGCGCGTCGTGTGCGGCGTCTTTGTGTGAGCGGGTGGGGTATAGGTGTGGTCTCTGTCTGGCACAATGCTCTGTGGAAAGTCCCGCCTTTGTGGACTGATTTTCTTCTATTCGCTGCCAGAGAGCTCAATTGTCGATTGTTTTCTGCGCATGTCCGATGCGTCACGTAATCGTTTTACACGACAGGCATGATTATGTGTGTGTTACGGTGTGGATATAATGTAGTGGTTATAAATAGCGTGTTCTAGTTAATTGGGTTATGATGATTGTGTCTCTATCTATTTAATGTATTAATTACCTTCTTGTTTCGGCTAGCTAAAATTACTTTGTAATGTTACGTTTACGTAAGATAAGATCTATTTGTCGAATATGATGATATGAGATTTCCAACGCTTTGAATTTAAATGTAGCGATGACACTAATAAAATGATATAAGTAAAAGGGCGCAATAAGTATTTCGCTTTGTTTATGTCAAATTAATATTCATAATTAATTAATTGTTGATTATCATTAATTAACACCTTAAAATGGTTTGATTGATCAATTATTTAAGTTATATAGATACTCATTGGTAATGAGTGCTCATGTATACAAAATTGGCTGTAGTAGTTCAGGTTACATTTAAATTGTCTCAAGCAAAAGAAAATCCGCACAAGAAAATTCGTCTACATATGGAAAACGGGACCAGTGTAAAATTTAATTTGCGTTAGTTTTAGCCAAACCCCGACCGGTCTTGCTTGGCGACGAATTTCGCAACACATTCTTCCATTTACAAGCGCTAGGGCTGCGGGGATTATCGATACCGGTATCGATAAATCGGAATGATATTATGGTGATATCGACCGGTTGAACTAACAGATTACACATATTCTGATTGGGTGAATAGTTTGTAATTCAGATTATAGACTTGTTTTTTGGTGCATTAGTTTGTAATTAACATGCATGATTAAACACACATTTAAATGTTCAGTGCCTTATTTCTTTCTCTAAACATAAAACCGAATCGTTCACACCATTTCCAAATTCATAACCATAAAAAAAGTTTAAAAAGCGGCCGCATCGAGTTCGGACGTAAACAGTGTCGATATAAAAGTTAAGTGGCTCATATAAACACGGAGGTTGATTGCCAGTCATAGATTAATGCGCCATTAATGCATCGCTACTGCGACAAAGGTGAAATCGTGCGCAGAAGCAGATACCCGCCTACCGTTAGGGCGAGGTGGGTATACGCTAGCGTAGCGAGAGCGGGCAAGCCAAAAAATAGAATAATATGTATGGGTATAGACAGATAGCCTCCGAAATGTTCTATTTCACTTCTGATCAAGAACTGTATCCCTGTTGAGTATATTTCATCGTAGGTACCATAATTGTATATAAATCTGGATAGATACTCAGTTCGTATTTGGTCGTTATTGGCTAAATGTTTGCCTTACCCGAACTCATGAACCACCATTATGTTGTCCATGTTTTATTTTATACAAAAAAAAGTATTTCATTTCATTTAAATTTTACTTTTTATGAATAATAAAATCACCACCATCTTCGTATTCAACATTACAATACCACATTTATTCTATGTCTGCATGACACCCAATCTCTTTACTATTGATTTAAAGCTTTAAGCAATATTGTAATACTTATGATTACGCAAAGAGAGCTTTTAAGACACTGTCCACCATTATTTCTGCTTAGCCCAAAGGTATGACTGGTAAAGAATGAAATGGCGTTCAATCAAAATTTTGTACAAATTTTGGCTGCGCAAGTATAAATAAATAAATGTCCACTTTGTCCAGTCCTATATCCGCTCCCGCTTATTCCTATACCCAATCCCTTAGTTAGATAACGGCCGCTATGGGCCGATGCAACGTTAATGCGTTACTAATATACTGTAACAACTGATATGCAAATGAAAAGTACGGCACCGAATTAACATATAAAGTAACAAACAAATTACAATAAAAATAACACTAAAATCGAACAGCCCTATTTACATACCTATTGTAGAAGTGTCATTTTACATAATAATAAAAAATGCATTAGACAGATGTAAAAAGAATTTGGAGTTAGTTATAGGTATGTAGTACAATGTGTCAAAAAATACCGCTGTTTAATTTAATAATAAATTTATTAATAATTTCACATTTGCAACATTTTATCAATACGTGGTATGAGAATATCGAATGTCTCTTACGAATATCTAATCTAAGGCAAAAATATTAAAAAAAAACGTTTTGAAGTTAAAACCTGTTAATCATTATTCTACGAATAGTTGAAACGTCAGCAAGGATTATAACATAAAACGCTTGCGAATCGATAAATCTTGCGCACTGCTCGATTAGTTCGTGACAGCACTATCAGTCAGGCATGACGTCCAGCCTCCATTATTTGTTCCAATCTGAAATACCATACATCACTTTCTTAAGGGCGGGGTACACTTAAGCAAAGTGACTAGATTAATTAAGTAAAAAAAGAGTTCATGAAGTCTTAGTGCTCAAGTGAAGAGACGATGTTCATAAGAAATGAGATCTTTATTTTTTCAACACAATACATATTTTAACATTACAGCAAATAGTACTTACACTAAACTATTTTTTTTTATTATTCTCCATCTTTTTCTCAACATTACAGAAAAGGTATCAAAGTAGATGAACGTTGCTACAGACTGACTATAGATGATTTAATTATTTTAGGTTTTTACTATATGCTTACCCCCTTATTCATAATAATACAAACGGTATTTTTAACCTATTTTAGCTGTTACACGGTTTTGTCACTTTCTGTCAAATGATGACAGCGCCAAAAAAGAATGAGACAAAACAGTTTAATAGCTAAAATAGGTTTAAAAGACCGTTTAAATTATAATGAATAAGGGGGTTAGTGTTAAATGTATGTCCGTGCACTTACGCATTCGTTTTATGTATCACGTGTGTTTGGGCCCTTAGCAGAAAACCTACATGTTATGCACAAATTAAAAGCCTCGCTCTTAACTAGAATTTTAATAGCATCTAGTTGCTAAACTGCGGGCTTCGTAATGTAGCGGAAAAGGCAGTTTTTTTAACGCTACATACAATCTCTTAGGTAAATGACGAATCAACGGGTACATTTGTATTTAAACAAGGTGGATTTGTTATAATGGCATTTGATTGTCGACTTGTGTGTTTTTTTTAACTTAACTTTTCTCTTTTTTTTTTTTAAAATACCGATTGAAGCACCCAGATCTTGATTTACTAAACTTACTTAGTTTCTTGCTCAATAAAAGTATACTAATCGAAAATAAATAAATACATACTAAAGTTCATGATGATGATAACATTACATCAAATTTAACTGGTTTTGTATCTGAAAGCATAAACAGAGCTACAAAGTATGTTAATTATTATTTATGTCCCTGTTAAATAAATAAATATTTACTCAACATAAAACGAAATTGTCCCACATATCCATTCAGCGTACAAAACCAACTGACCAAAATAAGCGAAAAAACAACATTTATATGGTTTAAATTCGTATTACAGATATATTTTCAAAGGAATAATATGGAGACGTTTTAGTATACTCAGTGGACTTCAGTGGTGTTCTCATAAAAAGTACTTTATAAAGGAATCCTTTGAGAAAATAATTTCTGCCCCTTTATATAGGAGGGCGGGTGTTCCATAATTAAATAGTGCACGGTTAGTTGGCCAAGAAGCAGAAGTTTTTGAAATTGTGTCGGCGATGTCGCAATTTTAGCTGTTTGTCTTGTTTGTGTTCGAATGCTAATTATTTAAAAGAGCCGTTTGTAGATGTAGTTTAAAATTGAGGAGAGAGTTGTTAACACAATTAGCAATTGCTATTTTGAAGACTGATTCCGTTTCGCTCAATTAAAATTGGAGGAAAACGAAACAAAAAAATGATTGCTAATCATATGATACTGATCATGGGTACAACGATAAATTATACATATGTTTAGGCAGTTAATCGAACAAAATTCATTGGCTTGAAGCAACAATAATTTATAAGCTTTTTAAAACCAAACCATTACTTCTAAAGAATGATTCTGCCATTCAGCACCCGTCAATACAATTTTCAGCACACCCAACAATAATACTAAAAAACCCGATAAATTTTCATCTATTCAAAAAGCAGGTCTCCTTATCTCCCTAAAACCGTTATTTAAGATCCCAAATAAACCGACCCTTTCACGTCGAGGGCCGCAACAAATAACTGAAAAGTAAATTAACCTTCGGAATACGAAACTCATTTACCGATACAAAACAAGACCGTACCAATGGCGGGCGAATCGGAAAACTGTGAAAAGCTAAAGCAGTGAACCTCTGAGCTTTTGTTCGGGGCATTGAGGCGAGTGTACACAAATGCTTTTCTTGGGCTTTCACGGGTCTGTATGGAGGCAATAGAGGTTCCCACGGACACAATGCGGGGGTTGGCGAGGAGAATGATGAAAACTTGGAATGTGGGCCGCGCTCCCGGGGCGCCGTAGTGAGGGGAAAAGTGTTTGCTGATATCGATATCGACTACGCACGTTTTTTTGCCGTGGTAAGACTAAGATGCATCCTTAAAATGAACTAAAAGATATCATAGTGAAGTAGACTTGTTAAGTGGTGGCGTATGCTTTTGTTAACAAGCCAGTATCACGCAAACTTGCGTCACCAATTACTGGACACAAATTTAAGGTATACCATCGACACGCTAAGAAAAAGAAGCAGTCTCGGGGTATTTGTTAGGTGAATTGCTGGTCTGGTAAGCGATGAAACAACACAGGTATGTAAAGACATACAGACATTCATATAGAGTACCACCACTACCTACTGTTAGTAGTCTTCATCACACGATGAAGATATGATAAGTAAACAAATAAAGTCATGCGAGAAACTTTTATTAATTGACATTGAATTTGTATAGCATTGGTTTGTCAAACAAAAACTCGAGTGTTGTAGTAAGTTTGTCAAAACATATGTAAAAGATAACAATGACCTTACAGGTCATTTAAAATCATTACAAATTGCTAAAAGAAATTGCTGCTAATTTGCAAAACAAAAAGAAAATATTGACAAATACTCCCATTTCAATGCGTACTATCGATATTTTCCATTCGCATCCCTATTCCAGGTTATTCCCGTCACTTTCCAATTATTTTTGCGGGCTTTCTCCGCTACAGTCCGCATTGACTGTACAGAATACCGCCTGGTTTTAAGGAATTACCCTCTTTGTCCGTGGGCAAATGAGAGAACCGCTTAGTTTTTCCTTTTCTAGCAACTTGCGGTTAATTTATTTAATAAGTTGTTGCTGAATAGATCCCGGGATGAATCAGACTTTTCCATTTTCTTTTTTCCCACCCGCCCACACAAAAGTCTTCAGTATTTTGTTCTTGCGAAGCGAATTGAAGCTTTTCTTTGCGTTTTCTTTAAATTATGTTTCGATGTGAGCTTTGAAATGGAATTTAAAAGATGTTGATGATAAAAAAATTACGATGCATTACTATTTTTCGTTCTTATAAAATAAAATATATCGTCTTGAAAAAAGTAAAATAATTTATCATCAATATATATATTTTTAAGTAAATGCGAGTTTTCTCGATCTTGAAATATGACAATAGCTAAATTACGAAGCACGTAAGTACTTTCATAACAGAGGTCACGACACTCACTTTGCGGTAAACTCTTTACCTTTCCAGTACTTCGTGACACAATTAATTTTGAGGAAACAAAATGGCGTTCGTGTTCGAAATCTGAATACATCAAAATAATGCGCGGAACGTGATCTCTGGCCGAGTGCGCGGATGAGCGTTTATTTGTGATGCGTTCCGTTTGACGCGACGCGCGGGAGTTTATTCTTTTTTCTCACAAAAAAAGAAATGGTTTTAACTTTTTATTAATTGCCAGTCCATTGTTGGTGGTCGGCCGCGTTTTCGAACGTGTTTCGGGAATACTATGGCCATTATTCGGCTTTAGTTCTTAAAATACTTACGGATATTTATTGAGGTGTTTAAGCTATGCATCGTTTTTCGTGTTTTAGCCGTTTTACTGACGTAAGTATGCGTTAAAAATCCAATGAAATGTATTTTATTGCAAGAAAATGTGGTATATGAAAGCAATTAGTGCTTTAGTTGCATGGATGAAGAATTTGTTGTATAAAATCTTACTGACTTCAATTTGTAATTATTTACTATGTGTATTTACTAGGTGAATTTCACATGTCCTTTGGTCATCTTCTTTACGATTCTTTGTATGTTTGTTATCAATATCAAACAGAAAGCTAATAAAATGAGAAAATTAATTAAATTCGAGTGTTTTCCTTCACATTGAATGGTCTGATGCATTCTCGCGGCTGAATCCCGCTGATTTATTCGTCGACTTGTAACTTACTTAATCATGCCAAATAAGGCCCACTGTCCACTTAAGTATTTGGTGGTTAACGCAAGAGATAGTTAAAAAAAAACATTTTGATTAAACAGTTTGACTTTTGCTGGGACTCTTCAGAATTTATCATTACTCAGTATTCAGTTATTTGGAAAAAGTTTCACGTTTACCGATAAAACATTGTCGCATTTAGCCAATCGGCACAGATTATAAAAAAACGTAATAAAACCAGTAGTATAAATAAATATGATATCCTGGCAACTAAAATAGTACAAACTGTAGTAAAAATTTCATCTAAATGTTTAAGAATGTATCATTATCTTCAAAGCTTCTGCATTCAACATTGATAACAGGTCATTTTGCGTAAACTCGCTGGTTGAGTAAATTGGGTAACAACCAACACGTTTTTGCATGTCATTAACATTTTATTGACTTGTTTTAAATGTTTTCATTTCGATTAAGACATTGCGATTCTAATTACACTTGCTCTGAGTACCTTAATGAAGATGGTATGAATTGCATCAATACTTTTTTAATAATAACTGTGTAATAACCGTGTCGACTTCAACGCCAAAAAGACACAAGCATGTCTGTTTTCGGCAAAGAGGAGTCCCTTCCTACTCACTCCAACTTTCCGGGCTACGTCTGTTGTTGTCACCGACCATCTAGATTTACTGGGTATGGAGTTGTGAGCTGATCTCAACTTTGGCTCCAGCATTGAGCTCAAATCACAAACTGCTGCTAAAAAACTTGGCATCCTAAACAGAGTGAAGCGATACTTCACGCCTAAACAGCTTTTGACCCTTTACAAAGCATAAGTCCGGTCCTGCATGGAGTATTGCAGTCACCTCTGGGATGGATCAGCCAAGTACCAACTTGAAGCACTAGACTCAGTGGAGCGCAGAGCCAAGAGATTAATAGGTGACGACAAACTGGTAGATGCTAAGCTCCATAGCTTGGCCCATCGCCGCAAGGTTGCCAGGTTGACAGTTTTTAATAGGCTTTACTTCGGAGAGTGTGTGAAGGAGCTCCATGAGGTTATCCCACCAGCCCCCTTCTTCCATCGTTCTTCAAGGCGTACCGCGGGATACCATCCTTACCTTGTCGATATCCCGCTGTTTAGAACTAAGCGCTTCTCATCAACATTTATAATGCGCACGGCAAAAGAGTGGAACTCGCTGCCCGCGTCGGTGTTTCCTAGTGACTATAATCCGAATCTATTCAAAGTTAGAGTGAACAGGCTTCTTCTGGGCGAGCTCGTTCCATCTTCGACTCCGTCTTAGTCGCACTTGGCTTGGTCTGGAGTCAAGAGCAAACCCATACTAAATAAAAATAAAAGTTATACATATATAGTAGTTTCATAATTACTATTACATTTTATAGTATGTACAACACACATTGTCAACTTAAAATATATATTATTATTAAAAGCTATACAAAGCGACACCGCCTCACTGGACAGGCACCCGATAAGTCGGAGAAAGCAAAGGCATGAAACAGCGGCGTCTTTTATTTGTAAAGGTCATACGTTCGTCAGGTGAGTGCGTCTGCGCAACCGAAAATGTTCTTGAAATCGCCGCCACCGGTACTATGGAACGCGAATGTTTGAAGCGATAGCTTTTATCGCTAGATAACAATATAAGTAAATGTACTTGGTATAAGTAAATGAGCATAGAAATATCATTTAAAAAAAGTTAGATGAGCTGCTTGGTACTAGTAAGTACATAACCTATTATCAAAGCTGATGGATGACGTAATGTCAAGATCTGTTTACCCTACACGTTATATAAAAAGTGCCCTCGCATATACAGCTTTAAAAAAACTAAAATACCAAGCGATGATTGTGTAGCAAAATTTAGAAGCACATCAATTCGTTTGTATTTGTCAAACAAAGCATATAATGCGTTTAAAATTAAATATATTGTCGCACATTTTCTTGAAGAGACAACATTTATCCGGCTATGAGCAGGAAATGTAAATCATATCAGAAATGAGACAATAAAACTGAGAGGAAGTTAACATATAGGACAGAAAATAGCAGTAGTCTTAGTACGTGCGAAAGAAGTCTTTATTATATTATTTATTTATTTCATCAATCCAAACACTCCTATGCAATAATTTACAACAAAAAACTGTCTGACTAATGTACAGGCAGGTGACTCCACTGTGGAGCTTTAATTATACACCAGATTGAACTAAAGGGTTTAAAGGGTGGACGGCTACCTTACACCAAGTTGTGCCACACTACGCCGACGAAATAGTAATTTATTTGATTTTTAAATAAACAATTATATTATTATTTTATGTTTGTAGTCTTTAAGGTACCTTTAAATTGTATGAGTCTGTATTGTTGCCTGAAATAAATGATAAAATTAATTTAAACCTTATTCTAAATGTAAGAAGTACTTTTCTGAAAATCGCATCAAAATCGGTTAATCTAAACGCGAGATAATCGCGGACAAACATACTTACATACAAACTTTTTTTTAAATCAGTTTAATATAAAAAAATACCTATTTTCCAAGTGAGATATGGTACTTTATCTCGTTTCAAACTGTCCTAAATTGCTAAGCTGCAAGAAAAACTCCTAATACTTTACATTTGATGTGTCCCTGCTCTTTGTATCTCTATTGTGAGAGTATTCTCTATATTGTTATTTTACGACTTTAAAAAAACAAGATTCATAGAATCTGAACTAAAATAGCATTACAATATAATTTTTCTAGGTAGAAATAAATATAAATCGTTCAATTGTTCCTGTGACACCGGAAAAATAAACTAGTCACAAGTGAAAATTTATAATTGAATAAAATCTATCTATTTTTTACAGAATATGTCAGCAATTTATTTATTACTATCAGATTTCAGACGCTGCGTTAAAATCAAAACAATATTACACTAGAATACAAAGTTCAATTTCTATTAACACATCTCTTCATTCCAAATACATCCATCGTCAGGGGTGATCAACATTTTTGCCACCGATTTATTATAATATGTGTCACCACTAGACGAGACATTATTGCTAAACGTCAATTACACTTACAATGTTGGCGACCCCTGGAAAAAATCGCATTCTCTTAATGCCTGCACAGCTGAACTAAAGCGATTCGGCCGGCCATAGATCCGTCGGCAGGGGTAATCAACATTTTCACCGCGATCACGTCGATTTATGTAATAGGCGTCAGGGGTGGCAATTACTAACTGTCTGTTATGTTTTTTTGTGCTCGTGAATTTGTATGCAGTTGACCACCGCTGATTTTATGATACCGGTAACAGACTTATTTTGTACTAAATACCTATTAAATGTATCACTCCTTAAAAAATTAAGCAGTTTATTTTTAAAAGATGATATAAGGAACCAAAAATTGCGCACGGGCGGGAATCGAACCAGTATCTTTCTGGCTTACCGGTAAGCCATAAAGATGAATCTTTTAAGAATTCAAATATGATATTATGAGTGGAAACATTCTAAACCAGTATATTTTTTTATTCTTAGATAATTGTCTCTGAACTAGCCCGATTTCAAAAAAAATATACGATCGATAATATGAACGATCAAATTATTAGAAAGGAATTACCCAACTGTAAGTACAAGAAGCAATACTAGCCAACATTTTCTTGCACTCTGCCATGGATGCTAATGCCTTTATGACTTGGTTTTAGCTACTCACTTCCGTATCAAATCCCCATTATCTTTAGTTTTCCTATTCCCAGCAGACTGTCTGTCCGTCCATCCGTATGTAACGCAACGGACGTATATCCCTCATCATTCGCTTTATTGCAGTCGGCTCGAATTCGGCTTTTAATTCCGTCACCGAAGAGATTTATTGGGACTGATAGTGATGTCTGAATGTACTTGAATACTCGAGTAATCTTACTCGTACTCGTAAAAGTACTAACTCAAGATGATTTGTCGTACTAAGCTTGCAGGTATGTCAAATTAATATTTGAAAAGAGTTTCAAATTTTTTCTAATGAAAAGAGTATGATAGTCTGTGTTAAAAAACATAGCTGAAAGAGCCAGAGATCGATATATAACAATATATTTCTAATACATATGTGTTATTAAGGGCATCGGCCTATTCACTCACGTTATACACAATAAATGAAGGCGTCAGTCACAGATACGAGTCTTTATGTTACTTTGAGCCTGTGTCTGAATGTTTCTTCAAATGTCTATACAAATATTATGTATCGCTACATCACTACGCTGTGCTATTGTGCCCAAGCATTTTATTAAATCGCAGTGTTCATTTGTTTTAGTGCGTTATTGCCACCTATTTCTGATTTTCGGAAGTTCGACCAACGCCTGGTTGAGTGAAATATGCGTTTGCGCATAGGGTTGCCAGGTAGAGTAGGTATCTTCAGTTTTTCGTGCAATGTAGGTAATTAAAATTAAAGTTTTCAAAACTATCAAAGATTTTACAGTGATTGCACACCTCAATTACGCTAGCAACCTTACGGAAATGGACAGTCAACATTATCAATTTGAATTTACAATGACAATGTATTTTTTTTATACAGATTTTTGTGAGGGAGCCTACTTGATGTATGATGCATATGCATGCATACGTGTAGGTTCGGAAAAAATATGTACATTTATTAAGACATATGTTAATCATCATATGCTAAGCAGAAAATATAGTAAAGTCTCATTGCGGATTCAAAGTACCAATACTGTAAAAGAATTCTGTCTTGTGACAACCCTTTATGAAGCCAAAGAAAATTGAATGGACAGGGAGACAAATGAATTTCTATTTTATTATTGTTCCGTAAGTTAATATTTACGGCTAATGTGAAAGAAAAGGTTAATAGTGTCATGTATTTTAAAGCTGTGATTGAAATGTCTACTGTTTTAAGAAATACATAACTTCGTCTGGGCAATTAATTATCCTTATTTTTATGGAAAGGCTCAAAATATTATTTTCTCAAAAGAGCGTGACAAGGACAACCAAGCTTAGCTTAGCATTTCAGTAAAGGGAGATAGTAAAATTCCTAATATTTACATTAATAGAAAAATATATAAATTTTCCAAGCTAAAAGACATCAAACAATCTGTTTGTAAATAAAAAAAAGAAGTAAATATAAAGTAAGTCTGTTAAGTAAATATAAAAAGAGCATTGCCCGAAACATATTGGAACTCCATTTACTTTTTTGTTCAGAATAACCCAAAATGCCCAATGGTTATTTCAGATGTAATATCAAACAAATCTGAAGTTAGTACGATTCGTAATTTAAGAATTCCAATCACTTTTGTAATCAAAATCGGGGCTCGTTCCAATAAAAATGTTTTCTCAAGAAATCTAATCCCAATTTGTTTTTCCAAGTTAAATTGATTGGTAAAGTAAGACAACAGTAATTGAAGACGGCGTGATTAGTCGCTTTGAATAGTTTTCCTATAAATAAAATAAAGTAAATTAGTACTATTATGCAATCGTAATTAGAGAATACCGTTTGTATGTTTTGTAAATTAAAGCTTATTTTATTTATATATCCAATTATTTTACACGTATAAGCATTTTTCTGTACTCCCTTACAAACTTTAAATGAATTTCCAGCTTTAGCATCTTTTAGGTTTAAGTAGCGATGAGATCTAAACCCCTATTTTTTAACGAGTTTTTATCTTTTTTCAGTTCCATTCTTTCATTGACTCTTCTTTCTCTCTAATATCCTTAATTACCATATCGAAGTCTGCTCCATCCATTCCTATCTTCCTAGTCTATGATACTCGAAGTCTAATTCTAACCTTCGCAATCCTAGACTATAAACTATAAACCCATTCAGAGGGACCATCTGCTCCGATCCAAAGACAATAGACGTCCGGCCGCGTGTCGTAAACGTATACAATGTTCGCGAGGTGATTCTTTGATCTTGCCCGCTGAAGATTTAGGGTTGCCTCAATACAAAAGTAAGTTACTACTGAAGTTATATCTCCCCGAAAAAAGACGAACATAGGCAACCACCTGCAAAGTGTATTAGTTTCCCTATGTGAGCGAAAACTTAGTATTTAAAAATATATTTGGTCTTGCAAAAAAATTTTAAATAGCATTAGATTTTTTCTGTATGTAAATTTGGATAATTTATGTATAATATAATGAACTATCTGTATAGAAAATAGAAATGTGTTGACAAAAAATTGTTTACCCATTCGCTGAAACTTTAATGTTAATCATTGATTTATGCGCACTGGTAGCAATTTTATTATTTCCATTTTTGCATTTCGTAAGGATTGACAGCTATATTTTATTACAAGTTTATTCAAAACTTTATAGCCTAAGTGTAGGTGGATAAAATATTGCTTAGACTTAACGAATTTATTATCCTAATTAATATTTTACGAAACATATATTTCTTGCAAACTGTTTTTCTTTTTTGACCGGGCTTTGTATTTGTCGATTCATGATATCTTAAAAAGTTTTTTTCTAAAATTATCACGAGTGGCAACCCTAGACAGACAGAGTAGTATCTCATAGAGCAGAGTTTACATTCGCATCATTCAAATGTATGAAGTCGCTATTTACGTTTGACCAGAGCACTCATTAAGGATTGTTATTGGAATAATAAAGAGCTGGGTGAGCATCCGTCTTGATCAGTGGTTCCCAATAGCTGAATGATGTACATAAAAATATAAGGGTTCCGTTTTTGCCATTAAGCTACGGAACCCTAAAAACATGATATCTTTAATAACAGAGGTCTCTTAGTTGTTATTTTTCCAAAACATTTCTTTTGGACGTAGAGTGAGTTCTTAATATATCCAATACGTTTCCTTTTTCCTTCACTTGGTCGAAATAACTTCTCCTAGGTCCTCTTCCCCTCTTTCATGTCATGTCATACCAGGAGGCAAAAAAAGCCAAACAAAAGAAAAGAATGGCGATTATTCCACCGACGAGAGCGAAGCTCCTAAGTTTAAGAAGAAGACGTTTCCTTATTTATATTAAGACCTTAATAAGTTCATTTATCATGAAAATACTTCCTTATTTATACGGAATAGGATCAAAACATCACGCGTAGTCATGAACCGACTTATAAAAACTTTCTCTCAAAAATACTTAAACAAATCTTGGTCAGATTCAACTAAGAGTAAACTAAAGAAAAAAGGTTGAGCACCACTGAACCAGATCGTAACACGTTTCCCGGTACCCTATCCGTTGCGAAACCGATCGCTTTATCCCGATGATTCGGCGAACTGACACTTCTGATGTTTGTTAATCTGTGTCTGTTTGAACTACTTCGCGCGGGAAAGTAACGTTCGAAATTTAAATTTTTGTTTTAAGAACTGTGAGTGGCGTGATTATGTTATTATTTTTATATGATAGACAAAGTAGGTTAGATTTCGTAACCTTTTCAGTTATTATTATCAAAATCTATTTATTATGTGACTTGATGAATCGTAGAGCGTCAAACTGACTGAGCTTTAATATTTATTTGTGAACGTTATTTCTGACGTTAACAAACATAAGACAAATGTCATATGCCCATTACGTGCATAATTATTACCATATGAAGACTGTTTCCACAAATAAGTTATTTCATTTACGACTGTGCGTAACAACCAGAAAATCTTCCACAAACCGCCCGTAGTTAATGTACGCACATCAGCAAAGTGTTTCGCGCCAAATTTACACTGATACTTAACATTTAACCACTGGTAGCCGTCGTCCGCCTACATAAAAAAACGGCTCAAAAAGAAGCAATAAAATTTTATTATTCGAGTGGCAAACACAGTTTTCCATGTCACCCGAATAGGTGTGCGACAAATCTGTCTACAGGGTGCGTCGTTATGTCGTGTCGTCGCCATTTTGTGTGTTGATGTGAGGCGTCGACAGAGGGCGCTAGTCAGGGCGTAGGTGAGTCATGCCGCTAAATCACCTGAGGTAATAGAAAAAGACGGACTTGGAAGCTGGCTGGTTATTGGCGTTCCGTACATGAATAAGAAAATTTTTATTTTGATATCAATAAAGGGTGAATCCGCATTGCTGCAAGGATACCATGTTCATGTCCTATGTCTGCGGGTTTAATCCATAAGACATTTCCCGTCTCTTGTTCTGTCCTGCGTGCCCTGATGCCTGCTTTTTAGAAGAAGATTGCTGCATTTTGGTCTTAGTTACATCAATGAAAGAAACCCTGAATGGCAGCGTGGAATGTTAACTTCTCGAGCTGATCACTGTGATTGCGGGTATAGAACTCACGGTAACTTATGAGATTTCACGCGGAACTCTGAAAATGAAAATTTATTTTCCAGTCGCTTAGTTATTTTCGTGACAACTCAATAAAGTTGTAATAATGTCAACATTTGACATCAACTGGTCAAGAAGCGTGAAGTTAACAGTTTCTTCTATTTCAGATTGAGCAGTTAAAATTCATATTTATATTTTTAAGAAATATTATCTTCTTGTAAGTACCTACTTCTTACGCATAGACGTAGGATATCGACGAAAAAACTCATAGTGTCATTTAAATATTAAAAGTAAGTAAATGTTTTTAATATTAAATGTTGATTTAGGAAGACTAATTTTACATCGTACAACCGCTGAATAAAATACTGCGCATCGATTTTTAAGTTTTTGAAGGGACAATTATATACATATTTTTTCATCACCTAAAAAAATATACTTGTAGCCATTTGATAAAAACATAATTCTATTCACTTTGCGGTAGGTAGTAAAAGCATCATATTATTATGATTTTTAACTTACAACAGGACAGAAACCTTCTAGTAAATCTATAGAGAGGAATTATAGCTATTACATTAAATAACAACATGGCATGTCTCTTGTACTCCCTTCAATTTATTCTTATAACGTTTTTTTAAACATAAATTGTCCCCTTAATTGCTATTTTATTACGCGAAAAAAGGTTTTGAAATGCCACTGTATGTAGACGAGAGCATAATGCATTGAGTAAAACCATTAAATTACATCTATTTAGTGCCTGGGTGGCGGTAGTTGCAAAAACTATTACAATACGCTTATAATCGGAAAGCAATTGTCAACTACATAATCGGTGATTATTTTATACACGACAAAGAGGCTGCGGAATTGAAATAAATTAAAAAATATTTGTGCAGAAGTCGGGTTGCCAGCTTTTAAAAGTACGCGTCCAAATGAAACTTCTTGGCAAAGGGTTGGGTGTACAAAGTGCCTTAATTTTTTTAATTGCGAGCCGCCTTATGATTATTATTCGTCTTTGTGCATTCAGAGGGCAACATGTGAGGCTTTGCGGGGTAATGTGCGAACACCGTTACGGCGAGCCGGTGCAAGTCACGAGAGTCGTGGGAAATGTTTTTCGGTGGTCAAACATGATAATTGTATGGTAAAGAATGCAAAAATTTTGATTCTTTCTTTAAATAATTATGCCATATTTTAACTTATATTGGACCAACAATTCTTCGTTAACACTAGTTTAATAAAACTTTGTAGTATAATTGCTAATGGAATTAAAAATCTCGATGTGAACGTCTTTTGAAAGCTTTGACCGTCAAGCAACTAATTGCGTTGATTTCCTGCAAATAGATACATTGGTATCAGTTAGTTAGACAGTCACTCCACTCTTTATGCTAATAGATGGGTAATCCTAAATGCTTATCAAAATTCACACATTTGTCGGTCATTTTAGGTCAATCTTTTCTTTTAATAGGTTTAAGATGCTTTTCTCACAAAAAATCTTCCTGTCGCTACACCTCGTGACGTAGACCATAGCGTTAGAATTAGAGATGGGCCGAGTACTCGGTTAATACTCGGTACTCGGCGTACTCGGCAGGTTTTTTGATACTCGTACTCGGCCGAGTAACTCGGTTTAAGAAAAGCAATATATTTAGGTATATATCATCTAAACGACTGGGGAAATCTTTCACAACCTCAATTATGATAATAAATGAGTAGAGACAAAATGAGGAAACGTTAATAAAAATAATAATATGTGAAATTTTAAGTTAGATTGTGTTGTGGTGATGCAAAGCTCTTTGCACGTTCTAGTAACAGACAATTCCATTATTCTTCGTTTACCAGCCTCACAGAAACACTCTTGCTAAGCGTGCCAGTTCTGAATACCTTGTTCGGGGCCCTGCCCACCACTCGAAAGGACTCTTGTCTTTTGCTAGCACATTTTCTTTGAAATAGCGACCTTATTTGAATTAAGTAAATAAAATTTAAATCTGTCATTGGTCTATATTTAATGTTATTATCATGTTTTGGATTTTGTATCCAAAAAAAAGTCATGGGGCTTTTAGGATCAGTGCGCTCTAGTGGCTTGATAAAAGCTTATTCTGCGCGAACCTGGTTTGTACTTGTTTACACACCCGAAACAGGAATTTGATTGAACCGAGTTACTCGGCCGAGTACTCGGTTGGAAAAAAAATGAACCGAGTAATACTCGGTACTCGGTACTCGGCAAAAGTGCTACTCGGCGCATCTCTAGTTAGAATTTAATAGACTCGCTCCTTACGCGACACCCTGTATGTGGGCCTAACAAGACTCTTTTCAGCCGCACAATATTATGAATATTGCTCATTAGTGGCGTTTATTTAACATACGGACACGGGGGTTTTTATTATAGGCCGCCTAGTTTTAGTCTGAGGTGTTTTATGAGGAAAAGAGATTTTGTAATGATGCCATTATTGTGTTATGTTCAAGTCTTAGTTTTATGAATAACGTAGTACCTATACTGTGTCACACTAAACTTAAAAGGCCACAATTGCCTAAGAGGGTTTGTTGTGAAGTTAGGTATTATATTACCGATTATATTGTGTCTTCTGCCCATGAGACTAAACATATTTGTCCAAAAGCATACTTGCGAAGCGTGAAGTTGAACAGTTTCTTCTATCTCAGATTGCGAAATAAACAGTTAAAGTTCATAATTATTATATTTTTCAGAAATATAATCTTCTCGTAAGTATTTCTTACGTATAGAGTATAGACGTAGGATATCGTCGAAAAACTCAAAGTGTCATCTAAATATTTAGAGTTACATAAACGAGTCATTTAAAAGCATACTTCTTTGCCACTTCGTTAGTAAAGAGTGTCTAAATAAAAGTGTATTTTTGCATCGTCAAATCCCTTTTTTCGTTTCTGATTTTAATGTATGTCTTCATTTTTTCAGGTAAGACACCAAACTAATTCCAGCCACATCAACCATTTGGTAAGAGGCGCTCTTAATTTAGAATAATTTAGACATAACCTCTTCAACCTACAATCGTTAACCCTCCCATCCCCAAACGATCGCATTAACTATTATTTAATCTGTTAACATTAGTCAACAGAACACAGTGACCACGTTATCTACGTATAAATCAGGACACTCAACCATCGCCGAGTCCTAAAAAGTAATTAACACAGTGTTCCCACAATAACCAGAGTTACTTTTAATCGTTCCTTTGATTGCATTAGTAAAGTACGGCCATTAAAGGAGTAACAGTTGAAATGTATGAAGAGTTTTTAACTCTACAGTGAAGTTTTAAGAGTGCATGAAGTGTGGTTTATGGTACGCATTTAAAAGTTTTTGTTTGTATTTTTCATTAATTGTTTTTTGATACCGATGCATTAAATAAGCTTGGCCATACTATTGGTAGATAGGTATACTTTTTTCTTAGATGTGCAGGTAAATACTGTAGACTACTTTCACTTATAAAAATTAACTACGTATGATAAAGTAAGGCAGTTAGAAGTATTTCACCTAATCACACAATCAGTATAATGAAAGTGTTTTTGATGAGAAAATTTAAAGTTAACTTAAAATCTCAAACATTTACCGACTCACTAAATTAACCCATTACATCGGGACTCCACCAAAAACCTGTCGAGTTGCGTTCCGTTGCATTCTTTAGATACTTGCCGGCACGAACACAAAATTTTATAAAGCAACTAAAAGAGTGAGAATTTTATCAAATATTTTCAGCCTATTAAAAATCCTTTAGGTACCTAAGCACTCCATAGCGTCAGCGTTTCCTAGCAGAAGTAAACGCGTAGTAGTTTCGCCATTTTTTATTGAACTTGACAGCTGTCACTCCGCACTTTGTCAAATAACAGACCTGAGCATCCGCCATCTTGTTTTCTAGCGCATTTTTCGCCTCTATACCTCTTTATACTCTACCAATCTCGTCACAATTTTCTCATTCCCAATTAATAAATCTTCGATTATGCGACATAACCAGACATTAAGCATTCTAATGATTTAGATGTCCCAAACAACTACTGTTGATAAAATCAGTTTTCTTATAACACGTTAGCGATCGTTAATACACACGGTATAGTGAATAAATCATAATAACGTATACTTTTTCTTGACAAGATTTTTCATATCAAAAAGATGTAATTAATCGGTGTTTAGGCCGCTTGTAGAGCCTCCATAATATGTTTTTATAATGGTGGGAATGGCGGACACAGGTGATTTTAACATTAATATTGTAATAATTTATAAGCGCATTTGATAAACTGATTGAGACAAAGTTGTGTTTGGTTTTTGATTGATAGCAGTGATATGAGGCTCTGGGAAAGGAGAAAAGGTATTAGAGCTTTTTCTAGTAGTAGCAAAGAGGATGCCAAATATTTTATATTTATAAAAAAATCGTATTAGTTACACATGTACACTACTTGAGCTTAACTTGAGAACGGGTGGACCGATTTTCATGATTATGACTCTGTTGGATTCGTCTTGGCCCCGAATACGATAAAACGGGGCGGGGGGACACGAAGTTTGCTGGGACCGCTAGTAGATCATATTTTGTTTGACATAAACTATGCTAATATTTATTGCTATTTACATCTATCCACACTACATGTACACCTGCTTAACAAAAGTTTCCTAGACCAAACATGTATGTGCCATTTATAATTATATTTAAATAAACCTTTTTAAAATCTTAAATCTGTAAATGTCAAATATCTTATTATTTTTATATGACTGTTGTTAAAATATCAAGCGTTTAATCATAAATATTAAATAACGTTGTCCTATTTGGTGTCATATTATCCTCAAACCATGGTTGACCGAACTATAAAGTTTGAAGTGGTTGAACAAGAACAGTGGTTGTCACATAACTAGCGTGGGACTGGACACTGCCTCGGTGTGAACTATCTATAAAAGTTATTTATATTTATTAAATTTACCCATTAGAATAAATTAACAAACTTTTGATTTCTATGTCCCAAATAATTAGGTACAAAATCCCACGGCTTTTTGTTTAACGACCAATAGGCTGCCAATAGGTCTTAATTTATAAATAAATCTGCCATTGTATAGCTTTTCAGTAGGTGGTTATTTGTTATTTATTTATCGAATATGCGTATTTGGTAAGCTGATTGGGTGAACAAGTTTAATCTTTTATAACTTTAAAATAAAATACTCAAATATTTAAAATAACAAAACCTATCAAATTACCGAAAACAAGATATCAAAATCGATTAAAACGGGTTAGCGTAAGTAATATATTATCTTAAGTATCATTTATGCCCACTACGACCAATAAACCTTATTAATTTTCATGCATCCAAAAAGGACGGAAGGCAAAAACTAGATCGCGATCGCACAAAAAAAAAACAAGAAATATTTGTCTATGGAACAAGTATTTTGGCGCCATCGTAATTCAGATTCACAAAATCGATAGTAAGTCTATTTTCATACATAGCAACTAGAAAAAATTGTTTGTTTCACATTTAATTTGTATTATCTTAAAATATAAATTATGAATTCGCGTTTCAATGACACTTGGCTCGATAAACTATTATTTTACATTATATGCAATACGATACAAGACTTGCGAATGTAGTGTTCAAAAAATCATTTTTTAAATATCTTACTGTACGTTAGCGAGCAAGTATTATTTATACTATTTGTAAAGTGCGTATGCTATGAAAAGCGAACACTCCCGAGTATTTTCATAAGCAATTATGTTTAACATTCCCACAAAACAAATCGTGTCTAAAGCTTTAACAAAACAAAACATCAACAGTGTAGATAGAAACAAAGTCTAACAAATCTCGGTGCATTGAAACAAATGTCTGGTTTAAGCGCTTAGCATAAACCGCATTCAGATCTTCCTGCTTGCATAAGCATTCAAAGTCTTTTCAGTTGTCCGTCTGTCCGTCCGTCGGACAATGGGCGCGACAAAACAGGCGATTTTCCCATATGGGCGCACAATGAGCCTTTGTGATGCGCGTGCGTCTCATCTCTGGGCAATAGTGATGGGGTGGTGTCGATATCGATACGTCGTTATTGGAACCGGGTATCATATTTACTATTAGATACCTGTTTCTTTTAAGTTAGTAAGTCTCTTAACCTTTTTTAAATGTCTAAATAATAAATAAATAAATATGCGCCAGACAGCACACCAATTGTCTGGTATCGTGGTAAGGAATTGTCTTCATTGTGTTAAGAAGTACCAGACAACGATTATGACGGGGGCATCTCCCATAAATACTTAAATACATATAACATCCATGACTTAGGTACAAATGTTCGTGCTCATCACACAAACATTTGCCCCTTGCGGGATTCGAACCCGCGACCAAGCCGACATAAAGTGCATAGCCGAAAATTTGTTTACTTTGGCTATGTTTTGATATGTAATTGGCATTCATTGATGCAGGTTGTCAATTGTCAAAGACAACGCTTGATCACGTCGTAAAAATAGAACTTTAATTTTTATGTACGATGTAATGAAGCGTTAAAAATTAATTATTTCGTTCGGTGCAATGCAAATAGAAATTTTGACAAATTCTTGTACATCCATAATCGTATGCTTAAAAATACTGTTGAACAACAAAACTTTGCCTAGTTGTTGTAAGTAATGGTCCCTACCGCAATTAAAATTCAACATTACCCAATAAAACATGCTAATATTCTCTCCATTTTGTTTATTACTGATTAAACATTAATAAATCTAATTTCCCGACAGCCTACTACATGTTCATACATATTACACACCAGTAAATGGCGCTTAGCACTTTTCCCATGATTGAAAAAACCGGTCTCCACCAAAATATCGTGCTAACACATCCATTCTCAAATTAATTAGCCAATATAAGATTTATTAATTACAAGTAAAATATTCTCATACATTCCGTGACCGTTACATTAGATGCGACCTGAAAAATTATTTATTAAAACTGGTACCTCTCAATCTAAATCGCGCAATAAAATTGCTTTACCATTTTTATTGCCTCACTAGATTTTAAAAACACGTATAAAGTTATAACCGTAATATATTTGGTTCATTTTATCTTTCAAATATAAACATTTGATATAAACGATTTGCATTAGCGAAGGCGGCGAGGTAAAGAGTTTAAATTATGCAACGTTTTTTGCCGTGAGAATTTCGCAAATATTTGCAAGCGTTTTTTGTTTTAACGCACATTTAATGATTCCAGCGACGACAATACTCCTTCGCGGTCGACAAAAGAATGAGCCGGGGGAATAGACAACGAGGTTGCGTTTTGTCTTCGACCATAAACAAAAGCTCTTTCATAGGCCGAACAATGTAGAGTTGTCTTTGCCTCATTTATCATACCGGCAGGTTACTTTCGTTCAATAATTAGAATGTGCTGAACGATCCTGGCGTCAGCGCTTCGCAGGAATTAATTACTGAACCATTTTTTCATTTTTCAGATACTTATCTTAGGCATTAAAATATTCATCTTGATTACTGTCAGCTGTTAACATTCCAGAATTCTTTTCTATCCCATTTGTCATCGTAGAGAAAAAATATCTTTAATTATGAACATGATCAAGTTTCATGTACCAAAGTGGATAGCGGAGTGGTAATTAGTAGCAGAGATGGGCCGACGATAACGCATTCTTCAAATACAAAATGGCGGCTTTAAAAAGAACAATGTCACTGCCCGTTTGGTTCACTTAAAACCGTCGTTTTTGGATTGGTACCGGTTATTCCCGGCTCCCATATCTCTTACAAATTACGAGCTAGTACTAAAGAGGCATTAGTGAGATAATAATTCCCAGAATCGAGTTACTACAAGGTGAGAAGAGACAAAAATTGTTTTTTTTTTACTCCCAAATTGTTAATTAGCGTTGCGTTTCGTTCTCACTGCCTCAAACGCGTTCTGTTATTACATTTTGGAATTCTTAGGGCCTTTATATCTGCGTTTTGTTATTTAAATAATGAGACGGGATATTTGATACGGCGTTTTTATAACCTCAACCGAGGAGTTTGGTTATTTAAAGAAAACGAAGTAGGGACATTAAGGCTGAAGGCTTAGAAATTGTGTGTGAATGTGCGTAGTGGAAATATTTTGGAAATTATACTTTGTAATGCACTGTGCTACAAACGAGTAAACCTTTGTGTAAGATTGCTTTTTATTTCAATTCTTTAAGTAGTTTCTGACCCCTTTGTATAACACCCATCCGTAAAAAAAGTTCATAAATATAATGGGGAGACAGAAATAAACTACTCGTCGACTTCTTTATCAGACCACACACAGCAAACTATTAACTAGCCAAAAATCACCGATGGAAATTCAAAAAGAGAACAAAACTAAAACGAGATACGCACTGAACTGCCTCTCGAATAAAAATACGGGTCCAGAACTACATGAGAGTCCGCAGTATTACTGAACTATTTTGCATGCAATCGCGATGTGATTGCGATTCGTGTGGCATAGGCAAAATACGTGCCTAAAACGCTTGCATGCCGAAAAATTGCCGATAGGCGTTTCTAAGCACATAATTTTTCAGCGCTGCCAAATGATAAAGAGTTTGCTTAAGAACATCCAAGTTTGTGTTGACGACACATCATGCACGCCAAATTCTTGAAGATGAAAGAAGCCTGGGAGCGTATTGCGATCGCAATAGATTATCTGTCAAGGGGCTTTGCTTTTGAATGAATTAGCAAATTTCGTAATGCGATGTCTTAATTCCGAACGATTTCCATGTCTTAATTTTGACAATATTAGTGAGTGAAAGTTACTTTTAATTTTCTTTTAAGTTTGATCACAAAACAATTACGTATCCGCTAGTTGGAATGATGTGTGTATCCGTTAGTGGCGTTCAAAGGGTTAACAATAGCAATGCGAAAGCGATCTACTTAGCGAATAGCCTCGTGCTCACAAGCTAAGTGGCACGCGTCGCCACAGCAAACGTGCACGACAATCGGAATAATTTTAATTAGAGAAAAATTGCCGCTGTGAAATGCGCAAGAGCCGTTGGGAAGGGTTAGCAAAAAAAGGCTCGGTAGCCGCATAGATCCAGTTGAGCGACAGTTAATGGACTGCAGGAAACTTGTAGAAAATTTTTTTATTTATTCGGTATTCGTTTTGTATGCTTTTTAGATGCCTATCGGCAGCGATAACAATTAATTGTTAGGAAACACCGACGCGAGGGATTTTAACATACTTAGCCTACTGATTGGAAGCAAAGCATATATTTTTTTACTGTTTATTACTTTAACTCTCGTTTCTGAGACTGCGAGCCTGCTGTACCTTTAAGATTTACATAAGTACTGAAAATGTATCTCATAGGGAACTGAAACTATAAAAATAAATAACGACATTACATTACGTTTGATGATACGAATACATGTAGCAAACGAATACCGGTAGGTACGCTCTAAAATTTCATGTCACATCATAACAATGTCGTTTGCCTTGTCATTTCTATGTATTTAATTTTTGAGTAGTTATCCACTACCCAAGACTGTGGATTTGACACTTTCATAATTATTTAAAAGCTGTAACTAAACTACATTTATTTGCGCACCGTAAAAAAACTCATCCAAACAATACTTCAGGAACCCTTTCCGCAAACAATTAGCGTGCAAGTGCACTCTCAAACAACGGCAATAGCTCGGTCTCAACCGCTTCCGACTGGCTGACAGCGCCTTTGCCTCGCCGACGGGACTCAACAGCGCGTGCCTTTTGTTCCTGATTGTACCCCGGCGTTCCTTTTTCGAATTTTCGAAATGTAATTTACGCAATTAAATTATTTTCCTTTTTTTGTACATGGCCAGTATTAATATCATCGAAGGTCTTTTAAATTATGCATTTTTATTGCTAGCCAGTATTTGAATTGTTTTTTTTACCACAATAATGACGGTAGCACCTTGATGGATGACTGGATTTACTAGCGCGGCCTTGCAGTGCCTTTTGATTATGTTTGTATTAACTTGTATTTTTCTTCGAAAAAAAAGTGTTACCACTTAGCAGCGCAATGCTGATCACTCATCATAACGCTAGGTGTTGTGTAAGTTTGAAAAGTGTTTGATTCAACTCAAAAACTATAATACCTTCTAACGTATGAATTATTGTTACTGTAACAAGGAATAACAACATAATTAGACATTTAACATAACTTCCATGGTATAATTACTGTTCATGTTATTCTATTATTTATTTAAAACTTTACATCAATAAGTTTTTGTTGACAACCACACCACTGTTATATACTTAGGTACTGCCTTAACTTAATAAATAAGATGATCACACATCCATCTATCCAGAAAGCGACACCAAAAAATTATAAACAAAAAAGTGTCCAGCAAGCGTTCGCTTTCACCCTTATCAGGCCAAGTTCCTTCCGTCACATTAGCCAGGATTCGGCATATTGTGCGTGTGCGATTAACGACGCACGGAAAAAAAACGCGATAACCATAGACAAATCGTGCGTCGATGACGCAGCGCGTCACTAATGACGCAAAAATGGCGCTATCTCCGTATTTAAAAAGTAGGGGTGGGGGGGCGTTCAAAAGTGGTTTTTGTATCCGTTTGATCGTTTTGTGTGGTTCTTCTCACGAGGGTCCCGTTTAATTGGGATTGATGATAGTTTGCCTTTGGGGGTGCCACAATCGAGGACGGCTTTGTTAAAAAAAATGAAATCAGCGGCAACACTGTTTAATTACTTAGTGATTCGTGTTTGTTTTTCGAATGGTAGTCCCAATTACGATATGATATCGAAGGGGATGTTGGAGAATTGACAAAGAGATGGCGGTTGATCAACGAAAGTTTGATGCAATACTAAGTAAGCGCAAACGTCAGATTTGATTTTTACCTTGAGCACTGTTTGCATATCGTTGGTATCCAGTTGCTGAAAGGTTTTGTCGGAAAATAAAAACATTACAAATTTTTATTCTATAAAGACACCTCAGTGTCCCATGCGAAACTGCCCATTGTCCATGATTTCACTCTTATCGGAATCAGATTGGAGTCCAAACCTGATTAATTTTTGACATACAGTACTTAGTAGAAGATCGACATGAGTAGAATCGAATGAATACGAAAAACATAAACACAATGATTTTTTTTATCATCACTTGGTTACTTACAAAATTAAAATTATTTATCCAATGTACTCGACAGTATGCACCTTGTATTTTCTATATTGCTTCGTAATTTAGTGACAAAGCGTAGAACTGATTGGTACGTCGATAAAAGTAATCCACAGCAAGGGTCCTCATTCATGCCTTATCTTACATCTGTAATGCGCAGAACAACACGCAATAATACGAAAATCCTAATAATAACCTCAAAGAAATAAGCTGCCACATAATCCTGCCGCAGCCATAATCACAACCTCTATCCTCCTCACACGTAACAAAAACAAACTTGTCAGAGCGAGATAGAGATGTTTGTGTTTATTAAAACAGGGTTGTCATCAAGCGTATTAGCCGATCCTATTAAATAGGCACCCTCGGGTGGGGGCAAAAGCCAACAGAAGGTACATCTTTGTTTAACCAGATAAAATCTCTTTGACAATTTGTGCTTATTCAAATACACCGCCCCTACGTAACGGGCGAATCATAAAGACGTACTTTGTTTAATTAGTTGAGTTGAAGACGTTCTGTCTTATACTTGGGTGAATGGGGAGGACGGTAATTTGCATGATGGTGTTACTGGAAATGCACGATGTTAACGACAGTTTAATTCTGATTTAGTAGAGGGCTGAGTATATTGAACGCACATAAAGAAATCGGAAATGTTACTATTGAAATGGGATCAAATTTCGATAGCTATTGGTTATGAAGTTAGAAGAAGGGAACAATATTTTGTCATAGAGAAAAGCTATTTTTATGTAAGTATCTACATTTATAGTACAAACGTTGCGCGTTGTTATTACTATACACTTGAGAAATCCAATAAATAAGCCCAAAAATAAATCATTTCAAATTCAAACGACTCATAATCCAGAATGTAATCAGAATTTACAAACAGTGAAATAATGGCAAAAAAATAAAAATAAAACGTTCCAAATTCAAACCGGGAGTCCCAATCCAAATTGTAATTTCCATTTGTGCTACAACAAACCCTCGACAGCCCAACGCAAATATAAACCGTTCCGGGGTAAAAACGTTACGACGAGAAGTCTGGAATTAACAAAACAGATTAACGGTCTCAATTCTAAAACGCGTTGTTTGCGCCGATTCTTTCCGTTTTGCGGAGCCCCGCGTGCGGAAAGCGGGTTGGGAGCGAAATACCTTTGGCCGAATTAGGGTTGATTGTCACTTTGGCATAGAGCGGGAAAAGAAAATTAACGGCCAGTGACAATTTTTTTCTTTGGACTGAAAAAAAAAACAAGAAAGTCTACAGCGAAACAGCCAGAGAGACTTTTGCAATACACTGTCACATATAAAAATTATACAATAGCTCTTTCAATTAGAAATCTGTGTACGTCACGCAAGAAAATGACACTGATTAGAGAAGTAATACAATCAAAAACTTTATTCAAAGATCAAAGACTTGATTTGATAAAAACAAACGTTATAGCTTCTTATACTACAAAGAATATTCAATCAAACAAAATATAGGAAATTCTTTAGTAGAAATAAATATTTACTTTCACAGACCTCCAATGCCTTTCTGTTCCTTTATCAGTCAAATAGCTAAACTCAAAGCGTTTGCCAAATTACTCCCCGCCTGTTCGAATTCCATCTTTAAAATTGTTACTGATTGTCTGTTTACATTTCTCTGCTTGTTTTGAATTTAAAGACGGCCAGTTTTCTTGGACCCCGAACGTTTCATTTCACTCAGTTTTATTCGTCTGTCGTTTGAATATATCGCTAGGTGGAGGAGGTCTCATTAAAATGGAGGTTGTATTAGCGTTCGGTACATAATCGTTTCTGGAATCAAAGGAGTTCGAATTTGGAATTTTTGACGTTGATTGTGCGTTAAGCCGTTTTGCAAATTAGGTGAGCGTGCTTATTTGTTTGCTGCCAGCAAAGCGATTGGTTGACGCAATGAATGTTTGTTCGTAGACTTACGCGTTCGATTTATGATTTTGAAGCGGCTTTTAGTAAAGTTGGTAACTCTACAATGCCTAATTAATTAGTTTTCCTCACAAATAAAGCGTCTCATAAACTTCATTTGTGTAAAAGCTAAGTAATGTATAAAAGCTATTCATAGAAATAATAACCTGACGTATAATGAAGGAAAAGAGGGCGATCCTCAAACTTCTTATTTTGACGAAGCATAATTTAGAGATTATAAAGGTCCCATTGAATTGACCGCTTGCATAATTGTGGAGTCTATCAAAGAGATATTTCTTTCTCTTTATAAGAGGGGTATTAATTTCGGGTATTTTCTTTTTTTGCAACTTTTTCTATCGGTATCGGCTCTTTGATGTTTCTGTTTGAGATAATGAATTATTTGTCTTTGAAATCTTGTTGTGAAGGGAATGTGATTATGTTATAAAAGAAAATTATATTTCTTGCTTAGGTTTTGGCGCTGGAATCTTTTTGGATTGTAATATTTTTGTAAACTAAAAATAAAATTGTTTTGATTTCTGTATTGTCAGTGCTTAAAAATCTAGTTATTTACCACAGTCATTCTTCAGTTCAATGATTCAGCTTAGTTCTGTTCAAAAACATAACTTTTCTACCGCACTTTCCAATTCGATAAACAACTGTTCTAAATTTATCCTTTGATTACCCCAAAACTAAATCACTAATTAACTAAAACATATTCATACTGCCCCTTCAGGTGTAAAGAATACGTTTCATGTGTATTTGTATTTTTATTGTATTGGTATCGGACCCAAAGGGCTCCTTCTCATTGTGTTTATTCACTGGTTCGAAGCCCGACGCCCATTTTGCGGATATTCGGAAATCTGAAGGTAGCGTCAGCAAAAACATAGAATTCTAATTTTGGCATGAAATAGTTAATTTCCATTAAATTTGATTATCATCATCAAACTAGTTTCACATGAGTTGAGCATGAGTCTTGCAGAAAAATCGTCCTACCTCTGCCAATTTTTCCTAGATCCTGGAATTCAAATGAAGGTACCTGTATTATTTAATATCAAATTATTTTAGTATCAATCAAATTCATTTATAACCGATACAACAGCATTACACACACACACACACACACACACACACACACACACACACCAACACACACACACACACACACACACACACACACACACACACACACACACACACACACACCAACACACACACACACACACACACACACACACACTCACACACACATATAAAAATTGTTCTCTATGTATGTACTCTTGCCTCATTACAATATTTTTTTTTTTAACTTCTGATAACCGGCTTTATCTTCAGGGGCCTGTTTGAAAACCAGCGCTGAATTGATTTCAGCATTAGCTGAAACGGGCACCCATTGCCAAAAGTTGTTCTACTTTTCACCTGTCTTTTTAAATTAAGTTAAGATTAGATTATGAAAATGTAATGTTATTCACTGTGTAATCTTTTTTCTTGGCAATAAATGTTTTTCAATTTTCAATTTTTTCAATTTTCAATTTTCAATTTAATAAATGTAACGTTGAAGAGTTTATTGATTAAATACGTAAGAACCTAGGACAAGGTACATATTATTTAAAAAAAATTTAGCCCTATTTGTCTTTAAATGCTTCACAAAAATATGTTACCTAATTGTCATAAATAATAAATTCCTTCAGTAATACAAAATTAAAATCAAAATCGTTCGACTTTTCTGCTGTCCCTAAAACTACTTTGCATGGAAGCAATATTGACAAGTGGTCGTTCAACTGAGCTCAATACGAGGATCGGGCGCAACAGACAGACACATAGAAACTTGTGTAAATATGGACGTAAATACATACATAGATATAGTATAGTACATTAGTACACTATACTGATCTATGTATGAGCTATATACCATGCAGACTTGATGATTGAGCAACAATATTGACTCAAAGTAATAAAGCCGAAATAGAACAAGACATAAAAAGACCTATGCCATCGATTAATCATCAATCGATCTTAAAATGTAACATCTGATTTTGATGGGCTTTGGAGAAAGACGCAGCCTTTTTGAGTAATTACAACTAAGTAAAAGAGACACGTGAAATAAGAGTGTATAAAAATTCTGGCTAGTGTAATTGTGGCTTGTTTTTAATGTTTCCTTTATTCTATTTAGAGGCAATCATTAAAATGTACGATACTATGGAAATGTTTAAAGTAATCAAAGCCGTAACACAATAGTAAAGCACCCATAATCGTGCTTAAGCCGTAATGAAAACACGCCTTTTGCATGGCATAATGTATTAGTTTATGCACAATGGACGAAAACTATCATCCTGCCTGGACAACGACGCCAGGAATCACCATTGAAAAAGGTGCGATCGAAAACACCGATCAAAACACGACCTAAGTACTACAAAAATTAAGTCCAAATTGTCTCGAGCATAACCACCGGTTACATCAAAGACTACCAACTCAGGATGTGAGATTGAAATTCCTGATCGGACTAGCAATAAACTTACTTTAACTTAAAAGAGATTTCAAAATAACTAATAAAGAAAGCGAAGATGTTATTAAAATCACCGGCGACGGAAGATGGGGGGGGGGGATACTTTTAAAATGACAGCCGACATCGGCCGATATCGCGTCCGACAAATCTGGGAGTTTATTGAGTTTTAAATTCGCGAGAGGCAAAGGAGTAAGGCTGAATAAATGTAAGATGGCGACGCGATTCGCATTTTAAACGTGCCCGATTGTCTTTTTACGTAAAACTTATAATGAGCTTGCTTATCGAGAGTTTGAAGATCCTTACCTTTTTATTTGCGTTCATAAACATCAAACCAGATAAGTAACCAATATTCGTCATTTATTCAACATGATTTTGTCGCAACAAAAACAGTCTCGTCATCATCATCATTATCAGCCAAAGGACGTCCACTGATGTACATTGGCCTCCCACACGGTTTTGCACAGGGACCGGTTGTGAGCGGTCTGCATCCAGTGTGATCCTGCGATCTTTATATCATTTGTCCATCTTGTCGGCGAACGTCCTACGCTTCGCCTTTGATCGAAGGGTCTCCAAAAGACAGGGTGAATAAACAGTCTGATACAACTTAATTAACAGAAAATAAACTGTGCCATTGTGTACATCTTGTATTTTTTCATCTCTCCTGTTCGGAAAATAGCACTTTCCTGTGTAGATAGCCGGGTGGAAAATAGCTTATCCATCCCTAGGGTGGAAAGTAATTTAGTTTTAATTGACATGGCATAGAGTCAAGGCCTGCAGTCAAAGCTTGGACCAAAGATAATTGAGTCACACCATATTATTAAAATAACAATCATTTTTCCTTAGTTATAAATTGAAAATCATATTTTGTAGGTATTATGTATAATCGTTGATAAAAAAATATACAATTTCTTATTTAAATTCAATTAACAATTAAAATATTCGGCTGCCCGCCATAATGCCAAGATGTTTTTTTTTATTTTATATTGTCAGTGTCATTTCAGGAAGGATTCGTCCAAAACCGTTAAACTTTTATAAAAAAAGAAATTATTTTTGGATTCTGTTATTATCTGTGGAAAATCGATCGATATTCTTTACAAAGATTTTAATTATTTGATATTTTCTGCTTTTTTGTACTCTGTTTTCATGTATTCGTGCCGTTATTCTTTCTAATCGTGTTGTTAGTACTGTAAATCAAGTGTCATATTTTGTTCAAAACTTGAGTTTTCCTTTCTTGCTGAACTACACCTCACCAAGACATCTACAACCACTTTTGTAAATTTAATGTTTTCCTCACAGTCGAAATGAAAAATAGTATGTTTAACTCGGGTGAAAGCACTAATTTCACTCTCGAATTATTGGCGCTCTCACTTCGTTCGAGCGCCAGAAACATCTCGAGTGAAATGGGTCGCTTTCTCCCCTTGTATAACAATCTACTATTCGCTGTTTTTAATAGTTGAAAAGGCAGTGGTGTTATCATAAACTCATTGAAATAACATCTTCACAGCATCGAAATAAAACAGATCTATCATTACACTTAACCGCAGCTAGACAAAAGCCCCAGTGTTTAGATAAAAGAAGTATTTGGATCCGTCCAGAAACACTGACCAGTGATGTTTGTTATTTTATAGAGTGTTCGATCGCATACATTTATTGTACTGCCTGTCGGTAGCCACAAAGACTGTTGTTTATCTTAAACTAACCGAGATAGTTGTAGTAGTACTACTTTACTATACTGATGATTTAGCCGAGATATAACTCGCTTTTAAGGTTTTTCGTGCGGTCTGTCAAAGTTATCCGTAATTGCTGAATTTTCTTAATGCCCACGAGCGAATGCTCATTCTATCCCCACTTCATTAATTTCTTATATAAACAGACTCAGAGCATTCGTTCGTTGTTCTATCTATATAATCGAGCTTCCATTTTCAAAAAAAGGTCACGAAAGAATGTGCTTGTTCTAGCTCTAGTTCTTTGTTCGTTTGGTCTTAACCCACCTTTACTGGATCGTTGGTCAGTTTGTAAGTCTACACTGTATTTAGGTACTTAATCTGGGCCTAGATACTCACGTCAATTGAACTTTTTTCGTGCGGTCAGTCGATTGCGAGCCTAAACCTTTTACCTTAAAAAACAAACAATATATCCACACGTAATATATCCAAAAAAAATCTACCGCACGGAAGAAATCAAAATGCATAGAAATCGTGACCATGAAAAACTATTTTTAATTCGACAAAGAAAATTCGTTCAGTGCACTTTTTTCGAATGTGAACTGCATGAGAATTGGCACCCGGATCATTTGCTTATTATGCCTTGAACAACATACTCACATTACGGATTTATTTACCATAATTGAGTATACTGCTTTCATTTCTACTGCACATTTACCGGCAAGTGCCTACGTTTTATTCGTGAACTAAAAAAGACGTTAGGTATTTCGGTCCGCTGGGATTGTTACCCAAATATTTACATTCCGCGGTTATTGTTGACGGCAAAAGGTTAATATCTTTGTAAATACGCACACGTGGGTAAGAGCCACCGATTGAGTTATAATAATTCGTTCAAACGTTTAGATTATTAAAGCTGCCGCGATGATAGCTTTATTAACGCTTTGTCAGAACGCATTATGATTTCAACGCCAACAGCAATCAATGTTGCTTTTGTTCTATTAAAATCAATGGAGTTAATAAAAGCGGTAGTCTTTTGTTTTATTTTCGCTACGTTTTCAAACCTAAAAGAGTTCAACGAACGAATCGTAAAAAAAAATAGTTTTACTAAACTTGACACATGCCAGTATTTTATTTTTCATATGACGTGTCTGGCCACTGACAAAATGGAATGCTACTTTAAAACGTTGCTATGTAAACAATAATTTGTATTCGAATTTTTGAAATAAGAACACAAGTATTAATGGCTTGTGATAAATCAGGCGCAGCGCACATTAGTGGTGTTCAATACAATGATTCGTCAAGTGTGAGATGGATGTGTATCATTCGTCGATTAGTCGTGTGCACTCGGCTTTATGTTTATAAAAAGCAATATGGCTGTTGATAGACTGTATAGAATACTGACTTATCTTAACGAAAAAGAAAATAAAACAGTGTACGCGTGTCTGTAAATAAGTAAATACTTCTGAATAGCTTTAACTGTAGTATTTTAAAATGATGTATACGCAAGCTAAAGAAGCAAAGGAGCATACTCGTACTGTCACCGAATGAATTTTCAGGGTCACTTATAGTTGAAACACACAATTGACACCATCAAAGCTTATTGGGTGGAGTAAATGGGTGCTTCTGACCTTTGAAAACAAACGATATAGTTGGTATAAGCTGTGAAAATTTCTGGCCTGACGCAGGGCTTGTTTCACATCGACAAATAAGCACTACTAACCAATAAATAATTCAAATATGGAACGTCATTCCGTGTAAAGTAACTTGCGATAACGCATATGATATTACTCAGATACTGTATTTGTCTGCCCGCAAATGGCGGAAGTAACAAATGTACAAAAAAAACATAAAACCAACAGTCAAATTGGTAACCTCCTCCTTTTTGAAGTCGGTTAAAAAAGACATGCAACCATCTTCAGGACAGGTCATCCATGATAATGGCTGAACAGAGTTAGTGCACCGTTTGATCTAACAGCACAGAGCACAAAGATGGCGCGTCTCCACTATTGCTTGGCTGCTTCCTCGTTACCATTGAGTAGGGTGACCTGTTAGTTAATTTTCCATGGACATTTCCCGGAAATATTACGACGGCTACAATAGCAGATGACGAATCATCTGGTGTAGTGGTTAACACTCCTGACTACGAAACCAGCGGTCGCGGGTTCGAATACCTAAAGGGGCAAATGTTTGTGTGATGAGCACCAACCTTACTAAGTCGTGAATGTTAAATATGTATTTTAGTATTTATGGGAAACGTCCCCCGTCATAATCGTTCATTGCTTGCGAAACCATGATAATTGCTGTGTTGTCTGGCGAATATTTATATAGGAACGAGACATGCATTTTTACACATCGTATACTTAAAATTTCCGACACTTTTAATGTCTTGTGTGTTGTGTCTGTTCTGAAAACCTAGCCATATTTTTAGGCATTCAATTTTCCAAGATTTTCCCCGCGCCGTTGTTGCTCTACCCTCATGGCTTGTTACTCCCCGCTTGTTACGCGGCGGTTAGCTCGAGTCTCCTCCAATTATTTCTAGCTCGAACCAGCTCAAACCGGCCGGAACTGGATATAACTTTTAAATTTTTCGGATTTTGAGCTAATTTAAGACGTTGCGAGTCGGTTTCAACTGCTTGAAGTGAGGCTAGTTGGTGATTGAGATGCAAGAGTTAGATTTTCTGTATTTCTTAACAGTTTTTATGTACTGTATAGCTCTTGGTTCAAATGGCGTAGCCCCATCTATTACTAGTGTACACTTTTTCAAGGTATGGTAGAGAGCTCAGTAGCTAAATACTCGTTATACAAACAGGCCTTTTAGCTCATAGTAAGGGTTTATTTAATTTCGTTATGTCAAAATTAAACTAGATATTTAATAATATAAATTGCACTTGTAAAAAGACAACTGTGAACCTGTGACAGACGAGGAATTGAACCCCGTGTCTTACGCAATCCGGGCGTATGCCTATACCACTCGGCCACCGTCACATTAACAGGCCTGTTGAATTTTGCAAGCGCTTCTTAACGCGTAGGCTGCGTGACATCATCAATGTTGTGAGATTGCTCTCACAATATCTGAAGGAAAATATTTTTACAAATATTTTAACAATCAGTTAAGATGATGAAAGCCAATTTATAGTTTATTTTTGTTTTTATAGTGTTTTGTCACCATACAAACTTAATAATATAAATTCAACAGGCCTGTTAATGTGACGGTGGCCGAGTAGTATAGGCATACGCCTGGATTGCGTAAGACACGGGGTTCAATTCCTCGTCTGTCACAGGTTCACAGTTGTCTTTTTACAAGTGCAATTTATATTATTAAGTTTGTATGGTGACAAAACACTATAAAAACAAAAATAAACTATAAATTGGCTTTCATCATCTTAACTGATTGTTAAAATATTTGTAAAAATATTTTCCTTCAGATATTGTGAGAGCAGTCTCACAACATTGATGATGTCACGCAGCCTACGCGTTAAGAAGCGCTTGCAAAATTCAACAGGCCTGTTAATGTGACGGTGGCCGAGTGGTATAGGCATACGCCCGGATTGCGTAAGACACGGGGTTCAATTCCTCGTCTGTCACAGTTTCACAGTTGTCTTTTTACAAGTGCAATTTATATTATTGAGTTTGTATGGTGACAAAACACTATAAAAACAAAAATAAACTAAAGATATTTAATAGTAAACAAATATGACGCCTGAAATAGTTGCCAAAATAACAATCGCACAAAATCCGACAAGAGAAACTACCCTCCCCTACCTTAAAAGATTAAGGGCGTCCATTAGCGACAAAAGACAGGTGGCGCAAGTGTGCGGTAAGCCTTATTAATCTTTTCTGAGGTTTCGCACTTACGCCGCTTCGCCCATTGATGTCGACAAAGCTCGTATAAGGTTTTACGCGTAAGTGAAGTGTAAATAAATAATAACACTTTTCTGTTTCTATATTTGGTTTGGAGTTGGTGGTTAGTTTGTATATTTATTTATAGAATGGGAAGTGTTGTTGGGCGCAGCGTAGCACGTCCACCGATAAGCTTTTAACACGTTCCGGGACAGTGAATGCAAACAGGCGTGAAAACAATAAAATATCTAATGTGTCTGGAGTAGTGTCCTGGAACGTGTTAAATATCGCGGGATCACACTGGACAGACCGCTCGCGATCGGTCGCTGTCAAAAGCCTTGGGGGAGACCTATGGTCAGCAGTGGACGTCCTCAGGATGATAATATAATGATAATGAAGTGTTAGTAGATGAGTTTATGGTTTTTAAGTTTTGTGACTTATTGACAGTCTTACGACTGTATCGTGCTATATCAAGGCGGTATACTGCAAATCGCAGTTATAAAGACGTTTAGCTTAGTTTAGTTTACTCTAACAGTTGACATAAAAAGTAACATCATGCCGTAACATAAACACTGTGTTTTTCGCATTTGGGATATAAAACATAAAAAGTATGACTATGGATACGTTAGGTTACTTATAAAAAACTGTGTTTGAATAAATTCCTAAAAAGCCAAATTCTTCCATAGCATCTGGTGTTTTGCAGACACCTAACAACGCCACGCCTGGAGAACCCTGGCAGTCCCAAATGGAAACATTGTTTGTTATTTCGATTCTGAATATAAAAATAGATTCAATGAACATTGTGTTCTAAGATTGAGAAAGTGCGGGGAAACCACTTTAAGATCCTTTTTTACGATAATATTACTATACAAACTTCCATAAAGTTCAATACTTAACATAATACAGGCCAAAATGCCATCTTTAGTAGATATGTCACTTAAAAGCAGTGAAATTAGCTTTTAGGTGTCGTCAACAAAACATTTAAGGCATTGCTAAGTCTAAAGAGTCATTGGGACCGGGGTTGTTGCTTTACCAAACTCTGTTTTCTCTTACTATAATGCATCTAAGGTTCCGTGCATAAAAGCTAGACATACGGCCGTGTGTCAGCCAAGTTTGAGGGTTACTTTAACAAAATCAAACTATTATGTTTTTCAATTAAAAATAAATAAATATCATGGCTCTTCATAACCATTTACTCTGTTCAATAGGCAAATTTCTAACTCATAGTTTTTGCCGTTTACTCGAAGAGTACTATTATTTCTTCTGTGCTCGTAGGAAGAACAAATAAAAAGATATCTAGTGATACAAAATTCAGCGCATCACTACCCAAAGTGCGTGGGTTAGATGTTTTAATTAATAAAACGTAGCTTTATTTTTAGGTTTATTTCACGATTCGCTATTTTATCTCGGTCTGTTTGAGGAATGAGGTAAATTGCGGGATTCAATGCGGACGGAATAATGATGGTACTCCAGTTACAGAGCCGACAAAAGGTCATCTTGGGAGGCGGTGGTGTAGTGTGGACATGCCTTTATACCATGTGTTTTAAAACTCGGAATCAGTACTTACCTAATCATTTTTCTACTAGAAACGTAGGTCGATCGATAAAAAAATATGTTTCGAAACTCGGAATAGTAAGTACCTAATACATTTTCTACTAGAAAACGAAATTGTTCAGGTACTGATTCTGAGTAGCTCGCTTTATTCCGAAAAGGGAATTTTGAACACCTTATACCTCCTGTCACTACACAAAAAAACATATTTCTACACAAGCACGTTGAAAAAAAACTACATAAGTGATTATGGCACTTCGGTTATCTGAACTAAGTCTGTCTGTAGAAAGCTGAAACTAAAACTGACACTATAAACGAAAACATAGTGGTATAGGCATGCGCCCGGAGGCGTAAGACACAGGGTTCTATTCCTTGTCTGACACAGTTGCTTTTTATAACATTGTTTAACAATGAAAACTCGCTACATAAGTACATAAAATTAGGGATCAAATAGGATGTACCTAACCTTTAATAAATATTATGCCAGTAAAATTTCATTTTCTCTACCTAAAAACTTCAATCATGGCTGTTACTAGTAGAATCAGCTCAGATTTAATTCAAAAAGGTCGTTTGTTAGATTTCTCGCTAATTTGCAGTACGAGTATAGTTCATCAGTTCAAAAGACGACCTTCACAATGATTTACTAACGAAAACATAAATATATTTCACTAACAAACAATACAGTTATAATTTCATCCATATGTATGTTAACTAATACATATTTAACACCTACTTCTGGGAATCCCGTAATATTTGTATTAATTTATTTTCGACACAACAATTTATCAACATTCACCGTATTATTTAGTTTATTATAACTTTAAGGATTCAATTTCCCTTGATTTTGCATTTGATTAATATTTCGCATTTCAATATTCATCGGAAAAATACTAGTGACGACGCGTTTGGTGTAGTGGTTAGCGCTCCTGACTATTACGCCGGCCGTCGCGGGTTCGAATCCCGCAAGGGGCAAATGTTTGTGTGATGAGCACGAACATTTGTACCTAAGTCATGGATGGTATATGTATATACTTATATACATATACCATCCATGACTTAGGTACAAATGTGCGTGCGTTCGTGAGCACGAACATTTGTACCTAAGTCATGGATGGTATATGGTACAAATGTTCGTGCTCATCACACAAACATAATTACTTAATTATGGGAGACGCCCCAGTCATAATCGTTGTCTGGTACTTCGTAACACAAGGAATAATACTCCTTACCACGAAACCATACAATTGGTGTGTTGTCTGGCGCATATTTATATTTATTATTTATTTACTAGTGAGCTTACATTATATGGAAGACTAGCGGCCCCCTGCGACTTCGTCCGCGCTTTATGGTTTCACTCCTTTTCCATAGGTCGTAGCGTAATATTTAATAGCCTACAGCCATTGTATTACTCCTAGAGTCTTCTTCGATAAAAACTTCAAAATTAAAAATAAACTAATCAGACCAGGTATTTCCAAAAATGTCTTCGGCTTTATCATATCACAATAGAAATCACGAAGCTTGTTTGTTTACATAGATTATAGAAATATTATGTAGACCCATATAATTTTGCTAACTGTAATTATACAATAATAAAATCCATAAAGCCAAAACATCCGAACCACGAATCGAATAAAAGTCGCTTTGTGTCGTAGCATATATGTGTGCTACTATTACTAACATAAGAGCGCTATTGACGGCGAAAAATAAATCATACTAACAACAATCTCCTTAATTACGTGATGTTAATTAAGGCGTATCTATGTTATGCCACCACTATTATTTCCGCCGGCTAACGGAAAACAAAAATAAACATAAGAGGAGGCAAGGAATAAAAGAAAACTTGGAGTGGGACGAGCAGCCGGGAATAAGCAGGAGTAAGAGGCAAGACAGGCGAGAATGGGGGGAGGGGGGGGGGATATAATGTAGGTAGATCTAGTAACACCTACAAGTAAATAAGGTCAAATAATTTTAAGTGATAATATTTTAACAATGGCTTTGTATACATCATAGAAATAGGATACTATCATTATATTTTGGAAAATCGAGATTTATTTTTTTATTATTTTCTTTAACATTTGAAAATATTATTTTTTAAAACAGCATCCTTGCAATTTAAAAAGTTCTCTACGTCATCGGTTTTGCCTCTCTCAATTCAATGCTCAAACCGCCTTTTTCTCTAATCTTAGCCTTAATTAATAAAAATAAAAAATCTGAAAAAAAATATTTCCTTAGTCTTCAATTTTCTCAAAAACTAGCGGATAAAAACCCAAAGTGTTTTCTACAAAAAATGATTAATTTATTGTGCTGAATCAGCCCTTTAAATATTATCACTTAAAACGAGGTGACCTTATATAGGTAATAGAAAACACAGTGTTTATAAGCAAGCGGGTAAGCGAGGTAGATCTAGTAACACCAAACACATCATAACATCAATAACATCAACTTAAAAACTCGTGGTTTAACGATCACCCTTTTTTATGCGTCTAGGTACTACACCAAAGACAGAGAAGGCATGTGTACATATCCAAAAACAGTGCAATATTTTCATTAACGCCGCGTGAAACGATCCTAAATATGTGTGAGTTGTAGTTCCTAGAGTTTATAATCCTTTGATAGGACCATAAGTTGTATAATTTTTAATAAATTATTTTATTTGAGAAACGCTAAGTATATTACGTCCCATGGTATGAACATAGGGGATTTTATCGTTAAGGCGTAGATTGTGTTTACCTGGCGGTAATTTTTAGTAGGTCATTTCATTACTTACTTCTCGCACTTTTACAGCTGTAATAAGCAGTCCTTTTGTTCACTCCTACATTGCGTCATGGGGCTTGGGGATGTTTTGCCGTTCGTACGGGGCTGGGGCGGTCCCCGGATCCAGTGGCTTTGTTTATCCCCGCGTTGTTTTGATACATTTTTTACGGTACACTGCCCAGCGGTCTATTGAGTTTACAAGAGTTTCAAGACTATGTGTTTGTTTATGTTTAAATTATAAAAAAAATCATCCTTTAATTGCATTACAGTAAGATACATTAGGTAAATTTATTTTAAATCTATTCTTTCTGAACACTCAGCATATGTTCGTAAAGCACGAACCGGAAAATACTTTCATATCCCTTATAAAGTACGAAACTACTGTATGCGAAAAACCCACAGACAACATAAAAAAATGTAAAAGGAATGATGCTACTCTTGCACAAAGCTAAGTAGTAAAACAACTAATATTTGGCCTACGAATGAAAATGCAATCTTTGAAGTTTTTCACCGGCTTTTGTCTCCCTAAACAAACATGTTTCTAATTCACTCCAGCCTGATGTCTCACGGCGGATGTCCCCATACGCTTTAGTAAAAAACAGAACCAGATGCTGTTTTGTGCCGACAGCGGCTTAATTTTTAATTTATGTTGTCGTTAAGTAAAGCAATCCCGTTGTTTGTTACCTGATCTGACGCTAAATGAACTGTGGTTTATTTCCTCAGCGTAATAACAACTAAATTTCTCATTGATTGTAAACTACAAATCTTAGTTATAAATACTACCATTGATTTTAAACTAATAATTGATTACTCAGTTGTTGTTAAACATAAATTACTATCAGTAGTAAAAACTTTTCACTAGACCATACATTTAATACATGCCTCCCTCGAGAAATGATTTTCGCAAGTGAAAATCACACCAAAATCCATAAACTGTATCCTTATCACGAAGAACTATCGAACGTAAGCGTATCGAGAAATATCAATTCATATTGAAATTGGACTAGCGCCCCTGGCGGTGCGATAAGAAATAACATTTTTTATGGATTTTGACATTTCTCGATACGTTTACGCGTTCGATAGTTTTTCTTGCTAAGGGTACAGAAATTCCGTATCAAATGCCTCATATTGGTAAAGGATATTGGCGAAATGACATGTTAAAATAACTGGCCGAAAGCAAATGCGGATTTTAAAAATAAAACAAAAACAAATTCGTCTTTTATTATTCGGGCTTGCGCCTCTCGAAACAATACTTCAAAAGTCGTCCAAATTGGCGTAGATTCTATCGCGGCACGTGACCATAGTAATTATACTTCACCACACTCCATAGACAAGGATCGGGCTCTCGATGCGCACGCGCCGCTCGCACTCTTTGACCTGTGGTTTGAGGGTGAGAAAAGTGGCTGTCTTTTGTTTGATTTTTGACTTTTGGGAGCGCTGCACATCGTGAGATTTGTTTTTTTTATATATTTTATTATTTAGTATGGGTTTGCTCTTGACTCCAGACCAAGCCAAGTGCGACGTTTTGAGTTAAAGTGGTACGTTCATAAATAAATGTAGATATAATTTTTATGAAGTATTGCTTGTTAAATAATAACCCAGGATGCGTATTGCGATCTTGCTTTAATCCGTTCAAGTTTCAGGCAGTTCAATTTGTACACAGCTAGCTGAGTCGCCAAATTAGTATTGCGATCCAACTTGAGAACAGACGGACAACCAAGTGATCTTATAAGGGCTCCGTTTTTTACCTTTCGAGGTATGGAACCCTAAAAATTAAAAGTAACAAGACAAAGAAATTGGTCGGAATAACGTCATCGCAATACGAAATTAGCTAATCCATACAAAGGCTGAGCAGCTTAACTGTCAAAGCAAGCATCGCTATACGCAACCAGTTTTCCTCATTTGCAACAATGAACCTTTTATAACCAAATGCATTAACAAGCTTAAACAACGCAATAGTCATGCTTGTACAATATTTTATCCGCCCCACTGTGCTGATCGTTGCAAGACACTGCATAATCACTGCACAGTGCATCGGCTGATAACATCTGGGCGGCAAAATGTGTCAGTCATCGTGCTTTGATTTTGTGGTCAAGTGCAAAAAGGAGGTAAGTGTAGTTTTTAGTATTTTAAATATTGTTTTTTTAAGAATTGGAAAATTGACTGCTCTCATGACATCGTGTAAAAAGAGAAGATCTAAACTCGCCGAATCTTATTGTCAAACAATTATAATACGTCATATTGTCTTACTACTTGTAAATGTAATTACAGACAAATTACATAACAACAAAATGACAGCCAATTTTCGATCTGAAATAAAAGTGTTTAGAACATGATTAGGGTGAAATCTATTTCGGAACAAGTTCACAATTGTATGGAGTTTCTTCAATTAGCGATGTGACAGACAAACAAACAATGGTTCCCTTCGGTTGGGCCCTCGCGATAAATGACCCCCGGGGCGCAGGCCCATAGAGGTTAACGCACACTGGAAATGTTCCTGGTTGACATTAATATTTTTAATAAAAAGTGATTTACTTTCAATAAAATAATTGATTATTTGCAAATACTTCTAATTTTATGCAAAAAATAGATTTTGTACAAGAAAGAAAAGCTAATGCCTGTAATAAAATAAACAAACGTTAGACACAACTCATCATTTTTCTTAGTATGTATATTAGTAAAACTTTTTGAAATCAACAATTTTGTTTTACTTTGCTCTCGGTCGGTACAACTATTCTGTTTTATTTTGAAAAAATAAGTACTCAACGCTTTTTCTGTAGTAGTTAACCATTTTTTGACAGTAGTTACTCCGCACAGACGGCATAGCGCACATCCAATCAAATGACTTGTTATTATATTTTATTTACTTAACTTTAATTAAAATTTACGTTTATCACATAAAAACCTATGTTACTAAATTTTTTTAACACGCTCAGTTTGCCCAAATACATGTAGCCGACGCACAGTGTGCGTGCCCCTTTACAACAATTTCACAATCGCACTGACAGTTTAATTGGCCCGTAACAAGTGATTTCGCGAAACACTGCTTTGTGTATAGTATTGACAGCCGAAATATTGCCAAATCGTACTTTCGACGCGTACTCAGTAATTCCCACAATTGTCAGGTTGTTTTCTCTGATTTTGGCTTTTGTCGTTTCAAGGATTTTTTGTAAACATGTCGAATAGATCGACGTCTTATGAACGTCTTACAAGAAAGAAAGAACAAAGACGAAGAAACGCCTTAGCCGCTAAGGCGTTTCTTAGCATTCGGCATCGATTCTCGTGCAATACGTATACGATCATTTTTTACTATTAATTTTAACTGTGTATGTCTATGTAGGATATTCTAAATCAAATTCACGACATCGCATCCCTGAGTATATAATTTTGGTCTATTTTTGTATACCAACCAAGCTAGCTAATCAATCGTAAAGACTTGCTAATCATACTGAAAAATATAACTTGCCTTACAAGATGAATCCACTCTATCATCGTTACATACCTAACAAAAACATTTTTAAGACGCAAACAAAGCCGTTCCCATAGTCGTCAGAGTTGCGCGCACGCATCAAAACACGCCGATACTGCAACTCAGCACAGATATAATTAATTCAAAGCATTATTCTGCAATCTGTTGTCGATATTAAAACGCATTTAAACGGAACTAAAAAGGCGTAGAGAGGACGATTATAAATTTTGCTTCAACATCCAACTAATACTACAGAAAATTTAATAGTAGGTACTTATACCTTAATGTGATATTGTTTGCTGAGAAATGGTATGAAAGAGTCTTTTTTTTGCTTTCTTAAAGTACTTACATAAATATGTGTTATAATATTTCTACTACATCATAATATTATCATGATGTAATAAGAGGTAAATATATTCAACAGCATAATTTCTTCTCGAGCAAGGCAAGGCATTATATTATCTTTAGTGATATAGATATTTTACAACATTATATTTACATTGTTGGAAGAGACAAGGCAGACGCAATATTAAAGATCTTATTGGGAAAATGCTTTGTTAAAATGATAATATTCAATCGAAGATTATAGACATCTAAAAATGTTTGAGGCTGAAACAAAAATAATAAGTATAGTCAAATGAGAACCAAACGAAAATAGATGATATGCAAATTTATAATACGTGAAAATAATGATAACGTCTCCACACCACCCCTGTTGGGGGCTATGCATTAGCGATTCATTCTGATATGTCATCGCTGTACGTAATGCCCTTCGCGGCAACCCTGTCGGCGCAGAGCGATTGTAATCCCTTTTTGTCCTGCATTATTCAAATTATCAACACTTTTGTATCTGAGTGCCCGCCGCATGGGACACAAACAGTTGGAAAAAATAAAAAATTATACCTTAAAAGTACCACAATAAGGTTCAAAATAAACAGCAAAGTGGCAGTAGCAATCTCATAAAAGTTTAATCCAATCTATTACAAGTGCAAAGAGCAACAACAGCCCTTTTTAAAACATGCGTTTACTTATGTTACTTTAATTACCTTTGCTATCTTTAGCGAATATAAAATGAATTTTAATTAGCATTATAAATTGAATTTCTCGTCTCGTAATAAAATACTAAATGAAACAGGAATTTATATGACACAATAAAAATGCTTTCAAAGCCCCCACAAAATGAGTAGAGCATACTCAAAAATAAGACTAATATTAATAATATCAAAGAGCTCTAGGCCATACAGAAATAAATAATCTTTCAATCTCACACTGCGTTATTAATATTCATGTATCTCACGTTAGAATGTTCTAATTGATTAAACAGTTTGAAGTTAAATAATATGTTGCAGAATTAGTTGTTATTACAAAATGTTTTATTGGGCTCTCCATCATACTGGAGACTTTGAGAAGGCGGCCATTGGCACCAGCTTCTTGGAGGAGTTACATAATACATAATTCCGAATTACTCAAAACTAGAATCCATGACTCGAATAATCTATCCAGAAACGAGGACGTGTCCACCGGTGACAGTAAATATTATGATTTCACTCGAGATCTTGTATCGCTTACGTCAATGTGACGTCTGTTTCATTATACACCATCCCGCATATTTGCTTAATCTCTTCAATTTTTTGGCACTAATCGGTCTTAACACGACGGTCATAAGGCTAGAATCGTCTGACCCAGGCCACACACTATTTTGATATCGGCGCCAGCTTTATAAATTATGTCATGGTATGTCCGGCCGTCGTTTCGGATCTCTTTGTCCTTAATATATTCCACGGCTTATTGTTTTTGATGTGCTCTCTAATCCACGCTTTCATCTCGATCGTCGGCGTTTCTGGTAATAGCTTAATGAGGATTTATGGAATTTGATGTATTGTTGCTGTTGTTGTGCGATGACCACGTGATCCTGCCCAACTGTTCAATTGGCAACTTCCATTGTCGCCATTTTAATCGCAACCGCTCAATCAGCACCGTCCCCGTACCCTCCACCTGTGTCAGACAACAATAAATTGAACCACCAGCTGGTCACCTCTATCAAAAATCACATTTTTATACCATCTCCACCATTAATAATGCTATCAAAACGCGGTCGAAATGCCAAAACGACGGTCGGCTGTAAAATATAAGCTCCAATTGCTAGGACATCTCCGCAGAGCTATTAAATAAAAGTCTTTTTACATTAGATAAATCGCGTACGTTATTCGGGAACATCTGTCCCTTGCCGATTACGCCCATACATTATGCTCAGTTTGTTGTTTTTAATAAAAAGTTTAATCCGTTCGGTTATGAGGGCAATTTGTCAGGCCGATGGAAAAACTTGGTCGATTACCGGTGGCGCTGGTGTCGGGCGGGATGCCTATTACAGGCTGCTCTTTTTATTCGTACACGCGATTATGTCATGTTTATTTATGCGTTCGCCTTTGTCTTCCATTAGTGCTTTTTATCTTTTTCATCTCCACCGCCCGTGATTCACTCGGATGCTCTGCATCAGGCGCCGCGAGAGAAATGCCAATGTCCGCTTTTCATTTTTGCATCGAAAAGCATTCGCGCGGAAACTCCCATCGTCGAGTTGTTTCGATTTCGTCACCTTATAACGTCTTACTCGAACAACCATTAACAATTCAATACGGTCTTAATGAAGAGCTGATAAAATGTATATTGTAGTATTCGTCACGACTGCGAGCAATTAATCGGCTATGTCTTTTTTGGGAATTTGCTTTACTGCCGTAGAGATTTAGTGTGCGTCCGTGGGTTGATTTGTGCGGGCATTTTAACGTTTTCTTTGTCGCGATGGGGCTTAAGTGTGCAATATTTTATGAGGACAAATTTTGCGACGAAAGATCTCTCGTCAAGAGTGATTGCAGAAAGCGCCGCGGTCTTGGACCGGTCGGTGTCGGGTTTCTTTGTTTCAGTTTTGGGAGTACAGGTATTTCTTATCGGCGTCATCTGGGACTTTATTAAATTGTATTTTCCCCTATTATGCACAAGACCATAAAAACTGGTAGGGTGAAGCATGTAGCAAGCCGATCATGCAAATCAGGTGTGTTAGAAGAAACTATTACATTAAATGTTATGTTCAGCGATGTCAACTATTAAAGTTGACTTAATATCTGCTTTGAGTAAGCCCATCATGTCAACGTTACCAACTGGTTACTGTATAAAAACAAGAAGTACTGTCTTATACAACTTACCAGTTTTAGAGCCACTTTCGTTTGCACATCATGCCAATTCTACTGCCTGTCTTATGCTCATGGAGGCATGAGTAGCTCTAATACCTGGCAACGGTTTTCTTGGAAAACTCTATAGTAAAAAAATACTTTCTCTTGTTACAGAACATCGGCAATGTGCAAGCAGAACTAGAGATCCAGAGACTGCAGCAGGAACAGCTCCGAAGGCAGGAACTGGTCCGGCGTGGCCAACATGGGATGTACCCAGGCCCTCCGCTGGCGTTGCTTCCTTTGCTGGAGCAGATGAGGCCACAGCCGCCTTCTCAACAACAAAATGTAAGCCACTTAGATAGATAAATAATTATCATCGTCTGCTAAAGGACGTCCACTGCTGAATGCTGATCCCCTACGGTTTTCAACAGCGACTAGTTGCATGCGGTCTGCATCCAGTGTGATCCTGCGATCTTAACATGCTCATGTGAATAGATCTATGAATACATACAATTTAGTGCACACCACATACAGTAGATTTTTGGTACTAACAGAGGATATGATGACAGTTTTCCTACAACAGCAGTCATACAGTTACTGCTAGCAGGTTTATGCACAGCAGGCTTTATCTGAAAATACAATAAAAATACAGCAGCTGTACTAATGGATCATTAAATTTCGAATGGTGTACTGACCTAAAAAATAAATACCAAAAACGTAAACCGGCATTTAAAAATCAAGTCTAAGACTACATTCAAATGTTGAAATCAAGACCCACAGTAGTTCTCATCACTCATCAAATTTGTACATTTGTTCTAATTCCTCTAATACTACCAATTAAGTATTCATTCGTTGCTAATCTGTGTACGCAACTTGCATTTGCTCGGACAGCGGTCGTTAACAGTATTGCTGTTAGGTAACCTCTATTATCCATAGTCTATTAGATCTTACTACATCTGATCCTAATTATGCAACAGAAGATGCACTAAGCACCACACATGAGAAAAGTATTAAAAATTGCCTCACCAGCCATGATATTATCAATAAAGATAAGTTTACATAACATAATTTCAAAGCATCTTTGTTCGACGAAACAATATGATTAGCATTCAAGGTTTCACTTGCAACAGAATTGAAATTGATACTAGAAATAATTCAGATTAAAACCAGATCCAAAAACGTTAATGAGATGCAAATTTTGTTTGTTATTATGAACATAAACGCAAAATTATGCAAATTCTCAACCTACCTGATAAGTGTATTGCTAGAGATGGTAATACAGCAAATGTTTGCAACTTAAGGTGGAGTTACATCACTCAACAAACACCTCGTTGCTTTTGAAGAAGCTTTAAAAACGAAAGTTGTTGTACTAATTACCCAGCCTAAACCGGTGTTTGTTATATAAATTCATAATTAACTTTTTTGTGTACCCTTCTATTCCATTTGTCATCAAGATTTAGCTATAAACGTGGCATTTGATGGTTGTAATAAATTGTTACGTAAAATATAAGATGCGTCTGATTGTTCATTGAACTGGATTCTAAAGAGATCTGTTACTTTCTTAACACAAGTATGTTGCTTCACATTTTTCTCGTTAATTCCGTTGCTTGAGGCTGTTTTATGTAACAAATTGTGTTTGACAATTTTATTGTCCAGTTCTGATTTAGTTTTATTAAGGTAAGTAATTTAGTATGGAAATTAGCATATTCGTGGAGAAGATTTAAATGATGTTACGTAACTCGTTCATTGGGCATTGCTAAGTGGGTTATGACTTGATTGCTATTTTTCTTAGCATTTGCTGACAAGAATTTAGAATAAGCACAGAAGAACTAAGGTGTATTCGAAGTGTTCACAATTTTTTACAAATTAAAACTACTAGTCTTCACAATATTCAAACAGCTACCCGCTCTAGTATCAACAACAGCAACAGCACTAGTATTAGGGTGTGTAATATATAATATAACAACATATCATATAAAGTTCAAAACATATACAATCACATGACATAATTTTGTTTAATATAACACTTTTTTAGTATAATGATGAAATGATATAATTTTGAATGATATAATTTTAAATCGTATAACAAACGATTGAGCTAAAATTAATTCATATAAACAACATTTAATATAACATTTACATGATATAATAATAAAAACAAATAACGTTTATTTAGTATAATAACATTTAGTATAACATTCATGTACGATAACACTCTTTAAATAATATTTAAAACATATAATTATAACTTCATATAAACTCCAATTTATATGATATCATAGAATATAAAAACAATGACATAAAAAAGTGCAGCTGCTAGGTTATTCAAGGCATGCAGGATGCAGGCAATGATGCAAGCAAGCAGGCAAGCAGCATGCAAGCAGGCATACAGCATGCAAGCAGGAATGCAGCATGCAAGCAGGCATGCAGCTTGCAAGCAGGCATGCAGCATGCAAGCAGGCATGCAGCATGCAAGCAAGCATACATGCATCATTATTTCCACGTCTCCGGCGCTGCGGGAAGTGCAGCCTCTCCGCCCTTGCGCAACAAAGCGCAGTCACCCACGCTCACCTCCACAGCTTCGGCTTTTTGGTCGCCTCGGCCTTCGCCCTTCGGCGACCAGCCTCAGCCGCTCCGGCTCGCACGGGTGCCTGCCCCTTGTTACAGCGGGCGGAGGCTGCTCTCCCTCCGCGCCTCCGGCTTCTAAATTACACTCTAGTATCGGGCAGACAAGTACCACGGCGAAGTGACCACGGCGAGTCGGAGTTAACATAATTCAGATTTTTTATAATTAGTTTTAAAAAAACAATTGAAAACATACCAATGGTAGTTATACCAAGTGAAGGTTATATTAATTTGACGGTTATTTCTTTTAATCATTATTTGAAATGTTATTATCTCAAATAATAGTTATATGAAATAATGCGTATGTCAAACAAAATTATATCAAATGAACGATATATAAAATAAGTTTTAGTTCAAATGTTTTTATAAGATATGAACGTTATACTAAATGGTATTATATAAAATGAATATTATGTGAAGTAAACGTTATGATAAACAAAATTATATTATGTGTTTTTATAACAAATGATTCTTATGTAAAGTGATCGTTATTAAAGTTGAATTATATCAAATGTTTGTATAATAAATGAGACGCACCCCTAGTATTAACAACAGTTATAAGTTTAACGTGTCTGTCCGTGGTATCGTAGCTCCCAGCCAGTCGGATGAACCGATTTTCGTTTATATTTTTTTGTGTCATAGATATCACGAGTGTTCTTTCTTAGCCTTGTCTCATGAAAAAGATAACTATATCACGAGTATTCTTTCTAAGCCATGTCTCATGAAAATCTGTTCAGCCATTTTTTTGCGACGGAGTTTTTATTTATTTTAAATTTCAATAACTAACCAAATTGTTTTCGTGTAGAGATCGTCAGCTTTCTGATTGTTAAATCAAGTACTTGTAAGATGTTGTAATAGGTACTAGTACTTTTATTTGTTACTAAAACCTCGTTCTCTTACAGGTCTCCTCATCCCCCTGGCCAGCCACAGCTCAGCTCTCCCAACTGACCGCGAACGCCCGCTCCCCGCCCCCAGACCCGGACGCGCCGCTCAACCTGAGCAAGCAGCGCTCGCCGTCGCCTGCGCAGGCGATGATGCTGCCGCGGTTCGTGCCATACCCGCCTATGGAGGAGAGCCCGCAGTACATGCCTAAAGAGGAGGACTATAACCCAGGGGTTAATGGTAGGTAGATTTTCATTCGCCTAGGCCATAAGTAAAGTCCAAAGAATATTGTAAACAATATTGACTATAAATCTTTAACGAAATTATTTATTTTTAAATAAGATTAACGTAACACTCACAACGTATACAGGTAATTCATCGTTTAGCAATGAGATATTTATTATTCAAATAGTTAATAAATTTTGTTCGCAATTTTTTTAAGCTATGAAAATTACAGTAATTGCACCTACAGTTTCTAGCTACTTTCCACTGCTATTTCCCATAGCCCGCCAAATGTGAGCTATGTGTGGCACGGTTTGCGTGATGAGCAGAAAATATCTTTATATAGTACTAGCTTTTGCCCGCGACTTCGTTCGCGTGGACTTCAGGTTCGTCCCGTCTAGTCTAGTAATAAGTAAGAAATACGGTAACTAAGCACTGCAGAGCCCTAAATTGTAGCCTATATGTTATTCTGATGTATAAGCTATATTGTGGTAAAGTTTCATTCAAATCCATTCAGTAGTTTTTACGTGAAAGAGTAACAAACATCCATACATCCATACATCCATACTTACAAACTTTCGCCTTTATAATAGTAGTAGGATATTAGGATTTAGATTCGACAATGTAATGTAAGTGGTCGAACAGAAATTAGTCTTTCTTTTAGCCGCCCTAGCTAGGCTACCTAAAAGTTAAATAAAACAAAATTGCAGAACTCATTAGACCTACAAATCGTACATGGTCCATCTTGGGTCTCATCATCACTTTTCATTAGGTGAAATAAACGAATAATAAATAACACACTCAGGGACGTTAGTTACTGAAACTTGAATCAGATGTGAATAAATAATTTTCACTTTATTAATAACAACAAACAAGAAAAAAAATAAACTAAGACATGCAACAAAAAAATAAGAAGTACCTAATCAAAAACGGTACCATTTCCTTGAAGCAAGGAGGCTGTGATGCTGGCTATCATTACTGAACATTTAAACAAACTTTCTGACCGGCTAGAACTAAATTTGGTAAGAAAATAGCCTCGCCATCATCACTTCCTTTAATAGAAAAGAACTGGCAAGGTTCAATAGTCCTATTATTACTAACCGTCTTAATTGATATCTGGTGCTCAAAATAAACAAACATGTCGATGAACTTCAGACACTCAACTGTATTGGATAAAGTAAATCTTAACCGACAAGTGAAGAATACACTAACAGCCTTACCTTATATTTAAACAGTAGTTGAAACCTTGTTAAATTATTTGTGGTAAGGCCGTCTGTGTATAGTTCGTTGCTTGAATAAACATCAATGATATCCTTTGAACCTGGTTAGGTCATCTTTAGTTTGGTCTTTGGACAATATTTGACCTATCCAATGAACTACCATTACTAGCGTATGGAACTGACACCACTAACATATTTTGTGCTCCATAAATTGTTTGATTGATGGCATAGCCATCAACTCTAGTACAAATTTATAATTCGAAATTCAACATTCAAGGAAAACGTCACAATCTTGTCATCGTTTTTGCGAACCATTTTTTGCTTCTCATAGCTTCTCTTTACGTAATAGTAGTAGTAACTACTGCGATAGCTTTTCGTGAAAATGTCTTCTGTTTTTGGATTTTGATCGGAAAATCCATGAATAAAATAATGCATTATGGTTTTTCTACATGCATCTTCGTCTATCATAAGTATGTTTTGGATATATCCATGTGGAAAGTTACCACGGAGACAATACTTAAAAGAAAATCCAGCTCGTAATTTGTGGAAACCTATTGTTTTTCTATGCTAATTTCATCAATAAAACAATTCGCGGAGATATATTTTACATTAATGATATCCTTTACTTCAACAAGGGTAATTCTGATCTACATAATACCTATACAAACTTATAGTAGGTACATTCCTATGAATCCCATGCGTTTTCTACACTGACATAATACATTTGCATCGGCCACGCGTTTTTCCTTAATTTAAAACATACTTAGAACCATAAAATAGTGACAGAATCCATCTGATTATTGTAATTAATTCAAATTCCTCCAATTAGCGCTGAGTCATTTGTGTGAACGATGGAAAACAATTGGAACCGGTTCTTGGGTGACACAATTTTACTTGAAGACCGATCAGTAGCTAGGGCTATAGTAGAAGAGGGTTCAGTAGGCTAACCATGGTGAAGTTAGTGGCTCGAATTTCGGACTAGAAGACAGAACGTCCTGGGTGCAAACCACAAAATGCGAATAGGTATGACTACAAAATAAGAATGTGTATGTTTGAACTGAAAAAGCATTAAGTCTGCCAATTGTACAACTCATAGAGCAATTAAGTATTAATGAAAAAAGAAACTAGTATTTTGAGTAAAATGATGTAGTTTTGAATCAACCACTTTGTCAATCATTTTGATTCCTAAACTAATTGTAGTTGTCTTCTAAGCGGTTTCGAATTTTGTCGTAAAATTCACAAGAAACTCCTTAAAATTAAATGGTTTTAAACCAAATAAAACTTACTAAAGCTTTATCCGATTACAATAAGTACCGGAGATTACACGAGCTTCTTTTGCTGTAATGTAGAAGTAGACACATTACTGAATCTTTTTTCATTGTAAGTACTGCCATAAAGCACATAATTTATTTATATTTGTAAAGAAAACATCAGTAGCACTAGCACCGTAACAGATGCCGCAAACGATTTGATTGAATATTCATTAATATTTTCTAACTTCCAAACGAAAACTTAATTAACACTTTTACTTTACAAACATGTCATTATCAAATCGAGTATTGTCACTTCTTGACTGTGTTTTATACCATCAAGAAAGTTAACAGTAGATTGTAGTTTTAACTAGTGACGCTTTAAGAATTAGCATCTGTTTGGCTATTACTAAAATCTAGACAGCGATGTAGGTGAATCAGATTATTGTGACGACATTTCTACGTCACACCGACGCAAGTTCCAAAAATATTGACCGCTGTATAATCGAAAACGTTTATTAGCAGCTGTCAGTTTTAAAGATCGGTATAAAAGAGTCCAAGGCAAGAGTATATTGACTGAATAATGTGTCGTCCCGCCCTTTGATCCAGAAAGCTGTATAATTTGAATAGTGTTACGACCCGTAATGTCTTGTCCAGATGTAAATGCTTTGATACAAGCAAATTAAGATGTGAGTGCTTTGTGTTTTATTGTATTATGCTGCTATGTCTAAATTCGCGGACACGAATAGGATAATTTGGTGGAGTATAAATCATTATCATCATTATCAGCCGAAAAACGTCCACTGCTGAACATAGGCCACGATTTTGCACAGCGAACGGTTGTAAGCTTTCTGCATTGATCCTGCGATCTTCCATCTTATCGATGGATGTCCCACGCTGCGCCTTTGATCGGAGTCTACATAAATAAATTCGTTAAATATTAATAATAATTCTCTAAAAGACTATCGGTTTGCATAAGATTTCTAAACTAAGATTTAAGATACTCAATTCACTTCAATTGAACGCCCAAAATATTTGTTGAATATTTAATTCAACACACTGTGCAATAACATCACCATCAATTAATGAACAACGCTTAATTCACTAATACAGGGTGAAAATGCTGACGGATACCATTTTGCTCGGAGAAAATTAATAATCCTAATACGTTACCCCAATTCTGCGCAACCGTTACAATTTAGTACGAAATCAATTTTAACGGCGCAGGATTTACGTAGCATTACAAAATATCACAAACCGAAATAAACGAGGAATTAGATAAATAGGTATTACGTCGAGATACGCTAAAATGAAGAAATGTCCCGTGTCGCCGCCAACCATTTTGATGTTTCGTGTTTAATTGCTTAATATAATTAATACGTGTTGTACTCTAAACAGTTATACTGTAGTGAATACTAGGATGTAGGGCTACCATTTTTTTCTAGGCTTTAAACATAAATTTTATACATGTTTGTAATTACCGAACACACACCAACAAACAAAATTATAACTACGCATTGTTGTTATAACTTTAAAAAAAAAACGAACTTTATCTGTAAGGTAGGTACAACATACATCTTATTGGTTTGATGTAAAATGTAGTAACCATTAAAAATTTAACTGTCTACAAACAAGGACTTCCTTCATTATGAAAAGGCTCCAAAAATATTGTCCAGGATAAAGAGGAGAGTATATATCTATAATAGAGATACATCATCGCAGTGGTTTCCCACATTTTTCGTTGTCATGGCAACCCTACATGCAACAGTTTCCAGCTAAATTCACACAAAATGCGTTATTTCGACAAAATATCACGACGCCCGTTATAACTCCGGACACTGGAAGCTTAATGTAGGCATATTAAGTAAGTTCATTATGTGCAAAGGTGTCATCGAACTTAAGAGTATCCGTAGTAGCATCGCCATCTACGTGATCTTTGTACACAATAAATGGTGCAGCATACATTTCATATTATACCTTTTTTTACTATGAACTTTAAAATTGGTACTATGAAAAAAATGATATTCAGTTGTAGTTGTAGTAATATTCAGTCACTCATGAAAAGTGATTGATGCTAGTCATTAAAAGAGGTTCCTTTCTCATTTCAATTCAACTACAGTTAGCAGTATAACTATACGTAGATAAGACTTCTGTGCCTTTTTCCACTGTGTTAGAACACTCGGTGCCTACCCAGATAACTAAATGTATGGAATTGAAAGATGTAGTAATGTATACGTAAGAAATTAATTATGTCCGATATAATCTACGTGCGGCTTCGTAAACTGTCGTACCAGTTTTCGGATTTATTTTTATTGCTCATGTTATACAGGGTGTCGCGTTTAACGAATTAAACTAATGGGAATCGTAATGGTCATTATGATTCATTATTATGGTACTTTACAAGGTATGGTTTTAGATAGTGGTTGAATTCCAACATTTCGAATTAGTTTTTTTTATTTAGTATGGGTTTGCTCTTGAATCCAGACCAAGGCAAGAAATAAAATTTAAGTTACTATTGTAGTCCTAATATGTAGTCTTATAATGTTCCTCAACTATCGATCAAAGTAGATATGATGATGGTAGTCCAATTTCTATTACGTTCATTAGATAAGGTTTCATTCTTGAACATCTAAAGCAAGTTGCAAAAATCACGGCTGACTTTGTTAAAAAGTAAAATCCCCCGAAAATATATATTTATAATTGATATTATTGATGATACTCCGTTGGCATTCACAAATAGCGTTAAAACCGCAATTTCCAATATCCATGCCTCAAACGAATATAGTAATAAAGCAAATAGCCCTCTAAATAGTTGGCCGCCACCCAAACCGAAATGGTTACAAAATCGCGAGTGTCGTGCGTTTTCGTTTCGTTTCCTTTCCAAACAAGAGGAGTGAAACGCGAAATAGATGGCGCTGTGACACACACTTCCGTCCGAACCGCCTCGGTACACTCGGGCCCGCAAGTGACAGATTTATTCAACAGCTATACAGGGTGTTAGTATCTCTTTAAAAGTATTGATTTAGGATGTTGTAAGTGTAACCACGCAACATTGATAGGGTGACGCATCCTACGCGTTAGGAAGAAAGCATTGACACAGTTGCTTTTTACAAGTGCAATATACATAATAATAAGTAACGGGAGTAGGGAAAAGTAAAATGATAGATTCAAGGCTACACAAATGTATTATAAAATTTTCACATAGCACGGCAAATTCTTTCAGTCATAAAAAACATTTCTTTGGTCCTAAAGTAAGTAGCTAAAGTACCTACTTGTGTGTGATTTTTATATTGTCCCGGCTGGTGATCAAACTCGGGACTTGAGAGTTGAAAACCAGCGTGCTAGCCACTCTACCATAGAGATCGACAGAAAAATGGGATATCTTTAAGACAATCGTCCAGTGAAATATTTAATTTACATATCTGTCGCCTTAACTATCCCCCGAGCCCTATCACAACATTGTCCTATTTAAATCTCATTAAATCGCAACAAAAGATAAAATTAACCCATTGACGACCAAAAAACGCTCGTTACCGTCTTACGCGGTGCCATAGGATGTTATAAATTATCTAACAGCGCGTCAAATTAATTCCCGGAATGTGCTTTGAGCGAACGCGTTTCCGCGCTCTTATTAATCGCACGACACTTGGTCGGTCGAATCCGTCAGTAAATGCTAGCGGATGTATCTGACCCACATATTTGGTAGTGATGGGGTAAATGGTCGAGAAATGTCATCGATGTCACTGATGAGAGGTCGCTATCAATCAAGAGATTTTTTGTAGACTATACAAGGATAGGTAACGGACATAGCCCTGCGAATCAGTAAGCTCAAGTGGCAGTGGGCAGGGCACATAGCGCGTAGAACTGATGGCCGTTGGGGTAGAAAAGTCCTAGATTGGAGAACCTTCGACCAAAGGCGCAGGGTAGGACGTCCACCGACATGATGGACTGACGACCTTGTAAAGATCGCAGGATCGCACTGGATGTAGACCGCTCACAACGGGTAGTTGTTAAAAGCCATGGGGGGCCTATGTTCAGCAGTGGACGTCCTTCGGCTGATAATGATGATGATGATACAAGGATAAACCGACGTTGTTATGGGAATCATCGTTTGCACAAATGTTCTGATTTGACCATCATCATTATTCCTCTTTTTGTCACGTGTATTCGGTTACGATTATTTTAACAGTGTGGTAAGACGTCGGGAACCTCCATCGAGTACTTATTCTAATAACTATTTACCTGTAGGTAGTACTTAGGCGTTTAAAATAAAAATACCATGTTACTTCGATTTTTAATTCCATAAAAATTTGGTGCTTTAACCATAGCCAAATGGTTAAAGATTTTACCCCCGAGATCAGTTTTACCTACGGACAACAGCATGTCAAGGTAAACGTGGTATCTTATGTACTTGCAATAAAGGTAAGTTTTAAATAAAGATGTATAACCTGATATGCTGGCGTCGGTACTTACTTATTTTTGACTAACCAAACGCCACTTTAGACGCTTTCCTTTACTGAATTTTACCTTCAAATCGTCACAACCCTACCGAAAGCCGCGCGGGGGTGCATTTATGAAGCTTGTTATAAGATGGTTGGCCAATCATTTCGCGTTTTCATTGGTGTAAACGCGCTCAAACGTCACCACCACTATTTGCGGGGACACTAAAATATGATTTACTTCCACTTTATTATTGTAAGGACATTAGAACAAACAGATTGCTGTTATTTCTGTATTTTGTGTCTATAAATTCTAGGATTGTACATCTGTCTTAATTATTATTAATGAACTAGTGAATAAATAAGCACTCCACTTTGTTTAAAAGAACCTGCGTAGTCGTGTACTTACATAAAATATTCAAATCTTTTAAGTATTTTAACGACATTACAGCAGTAACGCTAAGTCACGATTAGGGAAACTATATTTAGAAACGGAACAGTTTATGAGAACCTTAATTATAATATTGTAATGAATTCGTCATCGTAAAAATAGCCTTAACGGCTGCGCGGCCATTAATAGAGTAATCCTACGTAACACCTGTTGATTTACAAATAAAGAATCTCTGGAGAACGTGAACTGGCACAATAGTAATTAGTTTGGGGATCTTTTGGCTTAAAAACGTATTGATATTCATTATGTCGTTTATCCTTAAGAAACGTATAACCGTGCCATATACCAAAGCTGAAATAGGTACAGTTTAAAATGTCCATAAGTTTATTAAAGCTCTGTAGCACGTACAGTGCGACAAAGATCTTCTGGCCAATAGATGACATTGGCAGGGGGCGCTAGCATTCAATAAGGTAGCCAGAGCAAGAAAATATCCCTTGATTCAGGGAGTCTATTATTTATTAGGGTCTTTTTTACACATCCATGGCAAAGCTAAACAAAAGATTTCTTGGATGGAAATGTCGTTGAAGGCATTTTCTACCATATGATGCATATCATGTATGTTCCACCTATTTTAGGCGCAAAACAATTGTAATAATAAAATTAAAACTTTAACTTTAAAAACCATTGAAAATTAAAACTTTATTCAAGGTGTTTATCTCTACGGTATTTAAAAACAATCATATTAATAGTTTACACAGAACACGTACAAAAATAAAACAAAAGGGAAACTCGTAAAATCCCTTGTAGGATTGGGGAGATTTCGCAACACTTGATCTGGCAACCACATTTTTGAATGTGACAGCGTTAGTTCCGACTGTTACCGTTGGCCAAAAGATCCGTGTCGCACTGTACTGTGTAATGACAATGGTGAGTTAGTTTATTTGAGGCGAGGAGACGTTTTTTGCTGATTCTCAGTAGGTATAACGCTGATCTTGAGGACACAACCATATCTACGCGAACCCCTTACGAATAGTTCTTAATCTCAGTTTAACGATTGTTTTACTACGGCCCTCTTAGCTTAGATAATTTACAACCAGCTTAGCTACGCTTCCGATTGAGTTGTCCAACTTTTACCCACTAAAACTATAACGGACAGGCGTAAACACAACGTTATATTGTATGTATTTCATTATCCATTGAATGTGCCTTCGTTTTATAACTTACACGGTATTTGGATCAGAATTTTTTTGTTTGTTTGTTTTTCTATTGGCCGTCGTAAATATTTTAGAAAAAAGATTTATTGCTTTGTCTGTTAGATGATTTACAATTTACTAGTAAAGGCCACTGCACTTTTGGACACACCTCAAAAAATTAACACCAACCACCAAACTGATAAGGGAATTGTTTCCAAATTTATTGTTTGTTCTTTGATACCATGATCAGAGGCCTTACTCTGGACACAAAATCCGATCCAATGGTTATAGCCATCCCTGTCACTCATACCAGGCCGTGTATGCGTGTGACAGGGATGGGTATATTCATTGGATCGGGTTTTGTGTCCAGAGAAGGGGGCAGTTCTTTAATTATCCTAATTCATCTAATATCTCCAGAAAATCGCCCCACCCAATTTTTGCATTGAAAATCACACTCCTAACCAAATGCACTATCTTCTATTCCAGCATCATCCTGGAACCAGTCCCCACAAGAAGAAGTAGACAAAGCGAAGCTGGTCCGTCAGCCGCGTCGTGACGAGACCGGCAAACCGCACATCAAGCGGCCCATGAACGCTTTCATGGTCTGGGCCAAGGATGAACGCAGGAAGATACTCAAAGCCTGCCCAGATATGCACAACTCCAACATCTCCAAGATCCTGGGGGCCAGGTGGAAGGCCATGTCGAATGCGGAGAAACAACCGTATTATGAAGAGCAGTCGCGACTCTCTAAACTGCATATGGAGAAGCACCCTGATTATAGGTAAGGTTTTGACAGATTCTTACAAAAATAACTATTATAGAAATAAATCACTTAAAGAAACAACCATAGTTGCTTGTGCGCACCCAATACCCGCTTAAGACTAACATTTCGAAGTTCCAAAATGCATTATTATAAACTGGGATGTCAAATATACCAATTTCTTGTACTCACTTAAAACACAACATACTTTTTAGTACAGCACTAAACATTGAAACAGAAGACGATTTAGTGTCACAATTCACAACAGCTAAGACTTCTGATTCTTCTAAAGTTACACTGTGCCTTTTCTCAACTGTTCTTATCTCAACTTCCAGGTACCGACCTCGACCAAAGAGGACTTGCATAGTCGACGGCAAGAAGATGCGGATATCAGAATACAAGAACCTCATGCGCTCACGCAGACAAGAGATGAGGCAGCTGTGGTGCCGTGACGGGGCTGGTGAACTCGGCTTCCTTCCCTCTTTATCCTCTCCTGGTCCTTCCAACTCTTCCCCCCCTCCGAATGGAGGGAACTACATGAACCCCGCTTTCTCCCCTCCACTATCGCCTGGTGAGGAGGATTGAGGGTCGGCGCGCGGCTGGCCGTATCCGCACGCCGCGCCTCTGTCTCTCCCTCCCTCCCACCACCCCTGGTAAACTCTGGAACCTTCTAGAAAGTCAGATGTAAGGTCAGACTTTCTACTTCTATATAAGGCTGGGCTTTTAATTGTGGCGAGTGCGTAGGCTATGTACAGTGATGATATACCATCCGCCACATTTGAAATGTTTTTATCTTCAGAAGACGGTGAAAAGCGATAAAGTTATAAGCTTTTAACTATGAGGGTAGTCTTAGATATGGTGCACCGTTCATCGAGTGTTAAGATTTGCAAAGACTTTAGCGTAAGTAAAGGTGGAAACTTGAATCTGTATAGATATCTCATTCAATTCTATGTAATCTTTTGCGATTTTGCTAGATGCGTGAAGGAGAAAGCACGAACTCGCTTTAAGCTTCGAGTAAGTCAATTTTATACGCCAGTGACTAGATTGGATCTCTCGGTTTTAATACATTTGTATTATGAGATTATTCCATTAGTGATTAATTAAGAAAATGAGACATGTGCACCCTGTATTTGTATTCATAAATTATCGCATTATTTTTTCTACTTACAGGTTTGATACTTTTTTGCAGCAATTGATATTCTAATTTCGGGGTGTACAAATTCTCGTACCCTTTTTTAAATGGCTTGTTAACCCTCTAAAGACCGGGTTGTTATAATTCATAATTGATATTAAAATTAGATATGGCACACAATACCCTATGAAAGTGCCAAACATGTATTAAACCAACAAATAGACAATTAGAAAAATGTACATAGATCACTTGACTTCAATATTTATCAATAGGGCGATGGATTAATTGGATTTAAGGATTTTGTAAATAAGTACAATTCCCCTTGTAGATAGATACATAACGGTTATATCAGTGTTTGGCTATAATAATAAATTAAGTTACATTTTAGTTGTAGCTTAAGATATAAATTAAAATGTTGTGTGGCCATGTAATATAGTAGCTCGAGATTATAAACTTATCGTTGTAATATTGTAGATGATCTAGAAATAAGCGATTAAAATGTATCAAACCAAAAAATTGAAGCGGAAGGCTTGAAAATTTTTAAGTGTTTTGAACACAAACTGTTAAAATCCAGTGAGATCTATTAAAGCATAATGATTGTAATAAATAAAAATACTCATAGATATAGACCTGTTTGAAATAAGTAGCTATTATGCGATTTTTATCATCGTGTATCGTAAGTAATTGAAAAATACCTATCAAGTACATAGTTAACTTTGCAAGTAATCGACGGTTTTTGTAAAAATACTAGTTATTTGAAAATGAAAAAAAAATACTGCCCATGTGCGGAAATGTCTATGAAGTTTCGTATTACAAAAATAGAGGAAATGTGGTCAATTTAAACAGTGTCAATTCTTTACGTTTATGTTTTGGTGATGACAGTTTCATTAATTTGACACTTCATAACCCACCGGCATTTGTGGGTTAAATAGTGCAAAGCGACAAGCTACATCTGCTGATTAAAATTGGAACTAGATTTTATAAAAGGTTCAATGGATCAAAGTAACACTCTTGTCGTTTTGTACCTAAACTAATTTTAAATTAATACAAGATATTCGCTTTATCAAAACGTGCAATTTAAATAGTAGATTATAGAATTAAGCTGTAGCATGTACAAGCATAATATCTACTTAATAATAATTACTAGATCAACATGTATAGTGATTTATTGTAAAATCAATTTGAGGTTGTTTCACGAAGTCGTTGATTGCCATTTTTTTATTTTGTTATTTATTTTTCTAATTATAAAACTTGTTTTTTTTTCTTCTCATAATATTATAAGCTGTATGCCAGTAATACTGAACTGTAGTGTTAAAATAGTATGCGTAGGTAATGTTATGTGTAACGTCAATATGTAATAAGTATGAGTAGCGTGTATTATTCTTAGTAAATGTATAAGGTTAGACAGTGACGTTAAATTATTTATTTTTATGTTGAATTCCTGTAAATAGGCGATATTTTGATGTAAACGTTAGTAGTGGTTATATAATGGTCGACACATAGTTTTTGATGAGTACGTGTAGATCTCGATCTAATTTTCACTGTTTCTTATTTATTTAAGACGAATTTCATGAGAACGACTTGCCATACGTTGTACTATGTTCTAAGTTATGTACTTAGAGTTTTAACCTACAAAATGTACTTAAAACCAGATATTGTTATTTTTTAGTTTAAACTACATGAATCGGTTTGTTATCCCATACCAGTGTAACTTTAGCATTCGAAATCTTTCAAATGTGTAAGTAGATAGATTTAGGTTTTATTACCTAGTGTAAACCAGGACACATCATTTAAAAATTGTGCCAAAACCCAAAAGTATATTAAAATACCTAAAATATTTAAAGCGTTTGATTTCCTGACACCATAGAATAAAACCTCTTTAATTTATACATTTCAGCTCGTATAAAATAATTCAAATTCAGTAGGTACTAAAACGTGATGAAAGTAAAATATTTTTTTTAAGTGGTTAATATTATAAAAACGCAAGAAAATATATTTTAAACCCACACGGATGTGTTTATCAACATTATCTAGTCTTTCTTTTGTTTACGCGACCGCCAGCAGCCTATCGATACCTGAGCGTTTTAATTATTTTGTTTTGTTTAAAATCAGTTGGTTGCTGATTTGACTACTGTACTTACTTTTATTTAGTGCATATTTTGTACGAGTGATGGCGCCACTAGGAATGGAACTAAAAATGGAGTTGTTTCCTTCCGGTCAACGCGCGAGTAGTAGGTAACTGAATCAAAGTAACAGTTTACCCGCGACTTTCTAACAGTTCTGAAGATTTACGAAGTTCGTTGTAAGGCCGCGTGTGAACATATCGTGTGACTAGTGTGTGTATGTGTGTGTGTGTGTGTGTGAAATAATCTTCTCGTCTTTTTGGAATTGGTTGAATTCTTTATCCACGGAAACTCAAGCCGAAAGTGATGAAGGTGTTATGCTTTTTGGGTAAGTAAATAAAGTTAGTTAATATGTATTAGTTTTTTATTGATCTTGAGAAACGAGTTCATGTCACATTTTTAATAATCGCAAATATAACTTTGTCCTCCATACAAACACTTTGAAAAACAAAGTTATTTTTGCTGTCACCAACAGGGTTCAGCAAGATGTCCCAAAAGGTTAATTTCCTGAGATGGAAAATAAACTCGTGTTCTCCCTTCGGTGACTGTGGCCTTACTCTGGACACAAAACCCGATCAAATGATTACAGCCATCTCTGTCACTCATACCATGCCGTGTATGCGTGTGACAGGGATGACAATATTCATTAGATCGGGTTTTGTGTCCAGAGTAAGGCTGCTGATTTCTCGTACATCTCTCAGACGACGATAGAGTTTAAGTGCTTTTCCAACGTGTATGCCGTATTCATTTTAATCAGTCAGGTATCAAACGACTCCAGGGAGTCGCATAACAATGGAATTTCTATTGTGTCTCGTTCACACATACTTGACGAGTTAAAGTGACCCTAGTGGGTCTACCATGCAAAAATAGAGTATCACTGACCTTAAAAAAACGACCTGTATGTATGTGACATCGTTGAAATTGGATAATATTCGAGTATGATGATCTGTCTAGCCTTTTAAGCACGTGTGCAAAAAAATTACATCTACAATATTTTTCCAACAGATTCCTCGAAAACTGGAAGTCGTATCGAGACGTTTTTTTGGTGCAGTCAGGTATATTCTAACTTAAAGAATATTGAAAGTTTCATCAAAATCGGTTTAGTATTTTTCGAGATATGTGTAAAAACGTAAAGACAAAAATTTTGAAAAAATATATTTAACTTCTTCTAAAAACTGGATATGGATAGACTATTGGTGTGTAAGCTTGACGTTGTGCACCAACTCCAAATGAATTTGGTTCTCCTAAATAGAAGACCAATGCGTTATTTAGTGAGTTTTTGAATGCGGTTTTTTTTCATGACTTTACAGAAGTTATCATCAATGTTTAGCAATAAACCTCAAATACCTGATTAAAAATTGCGATAAGGAATTAAAAAAATATGACTTTTTTGGGGTAGTAAAATTTATTAATAATATTACATTCAAATAATCACATAATACACGTATAATTCAGATTATGTAAATCATTATGTTAAGATGGCTACACATATTGCACTTATAAAAATATTTTGCTCTTTTCATAACCTATTTACAAAACAATGCATAGGTATGTACTAAAGATTAAAACAGTAGCCAGAATAGCGGAGACCAGCCATAGACTAGAATTTTAATGTTAAATACATTGATTTGATTGATAACAAGATAAATTAACTTATTTCATTTTATAATTGTTTTTTTTTTATACCAATGCGATTGTCAGTGGTTCTTTTTATCATTTTGTATGAAATAAGTGATAAAGCGCTTTTAAATCTACAAAGAATAATAAATATGCGCCAGACAACACACAAATTGTCTTGTTTTCGAAATAAGGAATTCATACCAGATAATGATAATGAAGGGGGCGTCTCCCATATAAACATATAGACGTCCATGTCTTAGGTACAAATGTTCTTGCTCGTCACATTAACATTTGCCCTTGCGGGATTCGAACCCGCGACCGCTGGCATAGTAGTCAGGTGCGCTCACCACTACACCAAACGCGTCACCTTGGAAAAATAACGTACGGATTACTTTTTACATGTTATTTGTAATTCACTGGAGTGACTGGACTATTTGGTGAAGGAAGGCATAAAGCGGCGGATAAACGGGACCGACAAACCAGGCAATTGTGTAAGGCAAACGTATTCATTTGACAGTTCAAAACGTACGATATGATTTGACATACGACAAAGAACAATAGGTTTGACAGATCATATCGTACATTTTGTACTGTCAAATGAATACGATTCCTTTACACAATTACCCCTCTGTACGAACTAGTTGTGTGCCGTACTGGCTATTTTTTGGAATTGGAATATTTTGGTATTCTTTATAACGGTCTTCCGACTCGAGTTGTAATTTAAATCTTGTTTTTAAACAATGTTCTAGTATTCGTTTAAAGAAAGTCTTCCGACTCCGGACCTTATTTGTTTTGTTTTTTGAAAGAATTTGCATAATATTCCAAAATTAATAAATACGGTACATCAATAGCTCATACAGGTTCGTCGGTCCAGGTTACCTACCACTTTGTCTTCACTCTATGACTAAGTATCTACGGGTAGATCTATCAAATTGTCTATGGGTGATCTCCAGACATTCGATTCATTCATGATTACAAAATTAAGTACAATATTGTAAGGTGTACTTACATGTAAACAACATTACGTATACAAATATATTTTTGGTAGGTATTATGGTAAAGGCGATTAACTAGAATGCTATAAAAATATTAACAAGCTTTGTTTGAATTTATGTACAAAAGTATGATACATTTAGCGCAAGCTATGCGAATAAATACTAAAATGTGCTTTGTGAAAGCATCAACTATAAGTTTTAATTACTTGTAACTCACAATATTATCCTAATTAAATAACTAACGACCTTACCACAAATAAATAAACAAGGTTTAAACAACTGTTTAAATGTTATGCGGCTAAAATAAAATGTATATCACAATTATATCATTTGACTTGATTGACGTTGATTTTATAATAGCCATATTATATTTAAACAGTGTTCGAAACCTTGTTTAATTATTTGTGGTAAGGCAGATAGTGTTTGCATGATGAGATTTACCATAGAATAATCTTAACACGTTCCGGGACACTACTCCAGACACAATAGATGTTTTATTGTTTTCTCGTCTGTAGGCGGGCACTGTCCCGGAACGTGTTAAATTTATTGCTACTTTCATTGTAGTAGAAATAACGAACCAAAACATAAGTCATGGCTCAAGAGTGTTTGTTTGTTTTAACTTCAAACAAAATGGCATCAAATTAATGAGCAGTAAAATAATAAATAGAAATTAACAACTACTTACATTTAAAAGAAACATAATTATTGGCAGTATTTAGGAAGACAGTGTTTAATACCTTTTCATAAAGGTTGAAACTCATTTAAGTTCTGTTATTCTATTTGTTATTTATATTTAAAATAGATATGTTGAAACATAAAATTGAGTGATATATTTTCAAACAAAAGATTTTACGCTTAGATTCATCCATTTATTTATGTTAATCATAGCTCATGTCGAGTAACGATAGACGTGCCTTTCTATTTTATTTGCAAAAAGTCAAGCATATTTTTTATACAATTACAGCACTCTTGAACAAATGACAAAGGATGTAAATCGGATTCGATTCGAAAAAACAATATATTCGAATGATTACCTAACAGATATTTTATTCAGTTGAATATCTAACACATATTTATTCAGTTGTAATACTGATAGGTATTACGTTAAAAAATAACAATTGATAAAAGACAAACACACGTTTAAACAAACAATATCCTCCGGAAATAGAATAACAAGTTTTAAGTACATTAAAGAAAATGGCAACATCAAATTAACAGTTTTATTACGGGCCTGATTTACAATTGCTGTTTTTTTTTGGTAGTTTAACTGACAAATATTTCATACAAAATGTGTTCTTTATTTTTATTCATTACTTGATTACTTTTTGATTGTAAAACAGGCCTTAAGGCTTAAATATTTTTAGCTATTCGCTCGCGTAGCACTGATTATGGTTAACATTACATATAATGACTTTATTTTTACGAGAAATCGGCATTTCATAGATTCGCTCTAATGCTGTATGTAAATGAATTCAAACTTCTTGAATTTGTAAATTTTCTTATACAATTTTCTGTTAAAATTGTCAACGTCAAAATAGCAACATCTGAGCGGCTTAATTATAGTGACTTTTTGTAACTATACTATGTTTAACACGTTCCGGGACAGTGAACGTCTACAGGCGTGAAAACAATAAAACATCTATTGTGTCTACAATAGTGTCCCGGAACGTGTTAAGTTACAAACGATTACTTAGGGCAAGTCGGGCATAGTTTAATTTTATTCACATCTAAGCACGGCCCGTGGAATATGTGTCCGCATTTGAAAGCCCACAAACCGCCATCTTGAATCAATATTTCATTTTGCAACGGCAAACCGCACAGTGTACAATCCGTATTGTGTTTGTAAATGTTTGTTAAGTTATTAACTATGTCTTGAAAGGAAATACTATTTAAGTTACATACGTGGTCTCCGCTTTTCGTACTGTCTGATATATCAGCGATTTGACTAGGTGGTATTAGACCCCAATGGACCGTTTTAGCAGCAACTATTAGAGGAACAGCTGTGTTCTTTATCTGTCCGTTTGTGGTGTTCCGGAGAAGATTGCAGATCTGGAAATGGAAAAGCGGAGTTATACTTTAGTATCTTGAACATTTACATAGTAGGATTACAAAATAGAGGTGATACTTTTATAAATTATGGGTAGATTAGATTTCCTTCCAAACAGTAGTACACTAAATTACTATTAGAAAACTTCATAATAAGAATTACAATAATAATTATGCAATACCACATCATATGATATTTAATAATAATAATAAATATACTTTATTGCACACCATAAACAATAAATAATACAGAAACATCTTAAATATTAAATAAGAGTCCAGGCGGTCTTATTGCTTGAAGCAATTTCTTTCAGACAACCTTCAGGTAAGGTAATTAGAATTACTATTATTGCGTCTTAAAAAGCTAAAAATGTAGGTTTCTTCTATTAAAATAATATTAATAAAGTATTTAATGTAAACATCCCACTGCTGGGAAAATGTCTCCCCTCAACTAGGAGGTGGTATCACATACTTAATCGCGCGGAGGGGTGTTTCAAGGCAAGCGATCAACCTTGCTGTCCTTTTTTATCAAGCCGCCCATTAAGGACTCTGACTAAGCTTAACGACCTAATAAAGTATATATAAAAAACTTACGGCTGCTCTAGAGTCCTCAAAATCGTATGTGCTGTACAAAGTCGCCGTCAACTGACTAGTGATCGTGACGTCATACTTTTCGTACATCGCAACCAGCATAGCCGTGTGGTAAAACTTCATAGACAACTCTCCTAGGTCAATCAACTTCGCGTGTTTCCTCAGAACATTTACCGCGTTTTTGCCACCAACAGATTTAATTATGAGAGCTCCTAAGTCGTCCCAACTCAGCATGTCTTTTACAGATATGTGGTGGAACTTCTTGTTGCAATTCAAACACATATTTGCGTGTAACGTAGCATATAACTGTATAGCTCTGTCCCAGCTCTCTAACGTGAACTGTGGCAAGAAAGAGTGAAGCAAACTTTCGTCCAACATTTGTAGAAGTATCCTCAACACATTCAACAGATCTTCATTCCTTCTAAGATACAATATCTTCCTCCATAGATACGGCATTCTTTTACACGTTTCGTAACATTGATCACGAGATTGACTCATCCATTGTCGTTCTATAAATTCATCGATCAACTCCGAAAATACAGGCGCTTGATGCGTCCTCGTGTATGGCAACGGGTAACCACATTCACACCCTGTATTTGACAGCTTTTGTGTTTTCATATTCACGGATATACACGAATCCACAAAATACTTGTACATCTCTTCATCTTCTATGATAGAATCCAACAAATCCTTCTTCCTATCTGTACTGCTCAGATAAATTAAAAATATATTATTCGGAACAAATTTAGATTCCTCCGCATCACCCACAGATACACAATATTGCTCTAATAATAACATAAGTTCGTAGATCTGTCTAATATCACAGGCATCGCTCTCGATAGTAGAAACTAAATTCGATCGTTCAGATTCCTTACCGACTAAACTTAATCTATAATATTGATACAGTGATTTGCATACTCTGTCCTTGTCTTTTTCTTTTACTAAGCTAATATTGTTTACTTCTATGGCTGGTTGACTAGATTCCTTGTAAATAATATCATCATCTATCATATTTGGTTCATATTCAGCATCAGGAGGTATAACTCTCTTGGGAAGACTCAGTTCCTGAACTGGGTGTTTATCTACACTCAGATTTTTCATTTTTCCTTCAAAGTCTTCCCACTTTTCTTTCAACATCTTTTTACTTGAAGTGAACTTGTCTGACACAGATACACTTATATCTTTAAAAGCTTGTAATGCCTCCGGTGATAATGTTGTAAACATATTGTCATCTATCTTTGGAGAAGTGACATCATCATCTAAGTGTGCTGATTTGTGATATGTGTTATCAACAACATAAATACCAGACTTCATTTGAGTAGCTTCATTTGTCTTCAAACTGTCAAACTTATCAAGAACATCTTCTATACTTTTTACTTCTGTTTTTTGTACTTTGTCTCTCAATCCTGCTAAGATGTGTAATTTATCAGACAAATCGCTATCAAGCAAATAATTTCGAAACAAGGAGCATAGTTCAGTACAGAGTACATACTTCTCATCGATATAACATTTCACTAAAAACTTTTGGAGTTTCATATACCTCATAGTAACTAGAGAGCCGTTAGCTAGCCATAAATAGATCATGTCATGGTACACTTTACAGTCAACAATATCTTTGTATGAAAACCACATCGTATCATCAACATTATTGAGATTCAGAAAATACAGAGCATCTTTTTTAAACGAAAATATGGCACTATTCATGCTGTATATTCTTGGGAAGTTTATTGATTGTCCTTCCCCATCTTCATCAATAGTTTGTTTACTAACATTCTCATTTGTGTATGACTCAACAGACACTATTGTCAAAGGTTTTTTGGCTAAAACTTGTTTGTACTGGTGTGTTCTATTTACAGTTCCATCTATAGACGCTTCCCATAAACGAGAAGATGGCCTCGCACAGTATATGAGTGTGTTTTCTAGTTCTTTGCTAATAGCAAATCCTGTGTCACCATCTACTATGTTGTATTTTTTGACTTCGGTTATATCTTGGTTGGTGTGTGTTGTGTTGAATGGAGTCTTTTCTTTGTTGTAAAAGCAAGCTCCATATTCGCCATCTCTTAATTTTTGTCCTATTTGTCTGTATTGTTCTTGAGATGTGTCACAGATGTAGCATCTTGTGAGGGTGGACACTAAGAGCATCGAAGCTTTGACATCTAGCTGACAAATCCTTGAATCCAAACTCATTATTGTCTGTGACGAACTTTGGAACATGGTTTTGGCCTGGAATTTACAAAATAAACAGTTTTATTAAACTGAAATGAGGCAAGGTCAGAAAGTACTTCATTACTCACAAGCTGTGTAAATAATACTCCACTGTCCTTGAGTTATTCATTAGAAGAAGTGATAATACATTTTTATTGAGGTAATTTATTTGAATAACCAGGATTTTTTTAAAATATACCATTAGCATCATATACTTACAATAAAGCCTTGCAATTGTAAGACAGATATTTTTCCAACATCATCACCAGTGAATAGCATATTATTTGCACTCCAGATCATAGCTGTGACTTCGTTTCCTTGGTGTTCTTTAGACGTGACCGTCGAGTGACCGCCACTGAGTGACTGGTCACAGGCGGTCACTGTGACTATACCTCGTCCATTTGCAAAGCTAATGTGTTTTTCTGTTGCTGATATAGCCAGCCGAGTTACTGCTCCATCCTATTAAAAAACAAGATTATTGAAATTAGCTCCTTGGAATATAATTTCACATGTTAACAAGCCATTAAAAAGATAATTACTCTTAAAGTCCTCTTTAAAACAGTCACTTTACCTTGTTTGGTATAAGTTGTATAAATTCACAGGGGTTTCTGTTGAAGACATAGATGCCTCCGCTGGTGGCTCCGAACGCAATTAATGTTTTGGAGATATCAAAACATGTGTACTGTAATACAAAAAATAATAATGTAAGTTGATAAAAAATGGCATATCAATTTTGAAAATATAAAAAATAAGGTCCCACTAAGGTAAATGTTATAGAAAAATATGGTTTCCTTCATGTATCTATTTACTTCACTAAACATGTGTGAATTTATGCAGCATATCATCACAAATTTTTTCATTAAAATGAAACCTATATTGTTGATATCATTGGATATTCAGCAAAAGTAATTTTATGACTGAATGATTTTAACAAGAAGTAGAGTAAATTTCGGGAAACATCGGCAATTACATGTCAAAATTAACTTTACTGATAAATGAGCCTGAGTATTGGTTTAGTGAGACATATAATAACTTACGGATTACGGATTTTATAGGCATGTGGTAAAAATACTGTACTACTACTGATAGGTTCTGTCTACTCTTCACTTCATTTCAATGAGAGACAACCTTTAATTACATACAAAAAAATAAGTTATGATAACCCTTGAGATTCACTTACAACACTCGTTAATTCTTTGATAATTTGCCAATAAGAGAGAAAAATAAACGAATGACTAACCTTTATACGCTGAACGGTTTTCAATGGAAACCTTATAGTTTCGGTGATGTCAGGCAATTCTTGCAATATATACGGAGGTAATTTCGAAGTCATTGTTGTGTTTTCTTTAGTAAAACGTATTGAAACACATTTTATTTAATGATAAAATAAATCTGAAACCTACAATTTCTTCGCGATTCGCATTATTTTCATGAAATGTCATTATGTCATCAAATGTCACTGTCAGTGTCATAAATGGTTGGCTGTCATTTGTTTGACACTTACTTGACACTGACATTTTTACTCATAATTTAATAGAAATAATAGAACCATCAGGCCCGCCTGGCTGTATGAGCTCAAATGAGCTCTTTTATGAGCTAAATCAAATCATCTCTACAACCAACTACAACAAAACAATCAAAATTTTAGTGGAATATTTTTCAAGGATTAATAAAAATTAAACACATCATAGTTTGAAAATATGTTTTTGTTAAAAATATGTATGACCGAGTTTACTTCTTTAGAGAAGCAATAAGTTGCAACAATACAAGTGTAGATAAATTTGTAATTATTGCTTGCTTTATTTAATAAGGCGTTATTTACACGAAAGTTTCGTCTATAACAACCACTGAATAGATGGTTTAGACTAAGGCTTTAAACTAAATCTTAAAGGTTTGTATCTACAAGATGTTATAATAGAGTGTGCTTCATTGAAACAATAGTTGTTCTAAATAAATAACCAGGGTAACGAGAACTTTTTTTTTTTTTTTTTTTTATTTAGTATGGGTTTGCTCTTGACTCCAGACCAAGCCAAGTGCGACTAAGACGGTTTTATTTATTTTACTTTTACATCTTATTCCTTTGGTAAAATCAGAAACATAGATAATTCGTTCAGATCTATTGATAATCTCTATGAAAGGGGAATACACTTAGAAAATAAGTAATTACTTACTATCAGTTAGTAAATTATGATGTCAAAGGTTATCTCGTTTAAAACGAGTAACTAAACGCTACCACATTTCATTTACTTTGTTGCTTTTAAGGCGATGTATTTTTTATTAGGGATAAGCATACAATTAAAATTAAAAGTATGATAATTCTCCCATGCCATAAAAAATGAAACTCTAAAGAAGTACTTCGTAATATCGTAGTTACTGCTATATTAATATAGGAACCGAGATATAATATACCCGATATCGCTCACCACAAAAGGCAGCTTTCTGAACACGTCATTTTTCAAATACAGACCAACGATTTCTTTTAGCAGTGCAATGTAAAAACTAAGTAAGTAAGTACCTATGACGTACTTAAAAATAAATGAGATCAAAATAAAGATATTCAAAACATGTCACATACTAAATAATATTTTGTGATTTCGCACGGCAGTCAGAGTGCATGGAATGTTTCTTCTGGCTAAGTCATGAAATAAAGTCTAGAAAAAATTTTAACACAAGAAGTCACAACAACATTTTTACACGAAGAAAATTCTGATGACGTTACGTGAGGTCATAAAACAAATAAAACTAAAGATGCTTAATTTTGTCTGGGCCTTAATCACATTTGCAACAATACAAAGTAAGTAAATGGGATCAATCAATACGAGCTATCTAGGTACGAAGACGGTTCAAGTATTCCGAGCTCGTCATTTGTACTGCAAATATCTGTTAAAATACAAAACAAAATGAATTTGAAGTGCCTCAAATTTTTCTTTACGCTGTTCATTGTAAAATTGGTGACGTGTAAAAGTTTTACTGTGGTTCTAGATACAACTGTTTCAATGCAAGATGAAATTGATATCATTAGGATGAATATAGCATCTCTCACCGATATTATGAGAAATAATCCTGAATTCGAAGAATTTACCGTGGTCCCGTTCAATGATCCAGGTAATAATAGTTTGAGTGTTTTAATAAGTAACTTATTAAAAATTAACAAGTACCGAATACAGTGAACCTAATTTAAAATAAAAGTACTCCAAACTATAAATGTTACATATAAACAAAAGACAAATGCGTTATTTTAAGATTTTAAGCTATTTTTTTGTCGTCAGTTTATTAAAAAATCCATAATTTGACACATGTGATCAAATATTATCCAATTCCAACGTTTTCACATACATACTTACATGTCCTTTTTGAAAACGGTCAAAAACTTAAAAATCTGTAAATTATAAAATTGTGTAACGAACATCAATGAACGAACACGACTTTATGTAAAAAGATTAATACTTAATTACAGTACTAGTTGCGATTTTTACCACTAATAAGATCTAGCATTTAGATTCTTAGAATCATAAAAAATTGTGGACAAAAAGATAGGTAAGTTTTCTTAAGATCGTTTTTAAGATTTTTGAATATGGTTTTATAAGTTATCCTTGTTTATCTCTTGTATAATCTATAAAATAAATAAATTATTATAATGTATATAATAACTTTGAACATTTTCTATGCATAATAACCTTCTAACTCGTCAAGTATGTGTAAACGAGACACAATAAAAATTCCATTGTTATGCGACTCTCGGCATTCGTTTGATACCTGACTGATTACATAACTTTTTTAGAGGCGGGAATATAAGCACAATTCGAGCTCAAATCTAATGTAGTTGAGCTCAGTGTACTTACTAGCTGGTTAAATGTCAATTAAAAATAAAAGTAAAAAAATATTTGGCGGGAAATGCGGTGATTTCTTTTAATCTGTGTGTGTGACTCTGAGGGAGTGAGGGCGCGAAAGATACCTACTTTTTTTACTTTAACTGACTGATTTTTGCGCGGCGAAAGTGCGGACTGTGTGTTTTTTTTGTTGATACCTATATTTTTTTTTCAGACATCGGTCCACCGATCATATCCACAAATCCCCATAGCTTGATAAACTTTTTTAACAGAATATCAGCAAGTGGAGGAGACGAGTGCCCTGAAGATTCCTTGTCTGGAATCCAGACAGCATTAGAAAACAGCAAACCGAATTCTTTCATATACGTCTTTACTGACGCTTTTGCAAAAGATATCACAAAGTTTGGGGAGATTGAACGATTGTGCAGAAATACCCAAAGCCAGGTAAACATTTTATTTTTATGTACGATTTTGCCCGTCCTGTATGAAAACTTTTATAATAGCCGCCACACCCAACTACGGTTTAGAAAATAAGTAAGTGAAATAAAAGAAAAATATTACATTACCAACGTAAGATTTTTATTTAAATATTTATTAAGGTATGGAAGTAAGTAATAATAAAGTGTTTGAATTTTTTTAGGTGGTGATTTTCTTGAGTGGCAGTTGTTCAGGGACTGAACTTAGGACATTGGGGAACGTTAATATTTACTATGACATCGCAAAAGCGTGTTCGGGAGCCGTCTTCAAGTTTGACTCCGTTAACTTAAGAAAGGTTTGTATATAATTTCGAGATACATCTCTTCGATGGTGGAAAAAAGTAGTATCCAACACCTAGGGCGGCTACAAATCCAACAAAGCGAAAATCATTGTAGTCGGTCCACCCATCGGCTTTATTTTGTGTATAGAAAGAAAAGATATAAGAAGATAGATAATAACTTTGTTTACATATTCCAAAAGTACCTTCTTTATAGGTGTTATAGGCATATAAAGATAAAGATACAGATAAAGATAGATGATAAAGGAGTTAAGTTTGTGTTAACATCCCCATACCAAGAATTTATCGTATGCGCCATTGTTGAGAAAAAATAACTAGCTAAGTATACCTGGGCCTTTATTTTTGAATCAGTCGCGTCAAGATGGCGTGTGATATACAATGTTTAAAGTCGAATTTTGGAATGAAAACCAGTTGTAAGTAATCTACACGAAAAGGATTTGAAAAATCATTGCTCAATTTTGTGAGTACTCACGTCTAGATTTTGAGTGATTTGAGTTGATTTTTGATGTGTTTTCGAACGAAAACGAGTGATTAAAAAAATAGGGCCCTGAGCTTATATATTTTTGAAGTCATTCTAATTAATAATAGTCCCCCTAGCCAATTTCGACTACCAGTGGCCAGTCATAACGACTAACCGACTGCGCGGGGCATATTATTGTGCACAAGTGTGTGCGCAAGCACAGGTGCACTCTCTATTCCTTTACCCTCATAGCCCGATGGGACAGCAATTTGACACGACCGGAGAGAGTTTAGGCGCAGGACGCGCGGCTTTACGTTCTTTCCGAGGCACGGGGGTGAAACACCGCCAACTTTTAAACTCCGGGCTTCCCTGAGAACTTCTGAACTGAAAAACCCCGGTACATATTTTTGTCCCGACCCGGGACCTCTGACGAAGCTTTAATCGTTTCTTATTAACAGTGTGTTGTTATTACTAAATATACATAGAACGGCTTTGCGACCAAGAAAAAATGTGTCGCAAATACAACGATAAGATTGTGGTGTATCCCTAACATTTTTATTTCGAAAATGAAACCGTTTGTATGAGTTGATGACAAGTGACAAATTCACGTGGCACGATATTTGTTCGTGGTGTCAGTTCCATACGCTAGTAATAGTAGTTCAATGCTTAAGTAATATAGCTAAGATAAGCAATGCACTTTAGTAAACAGTAATTTGATCCACGTGTCTTGATAGGGCCATCCACGAAGGCGCGCGCCGTTCATTTTTGATTGAGGAAAGCGCGGGGTGCGGGGTGTGTGGCAAATATTAAAATATGCAATAATAAACATTTTATAATTATAATAAATATCATCAAATATTGGCAGAAGCTAGCACAAATGTACTATAAACGATTATGACGAAAGTTGGCGCGCACCTCCGTGGATGGCACTATCTATAGCTAGTAATTTAAATACGTTCAATAAATGTCAACATAATATTAATTTATACCATGCATTATTGTAGGTATCCATAGTAGGTAAAGTAGCATACGAACACCCTGAATTAGGTATTGCAGATAAAATTTCAAGGTAACATAAAATATTGATATAATTAGCGAACTTAAATAATATTGTTTCAGGCTTTTAATTATATGAAGGAAATGATAAAAGCGGAATGGAATGACATCATCAACCACGAGCCTTTTACTGGATATAAACAATTTACCGTATGTATTTCCTATAATCTTGTTTCTATGAAATAATCTTAAATTAATAATATCTTTAGGCCTAACATGCATGCTCGATACCTTTTATCACGTCGATAAAATAATTTTATTTCCTGAACGACCATGCTTTCCCACATTTTTGGAACTGGAAAAGCAATAGGTTACATTCCACTAAGAACAAAATCACATCATGTCAATGTTAAATATTTTTAAAAATATCAATATATTATTATGTTATGTACTAAGGTAAGGTATTTAAATATGATATAAATATGCGCCAGACAACACACCCATTGTCTGGTTTCGTGGTAAGGAATTTTCTTCCTTGTGTTACGAAGTACCAGACAACGATTATGACGGGGGCGTCTCCCGTAAATACTTAAATACATATAACATCCATGACTTAGGTACAAATGTTCATGCTCATCACACAAACATTTGCCCCTTGCGGGATTCGAACCCGCGACGGCCGGCGTAACAGTCAGGAGCGCTAACCAATACACCAAACGCGTCGTCGAAATATATAGTATTATCTAGTTATTGAAATTTGGTCAACTAGCCATTCTCATTGCTTTTAAAAACAAAGACGTTTGAAATTTATGGATTGCTGCGATAAACAATAAAGAGGCGAGCCCGCAGAATTTTTTGAGATAGCGCATAGTTTTGGTAAGATTCTTAGCATATTATTATATATTTTTGTATAAAACAGTATGTAGTACTCTATTCTCACAATAAGATTGAATCTATTCTTTTTAAATATTTTTTTGATTAAAATAGAATCCCTTTTAATAACAATTATACATATACAGGGTTATTGGTAATTAGACCAGATTCTTACGAAGCAATGGGCGAGCTCATTTGCGACTATTTTAGATCCTATAATGTACCATCGAAAAGTCAACCATTTTGGAGCTACGTTTAAAGTTTAAAGAAAAAATATTTTCTTATTTTGCTGTATGTCTTACAGATTAATGTGGATTCTTTCACATCGGACCTATTGATTGCCATTTCGGGAAACTATCCAACTTTGCAAATGGTTGATGCTGCGGAAAATAGTCCTGAAATACAAAAAATCGTGGACACAAGACAGTCTTTGGTGAGTTGTTTCATAATATATCTTATTATTAACTTTAGTTTTCTTTTAGGAGGCACTTTAGAACTTACTATTCATCTATCGAGACCACGGCCGCCGTGCCACCAGGAGCTCCATTTTTGAATCACTCTCTTCAAGATGGCGAGTGATTTTCGTTCGAAGATAAATTAAAAGTCAATGAAAATAGCTCGTATTTGAACTAAAATCACTCGTAATATTGACGCGAGTGATTCAAAAATAGGGCCCCTGGAGTCTATATCGCTTGTATGTCACGCCGTGATTTGTTTGAAGTGGCCTATGCGTTCAATTGACTGACTGACTTAACCAGATTGGTGCGACATCATAATATATGCACGTTCGTTTGATTTTAGTAAGGTGGCTGAGATTTCCACCGTACTACGAAAATCAGCATTTCAGTGTTTCAATTTTTAATACCATTTTTCAAAAATAAATGACTTAAGTACAAATTTTCGTGCCTATAACCTAAACAATTGCCCCTTTCGGGATTCGAACCCACGACCGCCGAACCGAACGTCAGGAGAGCTGACCACTACACCAACCGCGTCGTCCATCGTCATCGTAATGTCAGTTGATTCACTCTAACTTGCTTTGTAATCAGAGAAATATTCATATACCTACATATTTATTTACTCTTTAATATATTAAACTAGGTCGTTCGTGTGGCAAATCTAAGGCCCGGTCAGTATACGGCCAGAATTAGATGCCAAGGGCTTACGTCGTTGACTGTTTACAAGAAGAGTCAAGTACCATACCAGTATGGATTCTCGACGAGGCTCCCGAACAGTTTGAAGGAAACTAGCCTTAGGCCTATGCCAGGTAGGTACTCGCATGTATGCAGATCTATGTGGCTGGCTATGTATTTGAAAAAAAAAACATACGAGTACGTAGGATAGAGTAGAAATTAGTTACAAAGTTTGCTGCCGGATTGTTCAAAATGTCTTTGTGCCTTTTAAATACAGTCCCCTCCGCCTATTTCAGGACCTCCAACTTAGATCCGGACGTTCTTTTTCGGAATTATTCATGGGGTAGCACAATTGGTAGTTCAATTTACTATTTATTTATAACGAATTTAATTAAATAAGGAACTAACGTTCTTTTTGTATAAAGTATTGGGCAGATAACGCTAACCAAAACTTATCAGACATTAATGTTAATGTTCGCCATTTAATTGTATACGTTGAAACTTACTTATATAAAATAAATATTTTAACAGGACGCTTGAACTATATGCTCATAGTAATACCGCAAGGCAATGACTTCAAAATAACATCAATGGAGATGCAGATGAGTGACGGCAGTGAGAAGAAATTATTATCTGTCGAAGAGAGTCAGATACACAGAGGGTTTTATACGACCAGTATGATGGTGGAACAAGCAACATCTTTTACTATTTTGGTAAGGAATAAATATTTTAATTTAACTGTCTTTTAAAAATATATATAAAAAGTTTGTTCACACAGCATGGCAATCTTTGAATTCCGTATTTTGGATTCCTCGTATTTTGTGTTTTGGAACATTCGTATGTGATTTTATGTGCAACGTTAGTCGTGAAAATTTAATATAATCAAAAATAGCTAAAATTAGAGCAAAAAACAGACAATTGTACAGTTTACAGGGCAATAAAGTTTTCATCATCATGAAATTTAAGAGTTAGGCTCTTGTCAGTGGAGTTGTTTTTTTAAGAACCGGGTTCAAGAACCGAGGATTTCCTACCTCTTAACTCGTCAAGTATGTGTGAACGAGACACAATAGAAATTCCATTATTATGCGACTCCCGGAAGTCGTTTGATACCTGACTGATTAATGCCCAGTCAAATGCTTTTCCTGATACCCTATATCTTCAGTCTTCTGCCAGTACTGATGTTGCTGCTACTCAACACCAGAGGAACGCTTATTTGATGGCACAGAATCGTAACTGAATTTTGTAGCTTAATAGATCATCCCTCTAGACTCCCCACTACATTCTGGTCATCCTACTGTTTGATCGGGGACTGCTTATTCAACATATACGCTGCTAAACACCATGTTTTGTAATAAAAGTTATTGTTTATAATTCCTAGATTCATGGTCGTGATTCTTCATACCAAGAGACTACTACAACAACGAAGATAATAGAAGCACAAGCACAAGGTAAGTCATTAAGAATTTTCATTGTACTCCCCAGCTCATCAGGTTACCCACTTTTGTTGCAAACTAGCCCTTATTACAACTGCATAAGATACCGCAGTGCTTACTTGACCTGCTGTTGTCCGAACATAGATTTAGAAATTTTCTACTAGTGGTATTATTTTGTGTGTAGGAAAGGACAGTATTTTTATCTTGAGTTAAATATGAAAACTAATGAGATAAAACATTTTATTTGAACAATTTTCAAAGATTTTAACAATTATAACATCCGCAGTAAGTTACCTATAGCCCCTAACTCTTAGGCCCGGTTGCGTGATCGATAGTTTACTCAACTAATAGTTAAATGTCGTTACCAGCAGTAGAAACAAGTGCCTTTTTTGAAGAAAAACCTTAACTATACATGTCAGAATGGCTATTTTACTGACCATTGGTTAAGGTATTTTTCTTCCAAACACGCGCAATCAGAAATATTCATCCGCTGGTACCAACATTTAACCATTAGGTAGGTACTCAACATGGCCTTAATAAATTTAGACTTTAGACTACGTGATATACTTTTTCTTATCATCTAGTTGAAAATGCACCATGGTCAAAGCCAGTTGTGGAAATACTAGAAATGGATACTAATTTGATAAACTACGCTACAAACGCTACACTAGTTTGCAAAGTGAAAGCATATCCGACGCCTGAGATAGTATGGGAGGATGATGAGGGGACCACATTACCATCGCAGGTAAATTAATTAGGTTAATAAGCTTACAGCCTAAAAACATTATAAGAATTATTATAAAATAATTTATAAGACTAAAAACAAATGTGAACTAAGACTAACTAAAAAATAAACTATTCAAAAACAAAGCCGTTTCCTTGAGGAAAGCAGGCGATGATAGTGGCTGTGTTGCCGCGTAGGATGGATAGCAATGCTAATCTTTTGAGCATTTAAGCCACACAATTACACTTCTTATTACATTACTGTTCTAAGACAAGCGATGCTTTAATTTAATTATTTTCAATTATTAATATTAATTATTTTAATTAATTTAATTTGTTTTAATTATTTTCAATAAATTCACATTACTGCTGTGTGATTTAAATTGCAACGGTTTGATCAGTAACCAGTACCAAGTATGAATTCTTTTAAATTACATAGCCAGACATTTAGCCACGATTGAACCTGATGTTAAGTGACAATGTTGACTATGATGAACCATGTCTGCCTGTAACAGTAATAAATTAAGCGCAAAAGTAGCAAATGCTTATACCGTACCAAAATAATAATATAAGGTAACCTCGTTTTAAGTGATAATAATATTTAAAGGGCTGATTCGGCACAATAAATAAATCATTTTTTGTAGAAAACACTTTGGGGTTTTAACCGCTAGTTTTTGAAAAAATTGGAGACTAAGGTAATTACTTTTTTCAGATTTAATTTTTTTATTGATTAAGGTTAAGCTTAGAGAAAAATAAGGTTTGTGCATTGAATTGAGAGAAGCAAAGTCGATGAAGTAGATAACTTTTAAAATTGTCAGGGTGCTGTTTTGAAAAAAATATATGGTCTTTGCTAAAGAAAATAATTACAATGAAATCTCGATTTTCCAAAAAATTATGAAAATGTTCTGTTTCTATGATGTTTGCAAAGACTCTGTTAAAATATTATCACTTAAAATGATTTGACCTTATATAGAATAGGCGCCATATAACTTAAAACGTAACGTAAATGGACTTAAATAATTACAATAATGTTTATATGATTTATCATATTTTTGTGTTCCCAGAATGTGCTGTTAGAAATTCCCGCTACTTATCTCTCGTATACTACGCTGAATGCGACGTCAAACCATACAATACATTGCAAGGCCACTAATAATAATGGAACTGAAGGTCAGAGCGTCGATTTGTTTGTAAACCGTACCATTTCATTTGATGTTATCCAGACACCGCAAAGTAAGTAGAAAGTTTAACTCCATTATTTTACTAAAAAAAGTTAAAAGTTTAGGTTAAGTTAGCCTGTAAGCATCCCAGTGCTTGGCAAAGGCCTTACCCCAAGTATGAGGTAGTATAAGCCATGCTCCACTACGCGGGCTCAGTGCGGATTGGCGGAGGGGTGGCAAGGCAAGCGACCAACCTTGCTGTCAGATTTTATCAAACCGATCATAGGGCTTCTGACATGACTTAACGACTAATATCAACTGATATTAGCCGGGACCAACCGCTTAACGTGCCTTCCAAAGCACGGAGATGCTCGTGATCTTCGTCATTTATATGGTCGGAATGGTCACCCATCCAAACATGACCGTGCTGTAGGCTGCTTAACTTCGGTATCGCTACCAAAGCGCTGCCACCACTGCGCTACGAATACCTAAAAAAAACGAATTTAAGTATAATGTCATAATAATACGTTTCGTTAGGGGTACTATATTTTTTAGAATAAGGGGACAAAAATTTATAGCTCACATAGGTACTTATGGTCCGCGCTCCGCTTGTCGAGTGTTTTATCGTTTGATAGCATACATATCTTTGTACTTAGCAATTGTTGTAATCTATAGAATACTCAGTTAATATTGTTTTTAAAACGACCATTGATATTATATTCTAAGTCACTCTGGAGTCTGAATATTGTCTTACATGTCCTTATTTAAAGGGTCCCGTACTTAAAGGATAAAAACGGGACCCTATAACTATGACTTTGCTGTACGCGTCCGTCTGTCTGTCCGTCCGTCTGTTTGTAACCAGGCTGTATCTAAAGAACCGCGATAAAAAAGCGCTATAACAACAAATACAAAATAAAATAAATATTCAAGATAGGCTCCCATGCAACAAACGCGTTTTTTTCCCATTTTTGCTTGATACCAATAATGGCAACAGGTATAGGCACTTACAATATTCACCTATGTGGTTTAGGCAAAGAATTTTAGGTACCTAGTCAATGGTACGGAACCCTTCGTGCACGAGTCCAATTCGCACTTGGCCGATTTTTTGTTTCTTCTAGCGTTTTTCTAATCACAAAACTTTCTCGTCCGACATATTTTTATTTTCTTTAATTCTTCCTTAAATTTTCAGATGAGACATTTGAGTATGGATCAGAAGGTAAACTTTATTGCCAAGTGAATGCATATCCCGAAGCAGAAACTGAATGGACACATAATAGTTCATCTATTAAGTTTTCCGATAATATCGAAGTAGTAAGTGATGAGAACGCTTTAGTTATTAAGAATATGACTATAGATGATGTTGGTTCATATGAATGTAAAGTTACCAACGAAGTTCAATCAAAAACTTTCATTGCAGAAATTAGTATATCCGGACTTGGTAAGTGACTACTGATAATTAAGTTAACGAAAATTTTGTAGCTAGAAGATGCTTAGTAAGTTTTTTTTTGTTTTAGAAGCACCACAGTTAGAGATTGAAGAATCTTTTGTTGACTTAAAACCAGGCGATTTTGTCAATATCGAATGTCGGTAAGTAGCATGGAATGGTTAAGAATGTTTTTTAACACTCACAGTGTCATATTTGTATTCTTAAAAGATGAAATATGAAACTAAAAATTGCACCCGTGCGCAATATATGCCGTGTGGAACTGTGGATAGATGTGCTGCAACCTTCATGGTTAAAGTTTTATCCAATCATCTCTAAAATACGAGTACCCTATTCACTCATAATATTTTGATAACAGTTATATGGGTTGTGTGATGTTATTTCAGTGTCGTCAAAGGTAATCCCCCTCCAGAAATAACTTGGGAGTACCAAATTTCCAACGGCGATTATTTCGATAGTGTGCCAAGTGATATTTTTGCTAGTGGAACCAATCTGAAGATATCAGATGTAAAAAAAGAACATAAAGGGGTATACAAGTGCACCGCCAAAAACATGATGGGCGAAGATTATAAGGAAATCACGGTTAATATCAAATGTAAGATACCTAAATGCATTAATACTATATGGGCCATCGTCTGTTTCACCATCGACAAATAAGCTCTAACCAATAAAAAGTTCAAAATTTGAACATTTATTGGTTAGAGATATTTAATATGAAACGACATTTCGTATGAAATTTTGGTCAGATAACGCTAACCAGGGTGCGTATTGCGATGCAACTTTGACACTTAAACAGCTCTGCTTTACTGTCAAAATAGCAATTCGTATTACGATTTCGCACTATATTGATATTATTATTATAATATAACAACATAAATATTATTATTCATACCATTGTTGTGTTATTATGATATTATTGTTTTGATAATATTCATTTTCACTGAGTGGAAATTGAACTGCCTGGGAATTGAGTAGGAATTGAACGGATTAAGTTGGATCACAATACGCCCCCAGAGCTTATTAGGAAATTATGTAACAGGTCGTAAGTCTTTTTTATAACAACCTCAAAAAAAGAAGGCTCTAGGTTTTATATCAAGCAGATGAATGTTGGACCATAGAAACAGGTTTATGACGGTTTTCATCTTGAAAGTCCTTAACACGTTCCGGGACAGCGCCTACAGGCGTTAAAACAATAAAACATCTATTGTGTCTGGAGAAGTGTCCCGGAACGTGTTAACTGGCTCCGTGCCACAGCACGCACCGGTGCGTGATAACAATGAAATTTCTATTGTGTCTTAAGTGTGGCAGCAAATGGGTTAAGGTACAGTGCTAATAAATGAACTGAAATGACACTAGGAAACCTAATATATTTTTTATTGACTTGACCTGTTACAAAAAAAAATGCTTAAAGTAAGTCAGAGAAATAAGTAAGCTATTTTTATAATATCCAAACCCACAGATGCCCCAATAATATCCAGTATTGAGGAAGGGACATTGAACATCAAGGAAGGGTCCCGGGTAGTACTACCTTGTGATGTGGACGCAACTCCAGAAGCTACAGTGCGTTGGGACGCTATGAAAGGAGATGATGAGCTTCATCTCGAAAGTAGGCATACTATTGACGACCGGTATACTCTACGGTGAGTATCTATTACGGTTACGAAACTACTGAAAAGATGGTATTTATGTTGTTTCTTCATTTTAGTTTTCTAATAATTTTCTAACGATCGGAAATAAATGGGTGCAGAGTGGGAAATACATATGTTTATTTTATTTATCCAATACATAACACGCTCGCGATTGAACGTGAGGGGAAAAATCTCGTACGAAGCACTAAGGATATTTTTTTGTAAACAATTTGTTATTTACACAGCAAAATTGTTGGGAACCCCGTTAGTTATAATGTCAAAATCCTTGACTAGGTACGCGTTTGGTACTACACCAAGTACCACTGTTTGGCTTTTCTGTGGTAGTGGTTAGCGCTCTTAACGGCTATGCCAGCGATCGCGGATTTGAATCCCGCAAGGGGCAAATGTGTATGTGATGAGCACGAACATTTGTTGTAACTACGACATGGATGCTTATATTTTATGGCAGACGCCTCCGTCATAATCGTCATGTCTGGTATTCGTAACACAAGGAAGAAAATTCCTTACTTCGAAACAAAGATAACAAATTGGTGTGTTGTCTGGCGCATATTTATTTATTTTTCTGTTTCAGATTCAATGCTTTATGGAAAGACTCAGGTGATTACCGTTGTTCAGCAGAAAATGAAGTTGGCAAAACTGAGAAGATTGTGACTGTCAATGTCTTAGGTAATAATAATAAGCCTTCTTATTATCATTTTTCCAGTCACAGTCAAATATACTTATATATCAATTTCAATGGCACGCACCTATTTTGAAACGAAAGTGATCATACAACATTTTATTAATAAAATTGCGCCATATTTTTCTTTGAAATCACCTTAATAATGCTGTTTTATTTATTTGACCCCAAACATGTCTATGAGCAGACAACTCGGGAGTCTGGGCATAATGCTCTGCGATCGTAGTCTGAAGAAAAATTTTTGACATTTCGCGTAGACAATTTCAATTTTCTGCTGCATCAAATATCCTTTTAACTTACTTAACTATAACTTTAATAAATCTTAATAAATATTTGTAACTTTTTAAGCTTTATTAAAAAATTCTTATCAATCAATACATGAAAACACCAATTTTGTCTTCAGCATTGTCTACGCGAAATGTTAATAATTTTGCTTCAGACTTCGGCCGCTGGTGAGTCGACTCCAAGTAATAAGAGTAGGAAAAACAAAAAGAGGATACGTTAATTATTGTAATCAGTCAGGTATCAAACGACTGCCGGGAGTCGCATAATAATGCAATTTTTCCTTGACCTTTCCTGGCACAAGTGTTTTCACACTTAAAAGGAACAGGTCAGCCTCTGTTATTGTTACCTATTTCATATTCCTAATAAATATTTTTATTTTCATTTTCATTTTCATTTTCATTTTTCATTTTCTATTGTGTCTCGTTCACACATACTTGACGAGTTAAATAAGGTATTTTCTATTCAGTAGGTGCATTGAATTCCTTCTTAAAAATATAAATTGCACTTGTAAAAAGACAACTGTGAACCTGTGACAGACGAGGAATTGAACCCCGTGTCTTACGCAATCCGGGCGTATGCCTATACCACTCGGCCACCGTCACATTAACAGGCCTGTTGAATTTTGCAAGCTTCCTTCTTAAAATTAAGAAACGGTACTTGAACTTCTGTTTTGTTGGCACAACGCACAGATCACTAGGATCCTTCATAGTTTCTTTTTAGTAGGATCGGCGAGTAACAGCATTAAAATGATTTCTACCATTACCTTATTATTTTATGAATGTTCGATGTTTCGGCATCGTTTCAAGAGCCATGATCACGAATTACCTACTGGGTGTTATTGCAAGGGGGTGCCAAATTTTTAGAGGTGAATGAGACCGTCAATATGAACAACTTTTACTATGGGGTCATGGTCAAAATCTTAAATAAAATTTCCCCATACAAAATCAGTCAACTACATTGACAATAATGTATGGAGAGGCAGAAAATAAAATTAATAATTGGACGAAGGTCCCATTGTAAAAGTTGTTCTTATTGATGGTCCATTTCACCTCCAAAAATTTGGCACCCCCTTGCAATAACACCCGGTATAGGTAGTTACTCCGTGATCATGGCGCTTTAAACACACTTGCGGGAGGGTTGTTATTGGCAGACATTATCAGTCTACCCTCCGAACTTTTATTGCGTTTACCGCCAGTACCATGGTCATTATATTTAACAATATAAAGAGTAACAGCATGTTTTTTTTCATGTGTGAAACGCACAGTGGCCCCATACATACAGCCGACGGAGTCAAGAATGATAACAGTGGCTTCCAGAGGCAACGTCACACTGCCTTGCGTTATCCTGTATGGGAACCCAGTCCCTTCAACCAAGTGGGAGTTCTTAGCAACAGACTCTACCACTACCGTGCTGTCCAGGTTTGATACGAAAAGCTTTTTTCTCTATGTACAGTCGAGATCTTTGGCGCCTAACCACTTTTCAAAGAAAATCGCTTGCACACATGACACTAAACCAGCCGTTCCTTCAAACAAAACAAGACGCAACGTGCAAGCGATTTTGGATCTTAAGATGGTTAGGTGGCGGTGACCTCGATACGTGATTACAAGTCTCCATTTCTCCCCATTTTTATGAAAAAAATACTCTTTGTTTCTTATTCTAACTACATAATATTTTGGTTCACGGCCAATATTAAAAATATGACTGTTCATTCGAAATATGCAATTATTTATTGCCAACTAACTGATACATACCTAAAACACCTGATTAGGTGTTATGTTTCAAGGAGATTGTGGGTATCGCTACAGGAATTAAAATTAAAAGCTAGAGAAATATAAAATGGTAAATTATGAAACAAAATGTGTTATTCCTATTTACTTCTGGCATGAGATAATGTGTTATGATGATACTATACCTTTTATTAACATCGTCTACAAAATATGCACCAACCATCGAATAATAAAAAATGGAACGTCATAACGTATAAAGTATTGGACAGATAACGCCAACCCAGCACTGGAGGCGTATTGCGATCCAACTTAACCGTTCAATTCCCAGGCAGTTCAATTCCCACTCAGTGTAAACGAATATTAAATGTATATTATAATTATGTGGGACTCGGGGTTTGGACAGTAGAAAATCACAGAATTGGTTTACTTCGTATTTATTCTTATAATAATAACCACGTACGTCTTTACCGTAGCTTTCATCTTCAGAACCAAAACACTATCGTAATTCCTCTCATTCCAAACATATTCAAATCTTACGTCTCGCTCACACACATTCTTTCATGACGTCATCTATCGTTTTAAAATCCATCCTACAATTAGGTATGTATATTAATATTTATATTTGCTATTCCACAATTTAGGCTTCGAAAGGTTGGTAATTCTTCCATGGGGAAATGTATAAAGTTTTTCAATAAACTACCAGAATACATTGTTGACTTAAACTGTTATTAAAGAAACCCTAATGACGAAAGGGTATTATAAAGTAGATGATTATTAAAAAAAGTAATAATGTACGGACTTGCATGATTACCACAAACAGGGTAAAACTTTTGAAAAGGGGCATTGATTGACAATAGTAGTGTATAAGTGCCCCCAGTGGGTCTATATGCAAAAAAACTTTTATGACTTTTATGTTGTAATCTTATAATAAAATAATCAATAAATGCGCACCCTGATTAGGACACTATTTTTCTGTTACAGGGGTCACTCACCGACTGCACATTTGCATCTCAGTCACGTCTCTAAAGCCGACGAGGGCATGTACTTGTGCATAGCCGAGAATGACGTGGGGAATGACAGAATTAAAATGCACCTTAAAGTAATTTAGGTACCCAATATAACAGAAGATATAATAGTACTACCAATTATAGACATTTATAATAAAGGTTTTTTAATAATAAAGATTTTACATAGTTGTGACAAAGTACCGTGTTATGATTAGTTAGCCACAAGGGCTGCAATTTATTCTCTCTCCTATTTCCATGATTATACTTTTGTCCGTCTGTCTGTCGCAGTCATTACCCACACAATATTCATCGAAGCTAATCTTGAGGGTTGACCTTTTGCAATCTTTTGAGAAATAAAAACTACTTACAATTTTAAAATACAGAAGAAGTGACAATACCTTTCAAACAGCACAGTCGAAATGTTTTGTAGTAGCAATCTTACTGGACACTGTAGTACAAGTTTTGGACGTTACTCCTACTGAAGATGCGGACACAGCAATCGTTAACAAGTATCTAGTATATGGTACCACGTGGTTGCTGAAAGGTATCAAATATTCTGAATTGGATAACTGCTGGAGATATCATAGACAAGGGAAGAAAAGGTTCAATCAGTGAGTTAACGCAATATATTTAATATTCATGTTTATAAAAAAATACATCCTTTTACTACCCGTTAATAAGAATGTGCCGCACAATAACGAGTTGATCCACAGTGGCAAAACCATACCTAGATATTTTTAATATCAGGTTCCCTAGTCACAAATAAAAACATGTCCAACACCCTACAGGGGAGGGGATCATGCCAAGACTTGGTATCATTTAGTTTTAGCACACTTTTATTACAATCATTTGTAGTTTATATTTGAATTGGTCCAGTTATTTAATTTAGTTTTATATAAGTTATGCATAAAGCATAGGTATCCTGTAATAGTACAGCGTAAAAACTCCATCCAATTTCACTTCCTTTATTTTAGTCTTTAAAAAGAAAAAATAATTATTAAATTAAAACATGAGTTGATAATTTTTATTTTTATCAAAATTTCCCATTTCAGACCTATACCGCACGTAAAAGGGGATTTCCCCTATTTTATTATTTGCTTCATTAGCATTAATCAAGTTTACTTATCAAAAGTGCAGTTCATAAATAAAAGCTAGACATCAGCTGCGTCAGTATTGTGAATAAACTGGCGATGATAAGGTCTCGCGTTTAATCAAAAAGTATTATAACAGTAACAATGAATTATTGTACTGGAACTTATTTATTAATACTTTTAGTTAATTCGGCATTAGCAGATATTGAAAAAAGTAGTTTAACTTTCGTGATAGATGATACAGGGTCTATGCAAGATGACATACAACAAGTGAAATATGGAGTTAACCTAGTTTTTGACTCGGTATTGAAATCCAATGCTTCGCAGATAGAGAATTTCATAATAGTGACGTTCAATGATCCCGGTAAGTAGAACTACCAATGATTTAGTAACATTTTCAGCATATTAAGCAAATTACAGTGTTAGATACATATCGTCTTTTTACATTGGCACAGTACATAGTAGTCCATCCGTTGATATAAGACTCCTCGTAAGATTTTGAAACCATACCTACTATGTGAATCTAAACATAACTAATATTATGAAGATGAAAAACATAAACATTCCAGGTGTAAAATTTCGGACTGTGACAAAAGACAGAACAGTATTCAAAGACACACTTGAGGGTATAATTGTGGATGGCGGTGATGATTGTCCAGAGTTGTCCATGGCGGGAATAGAACAGGCACTAACTGAAAGCTTACCCGGATCATATTTGTACGTACTAACTGACGCTTCGGCTAAAGACGACCACTTATTTGAAAAGGTGAAAAGTCTGGCGCTACAAAAATATTCACAGGTAACTAGAGAATAACCTAAATATAAACGCCAAAGTTTGTAAGGACACAATCAATGTTTGTTACCTACTCCTTCCAGCAAAGAATATACGATAATATAGCTTTGTAAATTAGAATGGCACATGCTCTAATTTATATTGATATTTGTGAGATGCCATATTTACGCAAGTAAAACCGCGGGAAACTCATAGTCCTGAATAAACTAATTCACGTTTCAGATAGTTATAGTAATTCGTATTGATTAAATAATAAATAAATAAGTATAACAAACAGTCAAGTTAGTGATTCAAAAATAGGCCGGGCATACATTTTTGGTTTGATTTTACAATTAAAACAAATATAAAAATTGATGCAAGAATAAACAAATATAAGAATAGCAAATTGTATATGAACAATTGATTCTCTTTCTGGTAACTGATGTCACCCTTTTTTTTCCAGATAGTCTTTCTCCTGACTGGTAGATGTAATTTATACGACGACAACGACCCACAATATCGGGCGTACTACAATTTAGCCTATGCCACTAATGGTCAAGTGTTCCACATGACCAAAGACAATGTTGGACAGGTAAGTCTTATCTGGGATAGTCTACTATATAAAAATAAGACGGGTTTTCCTTCCTGACGCTATAACTCCAGTACTCACTAACCGATTTCCACGGTTTTGCATTCGTTGGAAAGGTCTTGGGCTCCGTGAGGTTTATAGCAAAGAAAATTCCCATAAAAAGGGTCCGGGGCGGGACGGGGCTGGGGGCTAAACGAAGTTCGGTGGAACTGATGGTTTGATAATAAAAAAAATAATATCCTGGGCTCCGCTGCACTTTCTTGTTACTATAGGAATTTAAAATTATACATAACAAAAACGCGAGCGACTTTTAGTTGCCCAACCATCATACCATTGGGCAACTAAGTATAATAGGTTCTGTTGAAATTACAAGAGCTGTATCCGCTTTTATTCAGAAAACTAGGGTTTAAAAAAATTTCCAAGACAAATGAGTATTTAAGACAAAAAATGGGTAAACATATACCAACATTTAAATTATTTTACAGATCTTAAACTACGTGGCTGAGACAATATCGAGTAGAAAATCTGTAGTGACATCTGGCAGCTTTCCTCCAGGCTATGGACACAACATGACAGTAAGATACGAACAATCGTCTTAAATAACTTTTTAAGCTAGATTTCTTCTCTATGACCGCACCTCATCATAACTATATCTATGTCTGTTTACCATCAACGCACTAACCAACGAATAGTCCAAATATAGAACGTCATTTTGAATGAGGTATTAGACTGATAGCACTAACCAGAGTTTACTAAAGAAATTGCGAAACTGGCCGTTACTTAACAACTTTTGTGCACTCTTACCAAGCATTTTCTATGGTACAACGATTACATGATTCGTGGATTCGCAAAACCATCTTGGCTGTGTATTAATAATTATATCGTGTAAACTTTCTAATATTTTTTCAGTTTACTGTTGACGGAGATATGAAAGATGTCGTCATTTCTGGTTCAGGGACTGACCCTAAAATTGATGTAACTGCCCCAGATGGCAACAAGCCTGATGTAGACCATATCGTGGATATGCCAAGCGTTGGGGTAAGAAAAATAAACTAATGAAAATAATAATATATTTAATTATTCACAATTAACTACTACTACCTCATTTGGCGTCTCGTTTGGTGTAGTGGTTAGCGCTCCTGACTACAATGCCAGCGGTCGCGGGTTCGAATCCCGCAAGTGGCAGATGTTTAGGTGATTGTGATGAGCACCAACATTTAATTTCTTGATATTTATGTATTTATAGGAGACGTCCCCGTCATAATCGCTATCTGGTATTCGTAGCACAAGAAAGAAAATTCCTTACTTCTAAACCAAGACAGTTAATGTGTCTGGCGCATATTTATTTTCCTACATAAACATTAATTTAAATTTAGCTGTCTTTCAGCAAACACAGGCATCGCATAATGACTAGATACTCATTTTTACCACGTGATTCATGTGTTAAAAGCCAGCAAGTATATTATGATCGAATATTTATGATATTTATTTGTGTTTGAAGAGGTACCATTTTTTGTGTTATAATTAGGTTTTTTAGTTCTCATCTTCAGCAAGCAAACAAATGTTGCATAATCCAATGTCTAATTCTCTCATCTAATTTAACTGCATAAATTGCAAAGACAGTTGTTATTTGATTCTTTATTGTTTATGTTTTACGTTTTAGGTAGTGAAAATCAAAGACACTATGCCAGGCATTTATACGGCTAAAGTAGGTAGCAAGTCTGAAACGAGTGTGGTGGTCACGGCCGCCACCAGTATCCAGTTCAAACATGGTTTCTCTACTTTGGAGTCTACTACCATTGAAGACACATCTGTAAAACCTTTACCAGGTAATGTTTCACTATCGATAAATAAGTAATAAGCAACGAAAATTAAAACAATAACCGTCATTTCGTTTGAAATCTTGGACAGATAACTCGAACTTATTAGAACATTGTGAAACAGGACCTAATAAATATTAAGTCACTTGTCTATTTCAGACCAAGAATCGCATTTATCAATCCAATTGATATCTGATGCTGACGCTGTCCTCGATAAAGTAGAATTAACGGACGTTAAAGACAATACTATCATAGAATTGCCCTTAAAATTAATTGACGCTAAACAAAAGTTGTATGATACAACGCTTTTCACACCCCCGAATATGCTGTTTAAAATTAAAGTAAGTACTTTTGATTTCTTTTTGTTATATTTTTATTATGATCTGTACGTTTTGACAACGCAAGGCCTAACTAGGGGAATGATAATGTTTGAATACAGTGTATAATTATACTTATATAATACTTACAGATCATGGGTTTCGATAAGACAACCAACACTTCATTTAAAAGGACAAGTCTTACACCAGTGGAACCACAAAAACCAGATTTAGGTACGTTTCTGTAATAAATTATAATAACAATATCAGAGTGTTCTATTTTGAAGCAAAATTTTAATGTTACAGTAAAATATGAAAACAAAGTACCTATTGTTAAAATAGAGGATGGGCCAACTATAAAATGGGAATATAATAAACCTTTGAAAATATCATGCAAAATAAATGGATTCCCTAAACCTGACGTGCTTTGGGTCGATAGTGATGATGCAATGCTATCTTCAGATGTAAGTAGAATTCAAATTGAAGGCTTAAATAATGCTTTAGGAAAAATGGTGATAGGATAATAGATAATGTTAAATTAATTGTTTCACAGTGTGCAACACTAGAAGTACCATTTGATTACATTAGTGTTTTGAATATCGATAACGTAAGAAAGAATGCTACTTACACATGCAGAGCTGTTAACGCTAATGGCGAAGATTCAAAAACTATTGAAGTCACCATACCTGGATTTGGTAAGAAATATTTTCACTGTGATCTAAATGGTAATAATATATTTCAAAATTCATATTTTTAAATATTTTGAAATCCGACAGAACGTCCTAAAATTGACAAAACGGTTAGAGAAATAAATACTAAAACGGGAGAGGATGCAGAAATTGAATGCAGGTAAACTACTTATTTTTAACGAACTTCTCTAAATAACCAAAATATTAAATTATAAGACTTAAACTTTTTTTTTTAAAGAATCATTAAGGGAATACCATATCCGAAGATTGTTTGGTATTTTTTATCTCAAGAGTCTCAAAGGTTTGTTGAATTGGAGGAAAAATCTGAAATTCTAAAGTTGTCAAAAGTGAGCCAAGATAATACTGGTTACTACCGATGCCTCGCTAGTAACGAAGCTGGTCGTGATCACCATCTTCTTAAACTTACTTTCCAGTGTAAGTGATTTGGATAAAATTTTATGCAGTTTTCCAAAATACTTTAAACTATACTTTAATTCATAACCAAATACATTTACCATCGACAAAGACGTATTCAAAGAATAAGGCCTGTTATACAATGTCCAAGTAAGTTCCATTCTGTGATAACTGCCAGATATACGAAAATACTTTCTTTATATGAATTATTATTCGTTGAGCACTTGGATACATTTGTAAAACAGGACCTTTATAATATTATTGGAAATATGTTACATGAATCTCAATTTTTCAAAAACAAATTTTAATTTAAAAAATTCAGATCCACCAACTATAAAAGATGATATAAAGTATGTCAGATCAATGGAAGGACAAGAAACAACTCTGAGATGTTATACTGAAGGCGTGCCGAAACCTCGCGTAGACTGGTTTCTGAATGGTAACAAAATATTCAGCGACCGTAAACACCACATCTACAGAGATAACAGCTTAAAGTAAGTTCATCATTTATCTTTGTATGTACAGGGTAACTGTGGTGTTGCCGTATTTTAGGAGGTGAATGAGACAACCAATACAAATTTATTAAGGTGTCATGGACGAAAGTTTAAAAAAACTGATGTCCTTACAGATCAGTCAATTATATCAAACGATAACTCGTTCACATTTTAAAATTTGGAAACAATTTGCACAGCCACCCTACTTACCGACCACTGCAACTTAATTTGATGAAAGTGAATCTTATGAAAATATTTCAACTGTATTTTGCAGGTTTACAGGTTCTAAAGACAACGTAGGTTTGTTCACATGTGTAGCATCAAACTCCTTAGGATCTGCTAATAAGACTATCAGAGTTGATTTCTTTGGTAAGATTGATATTATCATGCACTTTTATTTAAAATTAAAATTTAACAGACAATTTGTAAGACTTACATGTATTAGACACCATGCTTTGAAAGATGCTCCATCTGGCTTCAACTTAGTGGCTTTCAAAGTTTGTTCCGAACAGCCTGTCTAATGTAACATAGAGGTTGTTGAGACAATTCTATAAATTACGTTGTTCATATACATTCCAGTTCCTGTAACGATAGATCCTCCAGAACAAAGTACATTTGAAACCATGGAAGGTAAAAACCTACAGTTGCAATGTCATGCTGATGGTTACCCACAACCTACATTGAAGTGGATATTCTTTAGTTCAGCAGATAACATAACGTCAGCTAGAAAAATGAGGTATTCTGAGCATAAGATTTTGTTGTTTAACATAATTAAATATCGTAAAGTAACCATCTGTCATTTTGTTACCATTAGGTTTAATGTAACGCTAATATCTATGTTTTCAGCAAAAGTCATGCATCCGATCAATTAAATCTTACAAATATACGGATAACTCAAGATGGATTTTATACTTGTATCGCTAGTAATGTTGAAAGTTCCGCCAATATCACATATCGTGTCAGAGTAATGGGTAACTATTGGTTTTTTGTTTTATTTACTCAAAGACATGGCGTAACTCAAGCAGTTCATTGTATTTTTTATTGATGTTTGCAGTACCACCTGAAATTGCACCAGGATCCATAACAATATTTAATGCCGTCGATGGTGATATGGTAATTAGGGTTCCTTGTAAAGCTACGGGCAATCCTACACCTACGATCACGTGGTTGAAAGGGGGATTTAATGTTCCTTCAGGTAAGATCAGATTTGAATATTTCACTATGTAAATTTAGTAGCCTATTTATTAACCAATTTTGTAAACATGTTGCGGCTTTCTAAATTATATTAAAACTTTAATATTTCAGGATCGGAGTGGTACAACATACAAGAAGATGGGACATTAGTTATCAAAAATATAGATGTAAAATCTGCTGGTGACTATGTGTGTCAAGCCAGTAATTATTTAGGAGTTGCAAGGCAGACAAACTTTGTCCTTGTAAAACGTTGGTATTTCCTGATATTCTTAGAAATACATTGATTTATGTAATATTACTAAAACAATGGTGTGGTACATATAAAATTAATTATATTAATAATTATTTTTAGCTTTTCCTGATGATGCAAGACCTACAAAAACAATAGCTCTTGAAGTAGGAAAGTCGAGTCAAATTAACTGCAATGTTCCTCATACTGTTTTAGATTCAATTCGTTGGTACAAGGTTTGAGCCTTTCATTCTTTACATTAAAAATAAGCATTTCTATACGAAATGTTCTTTAAAATAAAATATTATGCATTTCAGGATAAAAAACCTATTGGCATTGGTCCATCAATGAATTTGGAGAATGTTAAAATATCGGATAGTGGCATATACACATGTCGTGTCAGTAATTTTGCTAGTTCTCTGTCTGGAAGTATCAGGGTAACGGTTGGGCACAAGCCAGAATTTATCGCAGAAGTCGAACCACTTATAAATTTTAGCGAAGGAATGCCAGCTTTATTAGACTGTGAAGCCGATGGGGAGCCCCGACCACAGGTATAATGATGTCTTTGGATGACATACTGTGTAGTTGCTTTGTTGAGATTTAAAAAGTATAACATCAGTCATATAACGAACGAAAGAAAGTTTTGATGTGGATGCTGAAAATGCCTTAAGTGCTACTCTGATGACTTGTAGTGCAAAAATTGTATTTTGTCACTTATATTTTAGGTAACTTGGAATAGTGAAGGCGAAGAAATCGAAAGCAACGATTTTGTGTATGAGCTATTGATGACTTTTGATGAAAGGGGAAAATATACTTGTACTGTATCGAATGAATTTGGCAGCATCAATCGCACTTTTGAAATTATGTCTCAAGGTTTGTATCATTGATTGCACTGCATTAGATAAAGGCCATGGATGATAAATTGGTATAAAAATTAATTTATATTTCTTTTTCAGACTGCATTTTAAACCTTGAAGACGATTTTACGAATAATCAACCACTTATGATTGATGAAGACACTTTCCAATTTCCTAAATTTGAAAACAAAAACGGTAACATTGAAATCCCTTCAAACAAAGGAATTTTATTATATTGTCCAAGTGGTTTCACAAACGTACCTTCGACTAAAATAACAGCTGTATGTGAAAGAGAAAGAGACTTTCTTGTTGATGGGTACCTCTATAATTTCTCGGACTTAACGTGCCAAGAAGAAGTTCAGCCTACAATCAGGAAAACTGGCAGGCAATGCAGATCTGAAAACACAGAAGAAATCCAAATAGGTTATGAATTATTAGGGGATTTCCAAGAAGTGTTTCAAGTTTGTATCAATAAGGAGTATAATATGCCAGTTTACGCTAAACAAGAAATGCATAGTTCACTAGGTGATGTTGAGTTGAAGAAGCCAATGTGGCAACACGAATCTTTGCCGTTGGAATTTGATAAAGTTTATCAATGTGACACACAAATAAACGTCATCTCATCCACTCTGAGGAAATGGTTCCATGCTGACGACAGGTGTTGTTTCGATAAAAGACTACTCGTGAATACTCGTGATCTAGATTTGGGGCTGCCGCAAAAAGCTGCTTTGAATTATTTGAACGTCATCCCACACTGGAGTACATGCAATGCCAAGGTAAATATCCTTCTAATATTATAAATGTGAAAAATTTGGGAGATGGATGTATGAATGTATACATGTTTGTTACTCAAGCACGCAAAAACTAGGTACTGTTGGATGTAATCAAGTTTTAATACAATAATATCGTCCCCATCGTGTCAAAATTAAATAACTGACACTTTTTCCGAAATTCACTTTTTGTTATTTTTAAATAATATAAAGTGTAAGCTACATTTCGGTCTATTTTTCGTTGCAATATGTATGATATTCGCGAAGATATCATAATTTTAGTAACTCTATTGATCACATATTACAACAAGGTTTGTTAAAAAAGTTTCGTGGAAAAACTGAATAAATGACAAAAAAATTAAATAACTACAATTGAGGGTTTTGTCATACCTATAAACAAAATCAATAAGTGACTTTGTTGAATTCTGCCACAACTGACTCGGAAACATTGTTACAAAAATTGGTTGTGGCAAAATTGAATAAGTGCTCTTGTTTAATTTTTCATTAAAACATTGTATTATATATTTTTATCATAATCAGCCCAAGGACCAGTCCACTGCGGAAGTTAGGCCTCCCCCACGATTTCCCACAACGACTGAAATATTTACAAGGTCGTCTAAGGATCTCCAATGTAGAACTCTTCTGCTCCTACGACCATCAGGCCTAATCCGGCTTGTTCGGGAGGCTGGAACTTATTAAACCTACGTGCGAGACGATTTGTGATAACTCTTGAATCAGCTTGTTGACATGGCTCAGGGCTGAGGTGGACCTATAGTTCCTCAATAAGGTTTTGTTTATTTATTTATTTTTACTGTATTGCACAACCAGAGTTTGTACAAAAGGTGGACTTAACGCCATATGGCGTTCTGTACCAGTCATACCTTTTGACTCCTTTTTTGAAAAACAACACCACCAAACTCCTGTTCCATGACTCAGGCAGCCCCCAAGCAGCACGGAATTAAAGAGTCTCTGAAGGACTTTGAGTACCGGTGTTCCCACCCTTTTGAAGGCTCTGCTGTGATTCCGTCCTCACCAGGTGCCTTGTTGTTTTTTAGCTGTTTCAGGGCCATCCTAATCTCGTAGAGGCTGATGTCCGGGATGTCTTCGATGTAGTGTCGGGTCAGGATAGCTTTTGGGTGTCCGGCCTTAGCTATTAACGGGTTCGGCAACTGAGGTGTACAACTGCCCATAGAACTTCTCGATCTCCCTCAAAACATCTGCTTTTGTCGACGCTACACTGCAACCCTCCGTCTTAAGCTTCGTCAACAGGCTTTGCCCAATAGACATGTCTTTTGCTTGGGAGCCTTGTTTTCACTCTATCGGTTCTTTAACACTGCTCGTGTTAAGGGAAGAAATGTCTTGTCGTAGGGACTTCCATATTCATCTTTTAACCTACTGTAGTTTTCAGTGTAAGCGGAGGTCTTCAATGCTATAGATCGACGTTCTGCTATAAGGTCGAGAGTGTGGATCGAGAGTCTTAGAGGACGATTTTTACGGCCAGGACTAAAAATCTTAGACCCCACTGTTTCAATAGTTTCCATAAACTCGTTGTTTATTTCGTCCACTGAAGCGCAATTCTTTAGGCACTCAAAGCGGTTTGACAACTCGAGTTGAAAGCTCTCAGGATTTTGGATATGGGCACGAGTAGGTCGGAGCGTGGACCTCATCAAGCGAGACCTTTCCAATTTGACATTTAAATTCCATGTGCCTTAAACCATCCGGTAAACACTACCTACCGGTCTTTATTCACTTGATCACGGAGACATCATTAAATAACCGTTTCTTGGTAGTCATGATGAAGTCTATCTCATTTCTCGTCGTGCCATCCGGATTCAACCAGGTCCATTTCCCTTGAGGTGGCCTCTGGAAGAAATGTCCCCTGGCGTTCCTTTCACCATATTAAAAGGATCGATAAGATCCGGAATACCACAATACGCTCCAGAACTGGAATAGCAGATGTAGGCGAAAAGACAGCAAAGCTTAAATGGGAGTAGGCGGGGCATGTGTGTAAAATGCGCCCGAATAGATGGGCCCAAATCTTCACGCGATGGATACCACCAGACGGCTACCGACGAATGGGTAGACCTAGAAAGAGGTGGAGTGACGATCTGTCCAGCTTTGCGAGAAATTGGGTGTCGTTGGCCGCTGACAGAGACAAATGGAAAGAATTGGGGCAGACCTTTGCCTAGCAGTGGTATGATGAAGGTAATATAAAAAAAGTATTACTTGGTTGTGTGCCAAAACTTGCAAAAGTGACAAACAAAAACTTGATAATTGCAATTTTGTTATAAAATACGTTTGTGGCAAAACTAAATAATTACTTTTTTATTTTTATATTTAAAATAATAGAAAGTAGTATTATGATAGACTATTTTAATTATGAAGTTAAAGCAGCTTCATAGCATATCAAAATCGTGACGGTAAATTTCCTTCGGCTTGGAATGTTATCGCCATTTTTGTTTAAAAAATCACAAAAACTCAAATATCTCGGAACTTTGGTTTTGTTGGTTATTTAATTTTGCCACGACGGGGACGATATTATATATCTTATTCATCGGTATGGCACGTAAGCTGCAATGCATTGTGATATTTTTTTGAAATCCGACATTTACGCGAACATTTTGAGCAACAACAACAAACAACATTTTAATGCCACCGGGAACCGCTAGTAATTTATTAAAAATTACCCATATTGAAGATTAAAATATTGACAACATTGAAATCACGCTTGTTTTTGTTACAGAATTGGGATGAACTTGAAAAACGTGTAAGAAAACTAGCCAAGTCCTCGTTCGATAGCCTTCTGGTATGGACTGGAACTTCTGGTCAGCTCACCCTAAAGAATAGCGAAGGAGTCGATCAAAATATCACAATTAAAGACACAAGAGGTCTGCTGCCTGTGCCTCAGTATTTGTGGAAGGTTTGTTAATGTCATTTTTTTATTTATTTAAAAATTTTATTGCACAAAAAAACAGTGTACAAAAGGTTGACTTAATGCTAAAAGTATTTCCAGTCATACCTCCAGGACATGCAGAAAGATTGTAATGAGTGAAGGTGATATGACAATTTTATTCCTGTAAACCCAACTACGAGTAAATGTCCTATACAAAGGTTTATTTACTGGCTTGCTATTGCTATCGGGTTGAGTAAACAAACAGGCCCAACTTCTCGGATATCAGTAACGCTTCTTTTAATTAAATTCACATAAAACAAAGACGTATAATTACTAGTTAAATGGAAGAACCCAAACAGATAAACGTCAAGGTCAATGATAAGAAGTTCAGTAAATGAACTTTTTAGTCGCAATTTGCACATTTCTGGAAATTTACAAATATAGCCCAAATTTTTTTAGGATAACGCTTCTTTTCATTTAGGATACAAAAGAGAACACACGTATGCATTACATGTAAGAACAATTAAATTAAGTTTAGTACTGGGGATAATACAAATCATCTATTTTTCAGGTGATCCAAAGTCCGGTGGCGAAGTCATCGTTAGCCGTCGTTCAAGTCAATAGTCCTGATCTCACATCGGGTGAAGCATACCACTACATGGTGTGCAGGGATATTTGCCGCGATGTCACCTGGCTGGCTGGCGTCAACTGGAGGGATCCTACCAACGGATACACCTTTTGCTGTAGTCTACCCGACTTTGAGAAAGCGTTCGGCTACACAGGCCACTTCGGCGTTGACAACCAGAGAATTTTAAACGAAATTTCTGCGTTGCCAGGATCTTTATAATAGCTTGTGGACATTTTAACGTTTATCTTTCTGTGAAATATACGTACCTAACAAATTCAGTGACTATTTGTTATTGTAATAAATGATATGAGTAAAATGCATATGTTTTTACGTCATTGTGCTATAATTATTTATTAGCTAATTCCAATAATTATATTTCTGGTAATACCATGCAAGAGGAAATAAATAACGTAAGGTTAAAAGAGATTACGTACAATTTCATAATATTTTTAGAACCTAAAGCTTACTTCAGTTGCTAATGAGCACTCGTCTGCGATAGTGTAACCAAAAACCCGGTGATGATGTTGCTTAAAATAACTGTTTTTTTAGTGTGTTATGTTCATATAGTAATATGTCAAATGGACAAGGGTAGTTTAACGTTTGTGATTGACGATACTGGATCTATGCAATATGATATCGATCAAGTGAAAGATGGAGTTAATCTTGTTTTTGATTCTGTGATAAATTCAGAGGACTCTCCAATCGAGGATGTTCTTGTGGTCACCTTCAATGATGAGCGTAAGTCAGAATTAAGTAGTGACTCAACTTTCTATTTATTTAAACAGCACCTAATAAAGCCCGAGTATCCACAAAGAATGTCCCATTCTAGCTATTCTGGGGGCGTATTGCGATGCAGTTTTGACAGATAGAACGCTCTGATTTACTGTCAAATTAGCAATTATTATTGCAATTTCCCATTATATTGATAATATTACTATAATATAACAATATAAAGATTAATATTCATACCATTGTAGTATTATTATACACCGTGCTTTTTTAACCGTCTTACACCCGAAGCCCACGTAATGTAACCATCTTAATAAACCTCTAGGACATGTTATTTTTTTTATTACACTCCACATGTTTTATTGTGTTGTACGCTCATCTGTGTTTAATTTTAACTGATAATTGTGTTTTCTCAGTAAGTGAATTTGTAATTCTTATGAGAAATAAAGATCTTTAACCATAACCATAAAAAATATCTAATAGTAATGTTACGTAATGTATCATCCTGTTCATAATGTTTACGTTTTCAACAATGCATTCCTTGACCTTGCCGCCTCCACACGTTCCGCACCGTAGCCAATCTAAGACAGTCCACGTGGATCTCTAATCAATCATGCGCTAGCGCAATCCTTTGTGACGCCCACCGCATCGCCCCTTTCTATTCGTGCGTAAAATAAGGTCAGTAGTGCTAGACAGCCGAGTGAATGACCCGCGCGTAGTGCTCGTTACAGGATGTTTCGTACTAAATTGTGCTGATATCTTCTTTAATGTCTCAGGCTTTGAAATCTTAATAATAACCAAGTTTTATTTAACGAATGACATGTAGTTATTGGATACTTTAAGTGGCCTTCGGCTGTAAGACGGTTAAAAAAGCACGGTGTATTATTATTATATTGATAATATTCGTTTACACTGAGTCGGAATTGAACTGCCTCGGAATTGAACTGCCTCGGAATTGAACGGATTAAGTTGGATCGCAATACGCCCCCTGGTCTTGGTTTGAAAAAATACAATATTTCAGCTGAAGACGCAAGATTTTTGACGACAACCAGAAACCCCGCTATATTTAAAGAAATATTATCAGGAATCAAAGCGGGTGGTGGAGGAGATTGCCCTGAAAGTTGTCTATCTGGTATTAGGCTTGGTTTAGAAAAAAGTCGTACCGGATCATTTATATACGTTTTCACTGATGACGTCGCAGATGACACGCAGTTTCTAAGTGAGGTGCAAAACCTTGCAATAAGTAAAAAGACACAGGTAGCCGTTATTGTATTAAACTAACCATTGAAATAGAAAAAGATGATATGAAAAAAGTCATGGTGATAAAAAAACAATTGCGATTCGTAAAAATAGCAATTGTATTTTTGTCACCAACGAACTAATTACTTTGCAACTTTTACTTTGCGTTTATATGAATTATCTATCTATGGCATTTTTGTATTTTAGATTTCCTTAATAGATGTAATTATATTTTAGGTAAACTTCATTCTGACATTTAACAGGGGTTGCGCAGGACGGAACCACGGGCCTAAACCAGAATATAAATATTACTATGACCTAGCTGCGGCCACAAAAGGCGCAGTGTTTTCTTTAGCCAAAAGTGGTGTGACGGAGGTAGGTGATTTTGACAAACTTAATAAAACAAAGCCAAAATATTATTTATTAAATACATAAATAGAATCCCAGATACCGGCACACACTGCAGTTGCATCGCTACGTTGCATTGGCGTGAAGTAGTAAATTGGTGCTGAAAATTTGTAGCCTTGATTTGGAGACATTGGCTATTGATGCAAAGTCAAAAGCTAAGACAAAAATTTATTTGTGTAAAACATGGTACATTATAGATCTTATTTAACAGCACAGATTCACATGCTTACCTATCTATAGTAGGTCCTGTGTATATTTAAGCACTTATGTATTTATGTGTACTCATTTTATTTTCAAGATTTTGAACCATGTATCTGAGAATATCAAAAGCAGAAGAACGGAGATTGTATCTAGAACACTGCCTGCTGGATATGGACACGAAGTCACGGTAACGGCCTCTTTAAAATTGTTTAACACGTTCCGGGACACTATTCCAGACACAATAGATGTTTTATGGTTTTCACGCATGTAGGCGTTCACTGTCCCGGAACGTGTTAAATGATATTATACTCTATAGTTACTAATAGATGAAAATGTCTGTGTTTGAAAGTGTCCAAAGTCTTATTTGTGTTTACTATAGGTCCTGTATTTGTAATGTATTTTTATATTGTTAATTCCTTTCTCAGTTTTAATTTTCATTGATAACCTTTTCGTAGAACAAAACAGACGTAATTTCAGGATGAGACAACCCTTTAATTATTTATATAAAACTTAGATTCCAGTTGATCCAGCCATGAAAGACCCAATTCTTAGTTGTACTGGCACTAAGCCTAAAATTGAGGACATCACTGCTCCCGATGGGACTATAATAAAACCTACAAAACTCGTTGATCAACCCGGAGCTACTGTAAGTATTATCCTATCATGAGGGGATATACGGAAGAACTTACGGTATGTAACATACATTCTTAAAAGATGAAATGTGACTGTGAGTGTAAAAAACATCTATATTACTTACATATAATAAAACTGTAAAGTAGGTGAATTCTGTACATTGCATATTTTGAAAAAAAATTGCATTGAGGGGGCTTCTTACACGTAATAGATACCAAAAATATTTTTTTGGAATTTTTTGTCTGTCTGTCTGTCTGTCTGTCTGTCTGTCTTTCTGTCTGTTTGTTCGAGCTAATCTCAGAATCTACTGGACCGATTTTGATGGGGCTTTTTTTCTTTGACTCAGCATCACTTGGAGAGTAAACTAGGATATAAATAATCACGCCAATAGACTTAGGGGGTAGGCAGAAAATTATAATAAAACTGTAAAGTAGGTGAATTCTGTACATTGCATATTTAAAAAAAAATTGCATTGAGGGGGCTCCTTACACGTAATAGATACCAAAAATAAAAATATTTTTTTGAATCTATACATATAATCTATACATATACTTTACTATCTATATCTATACAATATAAAATGCTTTGTCTTGAATGACTGACGGATCAACGCAGAGCCTAAACCGCTGATCGTAGAGACCTGAAACTGGGAGGGTGTGTTCTTTGTATGACGAAGGGATCCGATAAGAAAGGATTTTCCAAAATTCTACCCCTAAGGGGGTCGAAAAAGGGTGCAAAGTTTGTATGGGACATCGTGATTCCTTGATACAATCTACTTAAAATTTTGCAAACACATTCTTTTACAGAATTGACGATGGACTTATTTTGTATTTTATTGAAATTCATCTCCTAAGGGGGTAAAAAAGGGGCGCAAAGTTATTCTGGGGGTGATTTGCTTCAAGTTAAATATCAATACTCTTTAGTGCTTATGATTAAAATATTTTTTATTTCATTTTTGACAATCATTTGACATATCTGAGACAGAATGTTTTGACACATGTTTGTTATTGATGTTGCTCTCGAGAAGATATTTTATTCCTTAGAATAGTAAATAATATTATTTTGAGTTTAAACAGGGTAGGTATCAAGCGGTCTGTGTCCAGTGTAGATTGCAGATCGTTTGTTCATATTGTCGGTGGACATTCTACGCTGTTCCTGACGGTCGAAGGGTGTCCAATCTAGAACTTTTCTGCAAACTTTTCGTGGGGGGGCCTATGTTTAGTAGTGGACGGCTTTTGGCCAAGATGATGTAATTTTTTTAAGATGACGGACTAAGAGCACAGTTGTCAGATTCAAATTTACTGTCACTAACATCAAAAATGACATAGTACGACTCAAAAAAAAGATTATTTTCTAGAATGAGTGAACAATTAATAATGATGTTACTTACACATTCTACGGAATCGTTCTATAAACCTCTTAATCGATACATTTAAAATCGATTTGTCAATATCGATACTTTCTTATCGATACATATTAGTCGATAATATGATAATTATCTTTCCTATCAAAATTAAAAAAAAACTTGCAAGGCAGATGTTATGATGAGGCAAAAAATAATAGATTTTTGCGTTGGTTTCATCAAGATCATTTAATTTGAGTGATAGATAATAAGTAATCTATGGTAAAATAAAAGAACAATGTAAAGTCCTCATTGGAACCTAATATAAATCGCTAGGATAGAAATACATCATGCAGACACTTTTTCAAGCAAATATAGCCATAATATTAAATGGTATACAAATTACATGACAGCTGATATTTGCCGGCCCAGGATAGCTATAATAAGTATAAAACATACGCAGGGACACAGATCCGACACGCAGAGACCTTACTTAGCTATATATTTAAATTTACTTACAAATTAAATAAAATTTACACACATGTAGCTACAATTATGACGAGGATATGGATCTGCATCCAACAGGTATATGCCATTCTTTGATTTTTAGTGATTATATTATATATTTAAAACTGTTAACTCAGTTTAGCTCCATACAAAACATATTTACAATTACACAGTAATACACTGATCCGAAACGGAAGAGACATTCAAATAAGTTTTCAGGAGCCCATTATTTTACATTGAAGCATATATTATAATACTTATGATTTTCCAAACACCTTTTAATAATAACTTCGTTTATAGGTTGCTCGAATCCCTCTACCTCTATAAGTGATTACACTCACACTCGGCCGTTTTCTTAAAAATAACCACCATAGATTGACGGCTAAGTAATTAATAATTGTTATTATTTTAATGAGGACAAAAACGGTAAACATTCATTAAGTTTGACTATGGCGTACAATTTCAAATTTTAGCATGACTTTGTCGTACAATTTAAAATTTTTCCACATGACTATGTCGTACAATTTCAAATTTTATGTCATTCAAACTTAATACCTACTTCCTGGTCCCTTTTAATTTGTAGAAGTTTTTCTTCTTAAATAATTAATAAATTACCATTGTCACAAAAGGAGGTCTGGACTAGAAACCCCAAGGCGCCCAGTGCAAAAGAAATGTATCTCAATAAAAATACCTAAAGTCCGTTTTTCTTCTACTAGTCGAATATTGTAAACAATCTTGACATTTCTTTGTAGTGAAAATATTCCTTTTAAAACAGTCCGAGTGCTATCTCCCGGTTGTATCTGTAAAATATATTCATATTTGTTTTTTTTTCTAACAGATCTTATTGTTAAGGTAGGAAATCGTCATATTAAGATTAATATGACGTCATAAGGATAATTTTATGCCGTAAGGATAATATTATTAATGTTATTAGAATATTTATTTACATACGCCAGGCAGTAGAGTATTCTCGTAGCGTTTTAGGTACACCTACGAAATGTCTGGATTCGAAGTAAGAACTTTGCTCTCTAGACAAAAAAATACATCACCCATATACACATCACACATCAAATATTTGCGGGATTCGAACCTGTGACTGCAGCTGCGCAGGGCATGTAGCCTGGAGCGCGAACCACTTCACCCAACATCATGGCCTTATTATAACTAACTAACTACCTGCATCCTACATACAACACAACTACGCAATTTTCTTTGTTTAGGGTGGGTGGCAATATCTTAACGCCGACTGATTGTGATCACCCGGTTGGCAATGTTATAGCAGGCAATCAACAGTTCACCACTCACCACGTATGGGTAGCTTTTAATCAGTTAAGTACTATTTATTACATTGCACGCAGTTGCCGCTATGACAACGTGCTCACGCTGCTCTTCTTAGTATGAAAGCGCGCACTTTCGCGCCTCAGTCCATGTCCTGTTGCGACCTAATATGAAAGTGCCCAAATAGAACCATACTACCTGATTATGGAGGAGAATCTTAACAAAAACATTTCAGTCTCCAATTTAAAGCTATATATGCTATTGGTGGTGGTGCTAAAACCAAATTGACATTTCTGCCTTATAAATTGTCTCTTTTCATGAAAATTTTATGTTTTATCCAGCAATGTATTTTTGACAAAACGATGTAAAACTGACAATTTCACATAAGTGAAAGTGGCGTAAAATAAAATAAAACGGCCATAATCAAATTAGGCAAATGATACACTTGCGAAGTAATTTGTCTATGGAATAATTACAATTGACTTTCACTCATTCTCTATAGTTAATCGAAGAAAACCAAAAAATCTGTCCGTTCAGTAATGACAACTGCTAAGCTGGTTAGACACAAAAAAGAGAAAAAATATGACTGACATCAAAATGTGACAGATTGCTAAAAAAAGGCGATGACAGATCCATTTTTCGGCGTACTATCTGAGCTTACGTCAGCCTGGCTTTTGGGTGTTGATGATGGTGATGGCGTAGATATTTACATAGAATTTGATTTCCCTTTGAATTTACGATTTGAATTCAAGAAAGTAGAGTGTTCGTTATAACCTTTGATTAAACTAAAATAGCGGAAGATAGGTGACGCGCCACTCGAACGTGGACCGCTAAAATCAGGCCCCCGTCGCCTAATTGCCTTCAGTTACAATCGGGATTGCGTGCGCGGATGACATAAGTGAGACGTGTGACGTGAGGAGAAAATAAATATTTTTTCGGGTTAAACGTAACCAAAATGCCTTCGTGTGCTTTCATACGTTGCCCAAACCATTCTAAAAGGAAAAACTAATCGCATGGAATCACATTTCACTCGTAAGTACACGAAAACTTTAATTTCTAAATTTATTTGTAAATTCAGTCTTTTTTTGACGGCCATTTTTCAGGGCGAGATAGAAATATACGATTCATTTATGTGCGACCAGTTAGGTATGATGATGATTGATTGACAAGATTGACACATAACGCAACATGTGCTGTTTGTTGAGATTTGTCTACGCGGTACCGTTAGCATACAATGTCGATAATAATAAATTTATATAATTTAACTTTTACCTGATATTGATTGTTGCTTCTTTATTAATGTTTTGTAAAATGGTATTCAACTTCAATAATGTAAACAATAAAATAATTATCTATTCAAGTTTGCTACAAAAATGACTGTATTAACGTGAAGCTTTTTATTAAAATCACTCGCACCTAATCTGTATAATTGCAGGTCTCTTACGGATACATCGTTGCGTGACGTCAGCGCCATCTACTCATCATGGCAACTGCAGCGGGCCAAGTAGTTATTCATTACAAAATAAATTAAACTTGAAATCATTCATTGGAAGGAAATCATGTTTTAACAATAAAGATTTAAAAATAAACTTATATTTTGTTTTATTTTTGGTAACCCTACTCACGCCAAACATCGCTCGACATTTCAAAAAAGTAAAGTAATAATAACAAGTAATTTATTAGTTTTCACAAAAAACTTGGTACACAATTTCACTTCGATTTGTCTGCTGACGCTTCTTGATTCATAGTGCAAGGAGACGTCAACGTGACAAGAGACATCTCAAAGCGCGCGTTTGTTTCGCTCGCACTACCGTCGTAAGAAATGTGTTTGTCTCTGTCGTCAGTAGCGTAAAGTTACACAGCTGTGTGGGTCATCTTGAATGTAGTAGTGTGTAGTGCCATTTTTTAGCTGACAATTAGTATGACATGCCGTATCTTCCGCTATTTTACTTTAATCAAAGGTTATAACCATAAACAAAGCTCAAGTTCAAACTCTTAAGGTAGCGGGAGAAGACTTGAGGGAATTTGTATGTGGCATGATGCTGTGTAAGCGCAGAGAGTAGCCTGGTCTTTTTAATACCCGAAAGAAATAAACGATTGACGATAGGGAGTTGAAAAAATATCCATTTCGTTGTAAAATAAAAAGATAATATCCCCGTGTAAGTTTGACCATTGCAGACCGGGCTACGTGTTGTGTGTACATAAAATATAACATTTATCCGTACGCATTTCTATGTATATATTTTAAAACTGGATGTTTTTGTTTGTTAGTTTGAACGCGCTTATCACAGAATCTATTGGTAAGGTTATAAAATATGATAGATAGCTAATTTATCAGGGAAGGCTATAAAGTAGTTTAATGCGTATAGGCTTATAAATTTTCGCTACGATCTATGGGAACGGAGGTTAACTATAACGCGCGTACGAAGTCGCGGGCGGGCCGCTAGTTTTAAATAAATGTAAAATACATATAAAACCAGAATCATTGTGGCAGGATGTTACAGACACATTATTATCAGAGGCTGTAGACAAAGTAACATAGGTTCGATACGAAAAGATTACAAAGTTGGTCTTCGTCTAAAAAAGAATTAACTACGTGGTTTAGCGAAGGTTTATTTTAATCCCATTCATTTTTACAAAGTCGAACTTCGTTGTCGTTTCTAATTATATTTACATTACATTGTCTAGAGCTCAGAGGTTTCGATTTTTAATTAATATCTAACCAATATTTTTTCGAGATTCACCTAACTTAGCGTGAAGAATACATAAACTTTGATTTATTATCCAACTTGGAATCATCTTGGAGACGAATTTCCTGGTGTTATATACTTTCGTGAATTAGAAGCAGTTGGTCAAACAACAACAACAACCAACAGCGAAATGGTCAACACAACGAAAAAATTCCTAATATTTTCGAAATGGGTTACTCTCGCTAAACTAAGCCTTGCGTAATAGGTACCTAAAGATAAAAAATACGTTAGACAACACACCAATTGTCTTGGTTTCGAACTAAGGATTTTACTTCCTTGTGCTACGAATACCAGACAACCAGAATGACGGGGCGTCTCCCATAAATACTTAAATTAAATACATAATGTAAATATCCATGACTTAGGTACAAATGTTCGTGATCATCACATAATCATTTGCCCCTTGCGGGATCAAACCGCGACCGCCGGCATTGTAGTCAGGAGCGCTAACCACTACACCAAACGCGTCGTCACGATGATGTGACGATGGAGTAAGCTTATTTGGTAGAAGGCTTATAAAATCCTCTTATAATATGTTTCAGTCTGTTAAATTACCTAATCTCGGACCTGGAAATTACACAGCTAAAGCGGGAAGCGAGTCAGAATCGGCATTTAAAGCTGATGCCACCACCACAATTAGTTTCAAATATGGTTTCTCTCCTTCCGAGCCTAGTACAATGGCGGATATACCGTCATTGCCAATAAAAGGTAAAGTCCGCTTTTCTTTGTTAGTCGAATACTGTAGTAATATATTCTGTGACTGTAGTAAATCTTGACATTCCTTTCTATCTAAATAATTCATTTTAAAATGAGCTAAACACGAAATTCATAACCTACAGTAATACGTCGTTGAACACTGAGATCTTTTTAAATTAAAAGTTATAAAAATATTTTTTCCAATATTCGACTAGCAAAGAAAAAGTGACGACTAGAAGAGAGATTGATGTTTATTGTCCCCAGTATGATAAATTATTATAATAAAATAAACGTGTGTAATATCGTGATGTATTAAATAAAATACGAGTAGTATTATTCTTATCGAACGACATGTCTTTAAGACCCAAAAGGTTATCCTCAACTCTCGTGAATATTGTTTTAAATTGTCGAAGAACATGATTTTGCTGCTATCTTTGTAGGCACATATTGTTTTAATTATAGGAAATTTAAGATAACATCTGTTTATTCTGCTTTCAGACTCACCATCTCATATTTGTGTACAGATTTTCTCAAAGGATAAATATATACCTTATGAGATTATCCTATCCGGTATTAGTGGTAAATTAATTCAAAATGTTCCATTAAAACTAGTCAACGCTAAGGAAAACATCTACATTACAGACAAAATCGTACCCCCTGATGGTCTTTTCAAAGTTGCAGTAAGTAACAGTTTTTTAAGATTAGACCTAAATAATAAAAATGTTCATTAGACGTATGGAAATAATACCGTATTTTAATGTTTCAGGTTTTAGGATATCACGAAGAAAGTAAGAGTATTATAATTAGAGAAAGCGAAACGTTTCTTGAAGTCCAAAAATATTCTGGTACGTTCTTAATTAATTGTGTGTACGTTCGTAATTTAATGCACCAACTGAAAAAAAGCTCAGTAATAAACTAACTGCTAAATGATTGACCTGTTTTGATGATAGAAGCACGCGCTTTATTCATTTTGAATTTGTTATTATATTATCAGCTAATTGTGTAAAATTATTAGCTATTAAATAGTTTTTCCTTTTATTTGTGACCTACCTGTTTATAATTAGTAATTATCATTATTGAAATGTAACTTAAATAATTCAAGGAACACCCAAACCTACTTCACCGACCACAATAATTGATAACGGGCCTATCATTGAAGTAGATTACGGTAACGACGCTAAATTAGTTTGTAATGTGGAAGCCTATCCCAAACCTACCATAAAATGGAAAGACGAAGATGGAACTACTCTTCCGACAGAAGTGAGTATAATAGTATTGCTTTTCGATGTTGAAAGCAAATTTGATTAAACTATAATAAAAATAAGACAAACTGAACAAACTGTTTGATAAGTAATTATAAAACTTTGTTTTAGGTTGTAACTTACAAGCTACCATCTAGCTTTATGGCAGAACTAGTACTAAATAATATAACTGTGACAAAAACTTATTCGTGTTCAGCTGTAAACGAAAACGGAGACAGTTCTCAAAAAATTACTGTTAAAACGGAGAGGAAGACATTTTTGGATATATCACAAAGGCCAAAAGGTAATTTCCGATAACTCGTAAGTTAGATACCGTTTTATACTTACTCTAGTTAGTCGACCAAAGGCGTGTAGTGTCCACCGACAAGATTAAAGACCTCATAATGATCGCAGGATCACATTGGATGCAGCGCTTGCACCTGGTCGCTATGGAAAACCGTAGGCGAGGCCTCTGTTCAGCAGTGCAAGTGTTTGGCTGACACTGATGATAATGATGACGTTCTGATACTAGTATTTTCTAAACCAACGCAATTATTACAAATATTATTCGTTGCAGATACCAACATTGCTTTCAAAGGTAGTGCTGAAATATACTGCAAAGTAGATGCATATCCTCCCGCCACTATTACATGGGTTGGTCCTGCATTGAGTTCTACAGAAGAATATATTGAAATATCAAAAGCGAAAGACATTCTGACCATCAAACAAATGATACCTGAGTTTGTTGGAGATTATAAATGCTCCGTAACGAATGGAATGAAATCGGAAGATGTGAAATTCAAACTGGACATAATTGAAACAAGTAAGATTTAAAAAAAAAATATTTGTTTTTAACAAAAAAAAATATAACCTGATGTGCTGGCAAATGAAGTTTAATTTCACAATAAAACACAAACAAATCAAACGATACATGGCATTGAGTTGATTACCCGTGTTTTTGTTTGGTTTCATTCGCTTAATTTGAGTCAGTAATCATTTTACCGATAAATGTTATTATCATGCTGTTATTAAGCATAATTACGTTATCATGGTAATACACAATGTTTTCTAACTAGTGTGTAATTTACATAATTTTTCAGAGCCCGAAACATCAGTTGAGGGACCAACAAAAGTCAACGTAGATTACAATCAACCCTTATTCTTACGTTGTTTGGTTAAAGGGTATCCTAAACCAAAAATAACTTGGATGAATAAGAAAACGGGAAAAGAAATACCATCAGCCGTAAGTAAAACTGTTACGATTTAAGAAAATGTTGATATAAAATTAATGTCAAATCTATACTAATATTATAAAGCTGAAGAGTTTGTTTGTTTGTTTGTTTGTTTGTTTGTTTGAACGCGCTAATCTCCGAAACTACTGGTTCGATTTGAATAATTCTTTTTGTGTTGGATAGTCCAGTTATCGAGGAAGGCTATAGGCTATATAACATCACGCTACGACCGATAGGAGCAAAGATATGGTGGTAAATGTGTAAAAAACGGGAGAAAAAACTATTCCACGCGGACGAAGTCGCTGGCAAAAGCTAGTGTTGAATAAAAGTTTGTACCTTTTATCAATTTCAGCCCGTTGCAGCATCATCTTCATTTCATTATGGAATGGAAATGCAGTTGGAAAAAGTAAATGAAAATGCCACGTACAAATGTGTTGCTAAAAATAGAAACGGTGAACAAAGCTCCGAAGTTACAGTAGTCACTATTCAAAAAGAGCATTTAGTTGTAATAGAAGAACCAAAAGGTATGTATAAACCTTTAAAAAACCACTAAAATTAAGGAGTTTGGCCAAAATTTTGCAGAACACGCTGGTTATTTTGTAGCTGCTTGGTCTTTAAAAGACAATTAATTTACAGATACAACAATCAAATATAAAGAAGAAGGGCTCATTACTTGTAAGGTGGACGCTTATCCCCAAGCGGAAATCACATGGAGATTTGAATCGGATATCATTGAGAATGACGATCACTACGAAATTTCTTCGGATTGGTTTTATTTGAAAATCAAAGAAATGCAGCCTAATTTAAAAGGAGATTACTCTTGTCGAGCTAAAAACAAATTTAAACGTACTAAAATAATGTATTTTTCAATTGACATTAGTGGAACAGGTAAATTCACTTGTCTTCATTTCATAACGGAAAGTTTTGAAAATATAACGACTTAGAATATTAATTTGTTACAGAACCACCGCAAATAGATAAAACGGAAAGCGAATACATTAACGTCAAAGAAGGAGATCCAGTTGAAATCAACTGCAGGTAAAAAATGACACTATATGTATTCTTAAATAAAAAATGTTTATTCAGCATCAATTATAACAAAATAAGTTTTATAAGTGTTAATTAAATCTTATTGAAACTTATCTCATCCTATAACTAACTCAACTTAGCAAAATGAAATAAAAAAAGGTTATATTATGGTTAATAAATGGCATTAATAAGAAAGACTTGATCCTTAACACGTTCTGGGACACTATTCCAGACACAACAGATGTTAATTATTGTTTTCACACCTTTAGGCGTTCACTGTCCCGGAACGTGTTAAATTTAATTAAAGTCAAGCATATTACAAAATCACACTGTGAGTATTAGAAACATTCTAAGGCTATTTCCTGTATATTGAACATTGCTTAGAATAATTAAAGGTACACCGCCACCGACTTTGTCCTGGGAATTCCAATCGGTTAATGACGACAGATTCAGAGAAATGGGTTTATCAGAAAACACCTTACATTTTGAGAAAGTCACGAGTTCCGAGTACGGTATATACAGATGTACTGCCAGCAACTCGGAGGGTACGGCAAACCGTGATGTGGATTTGACTGTTGAATGTAGGTAAAGTATACCCGTAGCAAAGATTATACATATGCGTAAAGAAAAGTTCAACTGGTCTGGATAAAAGTAATATTCGACGGATTGTTTCACAATGTCCAAATAGGTTCTGGCTAGCGTTATCTGTTTCAAAGTCAAAAATCAAAGTCAAACATTTATTTGCAAAAAACATGGTACATTATAGATCTTATTTAACACGTTCCGGGACAGTGCCCGCCTACAGGCGTGAAAACAATAAAACATCTATTGTGTCTGGAGTAGTGTCCCGGAACGTGTTAACAGCACAGTTTAATATTTCACACGAAATGACTGAATATTTGAATTTTATTTCTTGGGGTATGCTTATTCTTCAATGGTGAAACAAGCCCTGAGTAAAATAACACTATTTCCAGTTTATTCAATGAGAGATAGAATTTCAATATACTAACATGTTTTATGAATAAAATTGTCTTCATGAATAAAATTCAAAAGTTAAAAAGCAAGGCTTGTAAGTCGATAACAAAAGCAACTTAATATTTACTAAAATATTTTCCCATGTCCCTATACTGAATTTCCAACCACTGTTAGATCCACCGACTATAGACGATGGAGAAAAACAGAAGGATTCAAAGGACGGAACCAAAACAACACTAGAGTGCAAAGCTCGTGGTTATCCCAAACCTGCTGTGGTCTGGAGTGTGGGTGGAGTCAACATCACTGATGGGCCGGAATATAAGATATTTCGTGACAATAGCTTGAGGTTGGTTATTTTTCCAAGTTCAAATTCTAGATACAAATGGCCACTACCTAAATTTAAAACCAGCCAAGTGCGAGTCGGATCCGCGTACGGGTTCCGTGCCAACCTTGAACTGAATTCGGGGTCCACCTTATTCCACCTAGCGGAAATGTCTCAGTATTTTAAATTATTATTAAATACCGGTTCGATCTCGATTAAACTAATTTTCGTTGAAAGTCCACCGGTGTACGCTGTCAAAGTTGACATATTCGGGCCGATAGGCCACACACCGGTGGTGGGTCGCGGCGTGGGGAGGGGGGGACGAGGACGGACGAAAAGACGATGACATCATTACTTTGTAAGGTCACATGTCTTTAAATACAAATTGATGTTTATTCCAGATTTTCTGCATCTCTCAAAAACAATGGTATATTCACTTGCACAGCCGTCAATGTACATGGTGTGGCAAGGCGTGAGATTCAAGTTGATTATTATAGTAAGTGCCGTAACTTTTGTACTTCTTAATTTGTTCGCATACTATTCAATTTCTTGAGAAGTTCCGACGAACTTGTTTATTATATCCAGGAACGTTATAAACTGTAAAAAAATAGACTAAAGACTATTTAGGAGAAACAAATTAATTTGAAATCGTTGCATGATATGCGTTGACTGTTGGTGCGTAAGCTTAGTTGTAAGCTTTTTAGCAGGTTTTGAAGGCTGTTGAATTTTTTAAATTATATTATTATTTCATTGTTTTTTGTTACTACTCATATCTCGTAAAGCTATTTGGCCGATTTTAATGAAACTAACGCTGTACCTTAAGTGGGAATTGATTGGTATACCTTATTTACCTGATTTAAAAGGGGGCTACCTCGCTATGACATTAGAAAAACATATGTACACATACGAAATTCCACAAACGTGATTGGAAGCCATGATAGATCAACATTGTCAAATATTAAAAAACTCAAATTTACTTTCTTTTTTGAAGTCGGTAAAAAGGTTGCTAATGTTTTTTTAAAACTATTAATTTAACCAACATAATCAGCCTTACCACAAATCACTTAAACAAAGTTTTAGGCACTGTTTAACAAGATTTTAAGAAAAACCTTACCACAAATCAGTTTTTGCGCTAAAACACTCTTTAAAACAGTGTTTTAGTTAAACACCCTCCCCCCTATTTTATCTTGTGTTTAACCTCAAAAAATAGACAGATTGACAACTTGACTTTCGTTTCGCGGTAAATAAAATTCGTGCTTTCCTATAGAAAATATTATGGATGATTGATTTCACAACAATTGATTTATTGGACTTAATCAACCAACCAATCAAATTCCACTCAGCAACTTTATGACGGTTTGTGTTGGTATCCGTGTTTCTGTTTTCTACCACGTCTTTCGAACTTTCTATAAGCTGTATAAGGATATCCTGAAATAAAATAATAACAATGTTATCACGTTTCCAAACCCCACATACGGCGACTATGTAGTAGTTATTATTATCCATTTGACTTACCATAGCCATCCCTGTCACGCATACCAGGCCGTGTATGCATGTGACAGGGATGGTTATCTTCATTGGATCGGTATTGGTGTCCAGCAGGCCTAACATGCATGACACATTATTTCTTTCGATCGACATGACAAAATTAGTCGATCTATGCTATTTTATCATATTCCTTAACATGCCAACCACATTGGACAAATTTATCCAAAACGATAACGAGATAAGTCAATTTCTAACCATTCACTCAATTTTATGTCAGATTTGGCTCAAAATGATCAACTTGACACAATTACGGATTGACTCGATATTGCCCACAGATTAGTTAATATTGCCCAAAGATAATGAATTCAAACTAATAAATATCTTAGGGATAAAAAATGTTCCACGGAGACTTTCTTTTCAATATTTTTACACTTTATTGTTTTTTGACAGCCTAGGATAAAATATGGCACGACACAGTCACATATTTTTGCTTTAAATATGTTGTTTTTTATTTATCGTCGACGCTAATGTTGGACGATAATGTTCCACGGCAAATTGTCAAAATTTGATAAAAATATGTGTCGCATGTTAGGGTTCAATGATAATTTTATCATATTTCGAAATTTGACAGTACGACATGACTTTCATGGCAGCCATGTTAGCAACTGTGGATAAGTCGATTTTTGACAAACAAACGCAATAGAATGTGGCGGTAAATTTTTATCATGGCGTGCATGCTAGGCCTGCAGAGTAAGGGGGCAGATTCTTCTCATTCTTCTGTCATTACAACTTTTTTTATTTATTTTAAGATTTGGGTTTTGTTACTATTCAGCCATCATTTCAAGAAGCTTTTGTTCATTTACCCTGAAGTGTGTTGAATGCAACCTGCGTACCAGGAAATGTAATGAATGAACTGAGTGAATGAATGAATGTTTGTATATAAAACTGGTGTTTAGCTAAACACTGCCCAAATACCTATTTGTGGTACAAAATGTTAAACACTGTTCTAAACCCTTTTTAAATTTAAAACAGTTTTTAACAAAACATGACTTAAAACCAGTTTTAACGGATGACTTGTAGTAAAACTAAATGTCGCTGGTCATTTTTCAGAGGAAGTAAAAGTTGTAATACCAGATGAGACAACATTTAAAACGTTTGTGGGGGAAACAGAAAGACTACATTGCGAGGCTGATGGGTACCCTGCTCCTGTACTCGAATGGCAATTCCGCAGCTCTGCCAAGCCACTAGATGACCCTATTGTTATAAAGTACGTACAGATCTATACTATATGTAAATCGTGAATTTGAATCATTTCTGGAATCAAAAGGCATAACTCACGAACGCACAGCTCCATATACTCCACAACGAAATGGGCGAGCAGAAAGATAAATGAGAACTGTTAGAATAATTAACGAATTGGATTGTTATAAAGAACAACCTCTTGGAAATGAAAAAAATGCATCAACTCTTAAATATTATAAATCTGTTTGAACGCGCTAATCTCAGGAACTAGTAGACTGATTTCAAAATATATTTTGTGTTGGATAGCTTATTTATCTGGGAAGGCTTTAGGCTAGAAGGATATAGCATCATGCTGCAAGGGAAGGGGAGGGAGCACTATTCTTAAAATAAAACAACACTAGCAGCTACCCGCGATTTCAACCGCGTAAATATGATATCCCACAAAGTATCATTGTAAATTACATAAAGCCTATGAAACAAATATATTAACACTAATATGAATGAATGAAATAAGAATTAACCTCATCATCATTCATTGAATAAAGCTTGTCACGCTTTAACTACTCCCACGTCACAAACAGGTTTATCCTCACAAACGGGTGCAGAAAGCTTCTAGCACCCATTCGAATTTTGAATAAAATATTATTAGTTCAAATTAAAAAAAAAACGAACGAGTCAATAATTTACCCTCAGCGATTATTGAAATTTTCCGTTAGTTGGGAGCTGATTTCGATGATTTTTGATGATAATAATAATAATAAATATTCTTTATTGCACAAGAAAGGACACAACAAAGACATTAAAACAGACAGATCATGAGTACAATATTGGATGATATTATTAATAGCCAGACAAAACTATACTTTTAATGGATACATAGATAATTCTCATTTATTGCTCATCACATACGTTACTAATTTGAATGATTTAGTGGTCATATTGCTAAAAGTTAGCTGTCTTATTAATATTGAATTTAATTTTGAATCTCTTAGCAACAGGACTGAAACATCTCCCTACACATTAGTTAAGAAGTTTAACAGTGTGTCTGAAGACGGATTCTACATTTGTTACGCTAGCAACCAAAAGAGCAATCAAAGTTTAGCGTTCACTGTTGAAGTCGAAGGTAAGTGATGTACAAATATAAAAAAATAGTACCGTCTTAATTCAAAAGAAGAACACATGTTTGATGTTACATCAGCTCAACCTGAATCATTCGAAATTTATGGTAAATAAGATTATGTTTTTACCATATTTAATCACCACTTTTACCATTCTGGGATATAAGTCGCAGGCTTCCATCCTTATACAGGGTGTGGCCTGTTATAGGAGCAAAAAACTAAAATATAAGCCCTTTATGTAACCAGTAATCAATTCTTAATGGGTTTAATTTATAATAATTAAAAATAAAATTATTGTTATTTTCTAACAAAATAAATCGAACCAACAATGTATTGCAAACAAATCTGTCCAGTCATAGAACTTGACATTGACATTTACTACAACGAGTAAGCGATTTTTATATACATTGATTAGGAATTATACCTTTGGATTACTATGTCTCTGAGTTACAGCATTTTAGAGCACTATGACCAGTAGGCCTACAATGAAACGTTAGTCCGTATTTTCGGGCCCGTCCGTAACCCGACCGAAATACGTGACTCGTAGCTACCATGAAATATTTTCTGATGCTTAGGTTTAGTTCGGACGCATAGACAAAGTTACGTGAACGAATGATTGAAAAAGGTTATTTATAGTGCCTGCCCTAAAAACCGGTAGTAACATGAAAATTTTAAAATTACTTGTATTTAAATAGTTTTAAGGCTTTTAATCAGTATATTTATGCATTCCATTTTATAAACTACAGTTAAAATTTGTGGAATGCTCCGTATGTTACTAAAACATTAGCAATTTTTATCAAAGAAATTTTATGAATACACTTTAAAATACCTAAGATAGGCCAACCAAATAGAGAATGCCACGTCCCACAAATAACATTTTGATGTTGAGAGGATATTTCTTCCCGCAGTATTATACACATAACTTTGTTTGTTTACGTTCGTTTTGTTATGTATGTGATGACATTTTCATGCGATTCCAAGTAAAAGAAGTATATCTTTCAAGTGTTTTTTACCTCGCGACGAGTTCTCAAGTGTTCTAAATCATTAGTGGCAATATTTCATCTGTTAACACGTTCCGGGACACTACTCCAGACACAATAGATGTTTTATTGTTTTCACGCCTGTAGGCGGGCACTGTCCCGGAACGTGTTAATGGCGTAAAACTCAAAAAAGGGACGCTTATGAAGACTAAATCATCCATGGATCTATAAGAAGCTATAAACGCAATATCGGGAAATACTGCTCGCTCAAGATAGTTCTCACTTAGGTAGCGACGTTGGCGTCTTCGCTCAAGGTACTCTTCTCTTAGGGCTTCCAAGACAGCTACCACGAATGCCATAACTTTAACTAATTAGTATCTTACTTTATTAATATTCACTATTCACTTAAATGTACACCTCAGTGAAAGAAAAAACCGAAAATGTGATAGAATTATCAAAAAGTAACTTATTTCAGGAATAAAATGTTAATCCGAAAAGCTTACGGTAGCACTTGAGTTCTCGTGAGAAGTTCGGCTAAACGCCCGAAAAACTGTACGTCAAAATATAATTTTCGTGACGGGCTCGAGTGTTCATGGTAAGCTATCCGTAACAACAAACGTCAAAGCCCGATTTCGTTCCGTTGACGGGCCCGTAGTATTTTCATGGTAAGAAACAGCCCGAAAATACGGAGTTCGTTCGGGTTTCGTATGTTCATTGTAGACCCCCAGGCCAAGGTACTAAAATTCTACTGAGTAGAATCATTGATTAAAATTTTTGCTCCTATTATAGGTCACACGCTGTATATAACATTTTATAACTGCCTTGGTCGCGCAGCGGTTAGAGGGTCGCATATTAAAGCGACGGCTGCGCCAGAGGTCCCGGGTTCGATCCCCGGGTCGGGCCAAAAATATGTAGCTGGGTTTTTCTGTTCAGAAATTCTGAGGGTAGCCCAGAGTTGGCGGTGTTTCACCCCCGTGCCTCGGTGCGCAGGTTGCGCCGTTGGTACTGCGTCTGATCTCTCTCCGGTCGTGCGTGTCAGATCGCTGTCCCATCGGGCTATGAGAGTGAAAGGAATAGAGAGTGCACCTGTGTTTGCGCACTCACTTGTGCACTATAATATGCCCGCGCAGTCGGTGAGTCGTTGTGACTGGCCACCGTATTCGAAATCGACTAGGGGGACTATTATTATTATTATTATCAGTTTTTCTTTTATTTTATGCTGTTAAAGATGTGAAACTGTAATTTGAGCGTCCTTCACATCTTGTTTTTGGCTAAACGTGATGGTTTTTAGATTGGCCGCTACTTTCGAACAAAATTGAAATGGCGGAATTAAAAAATATCATTACTGCGTACCGGATGAGGGTCGCAGGCCGTGGCCGTAAATGAGAACAGCGGTTTACAAAAAAGGCTAGCCCAGGCGCGGGAGTTCGACCCGCGGGAGCGCGCGGACGTACACGTATCGTGTGATCGTGTGCAGCTACTAAAAAACAAAAACATCATGGCGGACCGACCAGTGCGGCGGGACCTACCCCTCCCGCGGCCCCCCTTCCCCACCGCGGACCTGCGTTCGGTTCCGGCGCCTGAGCTTATGCATCTTTATTAAAAACCAAAAAACAGTAACAAAACGTAAAACAGTACACAAAAAAATACATATTACTTTTGCCTCACACGGCTAACAACTACTATACTTTTAAATATGTTTCCAGAACCAGTCCACATAATTCCAAACGCGGCTTCAAGTAGACCGACTAAGGCTGTGAAGGGCGACCTGGTGAGGATTCCTTGTCATGCGGTGGGGAAACCAGAACCCAGCGTTAATTGGATGAAGAATGGATACGATATTTCGATAGGTTAGTTGGAGAAATAATAATGGTTTAGAATGTTTTTAAACACTTACAGTGTCATATTTATATTCTTAAAGATGAAATAAGAAACCAAAAATTGCGCACGGGCGGGATTCGAACCAGCATCTTTCTGGCTTACCGGGCCAACTGCTCTTCCAATTGAGCTACCGTGCTGTCGATCCGACCGCGCGAAATTCTTGGTCTCTTAGTATACGTCAGCCCGCCCGTGCGCAATTTTTGGTTTCTTATTTCATCTTTAAGAATGGAGAAATAATAATCAAAATCAGCCGCCCCCCGCGACTTTGTCGGTGCATTTTGATTTTACTCCGCCTTCGTGAACAGACGGATCGCAATCCCCGTAAACCTTTATGGAATGAAACTTCTGTTATCATAAGAATGGAAATTCCTCCCGCTTTTCTCACATTTTTCTCAGTTACAGTGACAGCCCCATTCTTACGAGAACCAGGTAGTATTAAAAAAATTGCAAGCTAGTAACCACAGATGTATAATACAGGCTGTTGTTTTAATCAGCAACGAGCGACTCGGGGATGATAATACGAGTTATGCTTATTCTAAAAAAATATTTTCTTTAAATTATATGCAAGTTCTATAAGAGTCGAATTTTGACTCGCCCGCTATATCGTACATGAAAAATTTTTTTTTCATTAAAAAAAGTATTTCTTTTTTTGGCATCAGTATCGTTTGTACAACCATTCTTGAGTCGCTCGTCTCTGACCAAACAACACCCTGTATATGTAGTTCTAACTATTATTATAACGCCGGTAGTACTCATTGTTTCATTTGAAATAATTTTACTAAATGTTAACAGGCCATAACGGGTACAGCATGGACAAAGATGGTTCGTTGCTCATAGAAGGCATAAAGGAGGGTGGACTATTCATTTGTAAAGCGAAAAACGCTATCAGTGGCCCGGAGTATATGAAGTTTGAAGTGGAGCTTCTAGGTAAGGAAAACTATAATATATACTAAGAATGAAAATATACCACGTATCAGACATTATAACAAAAATCCTAAAGAAAAGAAAGAATTATGGAGGTTACTTTATATATTAAAGCGGTTCCCATTTCATATCGAACAAACATATCAGTTCAACCATTATTTAATAATGGAATTCAAGGTGTTTTGAATTTGGTTCCAATATAATTTTAAAGGTGCTAGATTGGTATACAGCGTGTGGCCTGTAATAAGAGCAAAAAAATTAATCAATGATTCTACAAAGTATAGTTAGTTACCTTGAGCTGGTCATGGCGCTCTAAAATGCTTTAACTCAGCGATATAGTAATCGAAAGTTATAATCCTTAATCAATGTATATCAAAATCGCTAACTTGCTGTAGTGAAGAGCAATGTTAAGTTGTGGAAACATTTTTTGAAAAACATTGCTGGTTAAATATATTTTGGTAGAAAATAGCAATAAATTAATTTTTCATTATATTTAAAACCATTTACCTCTAGCATTGATTACTGGTTACTTAGAGGGCCTATATTTTAAATCTTTGCTCATATTACCGGCCACACCCTGTATATTGTATTTCTAGACTTGTTGACACGAATCAGACTATAAGCGTTGGAGCTGTTTGGTATTCTCTTGGAAAATAATAAAATAACGTATTTACAAATACGTCTATTCCATTTCAGACTACCCGAAACAAACGAAAATTCACAAGTCATACATACTCAAAGCAGGGAAGACAGCCAAAGTGGAGTGTCCTATTTCACAAAAATTGGTCGATGTGTTACGTTGGTACAAGGTATGTATGCACAAGGTATACAGGGTAACATTTACACAGGCAGAAAAAAAATCATACATGCAATCATGGTCACAGCCGCCTTACCATTTTCAAAAAAAAATCGCTTACACACATCACACATGACACTAAAACGGCTGTCAATTAAACGAAATGACAACGCGAGGTGCAAGCTATTTTTGCCCTTGTAACCACTGCCTACAAGAGCAATAGTCTGTCCTCGATAGTGTTTGTAGCAATTCAATTTTCGGTAACAGTATGTGTTGCATGTTGGTGAAATAACTTTAGGTATAAATGGTGTAACTATAATATCGCAAATCATCATTTTTTTACATCCGTCACAGATAGGTAATAGATTTATTTGTTGGAGCTCTTTAAGATTAGTTTAGTTAATATTTTTTATCACACTGGATTTCTTAAAAAAGAAAAGTAGAGCAGGCTGAGTAACTTCTTTAATAGGGGTTGAAAAAAAATACCTCTAAGGTCTTAATTATTGACTTTTAAAATCCAACTGTCTTGCACGTTGACAGACTGAGATGCAGAGACGTGAATGCAGTTAAAAAAAATAGATGACTTTTGCAGCTAGATAAAAATCCTTCAATAAATAACCTATGCTTGTAGATGTCACTTTGTCAGTCGCACGATTTCAGCAGCAATATGCGTTTAGAGGCTACGATTATATTGGTTTTAACTACAGGTTTTAACTCGTCAAACGCCAATAACATAATATGGGATGGATAACAATTGATTGGCTATTGTGTCTGGAATCTCGGTTCTTGATTCATTAAATATGATTTTGTGTTACCATTACAGGGCAGCGAATTAAAAGCAACAGGCGAGTTGGAATTCGATAGCTTATCGATTAGCGACGCAGGAGTCTACACATGCCGAGTTTCACATCGTATTACTATCACATCCGAATCTAAAAGCGTTCAGATTACAGTATATTAGCCTGATGATTAAATTATTACAAAATATATTTATTTCTAACAAGCGGTCCCAGCGAACTTCGTTTCGCCCCCAGCCCCGTCTCGCCCCGGGCCCGTTTATGGACAATTATTATCTTCCTTTATGTATGGGAAAAAGAAAAGAACTGTTTTTAGGGTGTTTCCGGAAATTATTCGATCCATCCTTGAACTTCAAGAAACAATTAAAAAAAAGAATTGGCCAAATTGGTCCAGGCGTTGTTGAATTATGCGCTTACCAACACATTTTGCGATTTATTTTTATATTATACATAGATTCATTAAGTTCAATTATTGGTGTATACAGCGTGTAGCCTGGAATATTCCAAATAATGTCTCTTTTAAATCCCTAATAAAACAACATGTCGCGTAAATTGTCATCATCATCATCATTTAATTCATTAGTAGGTAAGTTTTATTGCAGGGATTTAAATTTTTTGGTTGTTTTTCATGCTTTTTATGAGCCTCACTTACACACTATCGTCGTACTAATTATTAGTAAAAATAGTACCTTTTCACGAGATATAAACATCAAAAAGCTTTGCGACATATTTACTTAATGCAATGTTTGCTAGCATCAAACCTATAGGCGTTATTATCTGCCGTAGCAGTATGAACTTGTTAAATAAATAAATAAAGCTAGCCGTTTAATGAATTAATACTTAGATTAGCAGCTGCATGGCAGCCACAGATATTTTCAAACTTGGTTTGCATAATAGCAAAGCGCAAATTTTGCCTGTCAATTTAAAAATAAGCAGTATTGTTTTCAAACCAAAATAGCAACAAAAGAGTAATTTGAGTATAACTTTCAATCTAATAAAATAAAGCGAAGGCTACGACATTGACATTATGGTCATACACAACGTCTGCCATAAACAATAAACGTAATATGTTTAACTACGAATCGTAGTCACGCTTGATTTGGTAACTATTATTTCATCATTTGCATTTGGGCGGCGATTGTCATGATAATAAACAAATGAGCGGTGGAACTTCCGAAGTCTTTGAATTTAATATACAGAAGTATGATTCAGATCCGGTTTGTATGGGATTTGTAACGTGTCGATGATATCAAACCGAAAAATGCCTCTTTTCCATCGCATACTATCGTCTAGAAAGAACAATAATTGATTCACATCTGCATCCCTCCCAGTGCACTGAACCCCCTTAACAACTACTTAATAGGAGAAAAAATTGTAATCAATGATTCTACAGAGTATACGTACCTTGACTTGGCCATATGCTCTAAATTGTTTTACCTCAATCGAATGTATATCAAAATCTCTAACTGGACACATTTGTTTGCAATACATCGCTAGTTCGATTTATTTTATGAGAAAATATTTATTTATACTATCTATACTAATATTATAAAGCTGAAGAGTTTGATTGTTTGTTTGTTTGAACGCGCTAATTTCCGAAACTACTGGTTCGAATTGAATAATTCTTTTTGTGTTGGATAGTCCAGTTATCGAGGAAGGCTATAGGCTATATAACATCACGCTACGACCAATAGGAGCAAAGATATAGTGGTAAATGTGTAAAAAACGGGAGAAAGAAGTCACTATTCCACGTGGACGAAGTCGCGGGCAAAAGCTAGTTCATCATAATTTTTAACCATTTGGAATTGATTACTTGAAGGGCCTATATTTTAAATTTCAGCATCAACAAGTGACTCACTGAGTTAACTCTATTCAGAAACTAAATCTAAAAGTGTTTTCCAGAAATTTCTTGGTAAGTTAATGGCAATAACTTGGCTAGCCTTCGTAAGTAATACGATTAATTTAAATCGATAAACAATTTGAGAATCTCAAACAATAAATCTAAGGCCAAAATAATACTAGTCACAAAACAGGTGTATTCAGTATAGTCGACACAATAGCCGGTATTAGAATCACAATCAATAAATGCCATTGGCAATCAGTCACTCAGATCCCATCTCGGTCCAGTAGGGTCACGGACGTTACTGAGGTTCTACTACCTTACGTAGTAGAACTTCTAAGTACGACTTTACCTTTACTTTCAAAATGTAGTCATCTTATTTACTCGCATGGTCATTTTTGCTTGAATGACAGAGATGGTTGGATTCGAAAATACGATTGTGTGTAACAGAGTAGGGTCTGTCGACTAATTGATTTCACAATGGAAACACTGGTTTAGATTTACAACAAGTTTGAAATGGCCACTATGTTCTCATGGAAGTAGATAGCTAGGAAGAAATATAAGCTTTTAAAAGTTAAGCAGTAACATCTTTGTGAAGCTTTTTGTAAGTTTCCTCTTAGTTTTCAGATTGAAGCATGACTTGGTCCTTTTATAAGGGAGATTTAATTTCTATCGTCTATTAGTTGTCGGAAATCTAGTTAATGATGCTATGGTTATTCTACAATGGCAATGTAAATAAGGTTATGTAAAGTAACCAGTAACATCTCGTTCAGGATAAACGCGACTATACCAAAACATTAATTCATAGGATTTTCTCTCGTTTCTAGGTGTCCTACTCGTTGAGTTCTTTTGTGAATTCTTTTTTTTATTTATTTATTTATGTAAAAAGTATTCCTAATTTTTTTTTCTGAATAGACCTGTCATAATATATACCCATGGTAAATACGAAGATTAATCAAATTTTGAACTAATTTTAAAAAGGGCCCGTTTAGTTCCGTAACACGATTAGTGTTTGTAGCTATTATATAGTATGGTGGAATGCTGAGCTGTGAAACCCTTAAGTTTTGACCTTCATTTTTCAGATATAACTATTGATCCTCAAACTTTTTCAGTTTATATATATTTTCCAATCGAATCCCAGAAGAAAGGTTATTGTCTGATACGTAATGTATTATCTTCTTCCTTACTGTCGGTGATCTGATCTCAATTATGCGATGTCATGTTTTATTGATTACTACCATCGTTAAATGAAAGTAATTAAGGGCTTCTCAGACACACAAAGGTACAGGCACTGGCATTAGTGCTTTACACTGAACTAATAAATATACAGGGTGTGGCATGTAATAGGAGCAAAAAATTAAAATATAGGCCCTTCAAGTAAACAGTATTCAATTCTAGGTTTTAATTTATTATAATGAAAAATACATTTATTGATATTTTCTAACAAAATAAATCGAACCAGCAATGTAAAATGTAAATGTGTTCAGTCATAGAACTTAATTGACATTTGTCATTTGCAACGACTTAGCGATTTTGATATACATTGACTAGGGATTATAACTTTGTAATAATATACCTCTGAGTTAAAGCATTTTAGAGCGCTATGACCAGGTCAGGTAACTACGTATACTCTGTGGAATCATTAATTAAAATTTTTGCTCCTATTACAGGCCTCACGCTGTATATTTTTTAACTACGGGAAACATGTGAGTTGATCTACTTTATGGAAGAACTGTTTGAGAATGTGTATTCTCTAAAAAGGGTCAATTAAGTGTGAAAGTCAAAGTCAAAAATGTTTATTGCCATTAAGTGTACAGTGCGACATGGATCTCCTGGCCAACGGTGACAGTAGGAAGTAACGCTGTCAAATTATATGTATGTTTATCCTTCATTGTAGACGTGATGTTGGCGCCATTTTCCGTGAACCTCACTCAGCAAGGGTCCACTGAAAACCAGCGCCAGGGCCTCCCGGGGACCTGGCTTATGCTGAGTGAGGTCCTCTTGATTTGGACATCACCGACACACGGCACACCGTGGCACGCACTGCATGGTTGTTTTTTTTTTGTCTGTTTTTGTTTTTTGATTGTTTTTTTTTTTGTTGTTTTGTAATATGTTAATTTGTCATGCGATTGTGTATGTTTTTTTTTATTTGTGAACTCGTTCAAATGTGTGTGTGTTTGTGATGTCCTAAATTAATAAATTCATTTTCTTTCTTTCTTTCTTTCAAATTCAAAAATGCGGTTGCCTGATCGAGTGTAGTGAAATCTTCCCAATCTTACAAGAGATTTTCCGATTTTCTCTTTTTTAATTTCGTTTTATTTTCGTGCGTATTCTGTGTCAACTATTAATATGATAGTTTACTTAGTTAGTTTTTAAATACCGTAGAGCTAAACTCCTCAAATGAAATTCTAATTTTTTGAGTTTCTTATTGTTACTACAAATGTTTTGCATCTAAATCTGTTGGAACATACATGATATACCTGATATGCCTCCAATTACCGTTCCCATTGGTCCTATTTGTCGTGTTAATCGAGAAAATAATATAAAGATAATAAAAAAAGACACTAATAAATAATAGACTCCCTGAGTCAAGGGAGATTTTCTTGCTCTCTGGCTACCTTTTTGAATGCTAGCGCCCCCTGTCACTGTCATCCGTTGGCCAGAAGATCCTTGTCGCACTGTAACAAAGGTCCTAAAATAAGTAAAGACCTAGGCTGTCATTAGACTTACAAAACACAAAGTTTAACAATAGATCGTGATGCAGTATCGATGGCCATCACGACATATCTCATCTAGACTGCTTATTCCAATAATTAGTGACCTTTGTTTTTATAGTCTATGGGGCGCAATAAAATGCCATGATTTTGGATCTCACGATCTATGTATTTAATCTTCACAATAATATCGCTACAAATATAACCTCTTGCGTAAAGTTCAGTCAAAAAAGCAATACCTTAATATTGATTTTGATTAGAATTTTACGATGAAGTTAACATTTGTTTTGTATATTTTGTTAATTGCATTCATAACCCACAAAATTATTAAACTTAAATACGAGTAATATTAGGCTATTTAATTATATGCCTATTTACTTTATTGGACATACCTTTTAATCGCTAAGTGTACTTCTTCGCTATTTCCCAACAAAAAGGTTAGATAGAACAAATCGACAGCACAACAATCGTCGAATCCTCCGATATGTGGATAATTGTTGATTGTTTCGCAAACTGCCAATGACAAACGCGTAGTAAATTGTCGTCACACAACATAAACTTTTAGCCGAATGTTTTATAGTTTAGCCACTGATGCAAAAGGTTAAAGCATTGATGTTTAATTGTCAGTCTTCAACTAAACTAAAGTTTCTTCAATGCATAGGTTATACGCAAAAAGCTCGTGGGTCAGCTGCAAAAGCTTTCAGAATTATTTATAAAATGCTGGTTGTAACTTGTAACTGAAGATAGATACCAAATGATATTTATTAGTTAAGTTTATTTATCTGCTCTAATTTGTCATACTCTTTTTATAGTTGGCAGTTTTTTGTCACTATACAAACTTAATAATACAAATTGCACTTGTAAAAAGCAACCGTGACTCTGTGGCAGACGAGGAAGGTTTAACGGTTGCTTTTTACAAGTGCAATTTATATTATATACTCTTTTTAGTCAAAAGATATACGAGTAGTTAAATGAGCTACCAGCAGAACAGTGATTTCTCAGTGATCTCTAAATATATAGACGCAAAAAATCACACAACGAGTGATGGAGAGGGCTATGCTGTATGTTTCTCTAAGACATCGAATCAGCAATGAGGAGATACGTAGAAGAACTAAGGTAACGCCACGTAGCACTGCGCGAATCAGTAAGCAATCAATCATCGTTTTCATGATTTTTACTTTGTTAGATTAGTGATTAGTCTCCGCCCCGAATAGGATAATAACTATTAAAATTACGGGGCTGGGGGGGACGGGGCCGGGAGCAAAGCAAGGTTCACTGAGGTTGCTAGTTACAAATAGTTAATAATGATGTAACGTAACTGTAATAATTTGACAAAGCAAACCCGGATTTAATTAAAGCAGGCAATTGTTAAAATGGCCGTTTCTGACCTAGGTTACATATAATGTACCAATAAGCAGCTTAATTAGAAAAGTCTCACGCGTGGTCAAGGCCACTTTTGCCATAGCTTCAGTTTCATGTTTGAATACAAAAATAACTTGCTCAAAATTTCATGTCTCAATACTTCAATTGAAAAATAAAGGTAAAGTAGAGCATGAAAAGTTATCGATAGAAAACTTAGGAAAGTCTGAATAAAATTTATTGCGTTCTATTTCGTCTAAGGCACTAATAAATTTGAATCACCTCAATTTATTGAAGCTATGTATTTATTTTATTAAAAAAACAATATCTTTCACTTATTGTGTACTTTACAGGATGTTAAATACCTATTTATCTATATTTTTTATTTCAAAATACCTAAGAACCAAGATCTATATCGATGAAGATATAACAAACGGATGTGGTCAGGCGGCCTTCACTTATGCCCTTTCGACCCGAGAGGGCAGGTGTGAGGTTACTGCACTCACACATGCCCGTTTCCTATTAGCACTAATGCTATAAACTGCAAGATTTAGAATAAAACTGCTAAAATTACGTTTTGGCGAATGTTTTAGAAAGTCTAATTTGGTACGAGCTAGGAATACATTTTACTTTAGACAGTTGAATAGGCTATTGTATAATTATATTTCGATGAAGTTATCACTGACTACTTAGGACTCAGGACTCTAAGTAGATACGAATAAGTTGAACTAAAAACTGTCATTGTTCTATGTAAAATAGATTATCTGTTCACAATTTGAGCAATTATCATGCATGTTAAAAAAAACTTTTCATTTAAAAGCGATATATTTTTTATATAGCATTCAGACGGGGCTGATAACATGAGTTCAATAAACTTTCTTATTTTCCTATTTTCATTAAAATAGCTCCAATTGTGAACAAATTCGCTATCACGCATAGAAAAAGGCCAGTTTTTGGGTCAACTTATTTATATCTATTTGAGTTAGTCGGTGATATCTGCATAATGTTAAGACCTAATTACTTGATCAAGGATTTTGCTACCAAAACCAGAATAGTTTCTTTATAATTAAAATGATTAATAGTACTTATCACTTCAGTATTAATTACTCCAAAATTAGTTATCTATATTTTTATTAATCTTGACTAATGGATTCAGTTTGATTGATAGATCCTTAATAAATTCTGAGAAGAATTCAAATCGTCATAATAATTAATACTTCATACGTTATTGACAACAAACTTTTGTAAAGCATCGGTACAGCGTAGATTCACACTGATAACTTATTATTTCACAACAACTGACTGCTTAGTTTTTCTAACCCCAGAGGTCCCAAGAGAAATCAAATATTTATTGATAACAGTGTAATATAGAACTGCCTTAATTTGCAAAAGTCCATAATGCCATATAATAGGCTGATTTCAGGCAACACGAAGGGGATGGAGCTGAAATCTGAAAACAGCTAATTTATTGTACTCTTATTGTGAACATATAATTAGATTAGATCAATAGTGTGCATTCTTTTTGCAGTAATGGAAGGTAATATAACAGGAATGTATTTATGTATGCTTGCCAAATCTATGGTATGATTGGCCACCGTAGCCGAAATTCAATATTCGTTATTATTTCGCAATCGTTATGGCAAAAAGTCACCCGTGTCGTTGTTTTGCAAGTCCGTCAAATATAATAGAGATTTTATGTTAATATGACACATAACGCCCACAAGAAAGATCCACAGTACATTACACAAACATTAAAATGTAGTAAGTATTGCCCGTTACGTTGGCCATTCTTTTTATTTTGCAGGTACCTACTGTCAATCTATTGGACAGTGCGCAATGCAAAAACTTAGTAATTTCTAAACTGTGACTTGTTTGCGTAAATATTTTCGAACTTTTGAACGACAATTTAGTAAATCATGTTGTCTGATGATGGCGAAAGATGTGTCCCCGACGCGTATAATGGAAATAACCCGATTAGACGGATTATCATACCTTATTAACCCGTGTAAACTACTTATTCATATTGACGTATAGCAAACTGATGAATGATGAGCCAATTATCAGGTTCCTGGATGTAAGTAGCATCTTCTAAACAGCAAAAAATAAGGGAAATAAATACTCAAAACTTCACATTGTTTTTTAGTACAATATTTATTTACCTCGTCACTCACCTATCATCATATCGTTAAAACGGTGTCAGCAAAAACTAACAACCGTGATTATCTGATATTGGCTCATTAACCGCTTAAGATTACAAAAAGGTGCACACACGACTCATATACAGAAATAGCGGAACAGTAGGTTCAATAGTTCAAAGGTAGGCTCTCGTCTTTTTTAGTTCATATAAAAAAACAGTAACCTATTTGAATAAAGTAAAACTAGTGACTTAAAGCCTTTTTTAACATTGACAGATTCACGATTCATGATTCATTTATTTGCCATAAATAGGGGAACGTCATTTCGTATGAATTAGTGGACATATTATTATGACGGGAACCAGAATCTATCTCTTACATTGTGAAACAGGGGCCCTATTTTTGAATCATTCGCTTCAAGATGGCGAGTGATTTTCGTTCGACGTAGTGTCAAAAGTCATAGAAAAAAATCGTTTTCGAACGAAAATCACTCGCCATATCCAAGGGAGTGATTCAAAAATAGGGGCCCAGACCGTAAGTCTGGTTAATAAATGTTACATTTTTTTTTCCAAAGGCAAATCAAGTTTTCGGTCAAACTTAGGGCGTATCTATAGAGATTCGGCTGTTACAGGCGACACTTCATTGGAAATAGGTTTTGATATGAACATTCCTTGGTTAGTTTTTATAAAAAAAACGCATTTCGATGGCTAATATGATTAATTGCATTTTAGAGCTGTTATTTTTTTGGTTTGCTTATAGGAATTGATTTTTTAACAAGTTATTATTATCCATATTTTTTGCAAATGATTTAACAAAGATGTACATACACGATCCTACTGCATTCACCCCAATTACACTTAAAAGCACCTCTAATGAGGAAGCTTTTGATGACAGGATCACATTCAGTTAACAAATTGGTCAAATTGGATAATCGGATACAGAAATGCTTGTATTGAAATTGTCGTTATTAAACTTTTGAATAATTAATATTCTATGAGTTACTAAATATATTACCAATCTGCACTAAGCCCACGTGGTGGAGTACGGTGCCTATTGCCCAGCTGTAGGTCATTCATAGGATAATTCTACTTTATTAGAGGTTAAGGCCTGTTTTGGTGGAAGAAAAGAAGACGTAATGAGAATGGATATGACCCTCAAAAGTAATTTGAGTTCGTATATTTACTCTAACCTCAACGTTTTGCTGTATCAATCTTTAAGTAAGTATTTCACTAAGAAATAAACATTGTTTGTGCCCGCATACCTCTATAATTCTACATACATGTTTTATAAAAGTTTTTTTATACTTACTAACGTAATTATGATTCATTTTGTAAGATCCGTTTCACGATTGGTCCGTTAGATCATGTACCAATTAGTTAAGAGTAACTTTATGCATAAAACATGCATATAAAAAAATATAAAACATTATCTTAACTTTCAGGACATAATTACCGGTAGTTGACTTTTAGAAATATAAATTTGTCCAGCCATTTTGCCACCAACTCAATGACTGTAAGTGATGATGTGGCTTAAGATGGACATAATGTATTCTATGGTGTCCCAAAATTGCTATTATGCGTTGTCGTTTCCTCTTCAATATTTTCATACGTAACAAACACCATACAAGCATGACTCATACAAAAATTGTGTAATAGTGATAATGCACATACACATCCCGCTATACGATAAAAGTATAATGTTACCTAAGTCATTAGATGATTGGCATAAATGTCAAAGATACTATCTCATTCAGCAATACTGTACATAGTTGTACTAACGCATATTTGCAATCAGGTATCATGCATTATCTTCTCAGTACCTATCGATAAGCTTTGTTAGCCAATAAAGCAGTATTTAAAAGTAATAAATCCTATAATAAAATAAGAAAATATAACTTTAACTTGACTGTGTTTTTTAGAGTTGCAATCTGATGATAATATTTAATTATAATGTCATACACGTCACATGTTTTTTTAACCCGCTAAGTAGGCATAGTAAGTAGGTAAGAATTACAGAAAAAAGAACACAGCGCATTGGTCCAACAGCAGCTCAATTTGGTATTTGTTTTTTTTATATTAAAGTATTAGAAAGGTTTTGCAAACCATAGTGCAATCAAATGGTTAGAAATTACATATCATCAAAAGTGATTTAGAAAATGTACCCGTATATGTATATATGTTGTATATTTGCAAAAACTTCTCTTCTTCCTTATTAATGGTTTTACTGGAACGTAACTAAGTTCGTAGACAAAATTCAATAACATTAGACTTTAAAAACTAATGAGAGTTTCTTTTAAGCGGTTGGTTTTTCAGTAAATTGTAAGTAAAACAAATTGTGTAGTTTTTTATGTATATTTAAAAAAATATATTTGTACAAACATCATAATAGTTAAGTTAAAACCTTAAGCAACTAGCTTTTAATATGATTCATCAAACTAGAATCCAGAGTAACCGATCAGACGTGAAGACCAAATATTTATTGCAGTAAGTACAGTGCAATCCGCATACCGCAGCAAGCTTGCCCTAAGTCTATTGATACTCATAAACAATGGGTTATTATGGTGGGCCATCTCTATAAGCGCATAATGTATCAATTGCGACCACAAACTGTGTGGAAATGGCTCAATAAGGACACAAAGACACAATGATACCAACGTACTAAATAAAATAAATAGGTTAGTACTAGAACTTGTCAAACGTAGTAGGGAAAGTTCAATTCGAAAAAAGTCCATTTCGTTCCTGCAATCTGACTGATCTGTCAAAATAGTATAACAGCTATATAGCTTTCCAAGCCTTTGGTTAAATGAATGTGTGCAATAGAATAAACACCATAAATTTAGTGATAATCTTTATAATTTTTGACTTGACCGTGACCGTTATTTACCTTGAGGATGTATCGGAAACTTAAAAAATATCACACATTTACCCAACTTCATAGTTAATATGTTGCCAGTCCATTTGGCTCGTCAATAGGATTCCACCTTTGTTTTGTTCACAAAAGGACATTAGATCACAATCTGAGGAATTCTATTTTTCTCGACCGCGGTGGATGAATCGGAGCGCAAAATTCTCCTTTTTTACCCCATTCATGAGAACTAATAATAACGAACGAAAATAATAATATCAAACGTGCATAAAAACTCGGAGAAGTGTGAATTGACTTTTGTCAAAGGGTTTTGGGATTGATCTTATATAGGTACGTTAGTTAGGGAACCCGACCATTAAGGGATTTATTTCCTTGTTTTTGTTAAGATTGCATTAGGTATATAGTTAGTATTTTTAACAACGAACCGCTTTGCAGTGCGCTTTTCAACAATGACTTCTAGTAAAGACTATTTATGAACGCTAAGTTTAGTTTACTCTTATTTTTGCCAAAAGATTTAAAATATATTTAGTTTGATGTGATTGGATGTATTGGGAGAAACCAATTTGTAAACATCTTTATGGGCTCTAAAACATAAGCTAAAATTTTTTGTTGTGTTTCTAGCTCACGGAATCCTAACAAGGACTATCTTAATAATTAAATTGTTATTACGACAAAACAGCTCAACAAAAACGTCATGTAATTAATGGATTTATGTCCTACTTTAGAACATTAAAAAGTCTAATAAACAATTTTAAATTACAACACAGTTTAAAAAGGTTGTCCGATGTTATTACTATTGTTATTTTAAAAGCTTGTCTCGAATTCTAGTCCAATACTCAGGTGACCTATAGCGTTTATCAATGGAACATCAATCAATGCCGTCGTCACGTCATTGGCGTAACTAAATTTAATTATTTTGGCCGTAGGTTATCTAAAAAATATTCTGAAATAGTATAACTAGCGGTGCCTCGCGACTCCGTCCACCCGTGTTATGTCATTGCGCCGCTCCTATTGGGCCATGCAGGTTCCTCGATAAATGGACTGTCCAATAGAAAAAGCTTTAAAATTCGTTTCTTAAATTAGATAAAACGAACTTTTCGGCTCTTTAGCATTCTTATACATACTAGAAACTTGGAAAAGATAAAAAATAAATAAGATTATTATCAGGTCGGGGCCCCATTTTTGAATCACTCGCGTCAATATTTCGAGTGATTTTCGTTCGAATACGAGTTATTTTCGTTGACTATTATTAAATCTTCAAACGAAAATCACTCGCCATCTTGAAGCGAATGATTCATAAATAGAGCTCCAGGTCGAATATCATATTATTGAAAAGACATCAACGCATCAGTGTTACGAAATTCTCAGTATAGAATTGAATAATTTGTAGTACAATGTATGTCTTTTTGTTAGAAGGTGTCTTGTCTTACTTTATCTATAAGTAATAAATGAGCAACCTTATTACTTTTTTAATTATTACGCTTGAATATCTTCTATTATGAAATAGACGACTAAGTCTTATTTATTGTATAGGTAGATATACATAAAGAGAGGGCATATAGCTAGCAGTGATATGATGGTCCGACCATATTTGCTCTGCTGTGGACACAAATCTCTACACTGCTCTTCAGGATAGGCACAGATGGAAGACATCATCAGAAATAATCTCATAAAGGTGTGTCACGAACCTCAGCACTGAGAAACACAATGTAAGTAAGAGGATATAATATATTATTTTACGAATAACTGTCAGCCATATTTTTTCGTTTGACAGGTAGATAAAAAAAATCTCAAAAATAAATATCACAGTACATATTTCGCAATAGTTGGCAGGTTCTCATTGTTCGGACATCGAGTGTTAGCGCTTACCCGCTAATAGAAAACGCATTGGATGCCGATGCTATCGCTATCTCTGTTGCCCAATGCGTTTGCGCCGGTAATTTTATTGTTCCAGCACTATCATGGGTGTAGTGATGTGGGGCTTTTGATCGATATCTTGATCGAGTGGACAAATCCTGATTAATCGCTCACCAGAGCTCCAAATCGTTTAAATATAGTCTCACTTTAACGATAAATCGGTTCTTGATAGGTTTTTATATAAGAGACATTCATTGGACGTTTAGAAAACCTCCAACGTTGCACTTACAGTGAGAAAACCGTGTTTTAATAGAATATAAGATACTAAGGAGAGCCTAACAGCCTTTTACTACTTATTCTAAGGTGCCAAACACTTCCTCCTCAAAAATAGATTTGTGAATTCGATGCACTGACAACCTAAATGAATATGTATTTACTTGATGATTTTGATGTCACAAATACTCGTTCTCGATACTCGTGTCCGTATTAAACTATACACTTCATTGTAAACTATTACCTTCTGTTTAATATCTAACTATGCAAGTTCGGTATGGTATTTTTTGCGTCGCGAGCGTGATTATTTATCGATATCGAGCTAGCAACATCACTGTTGGGAAATATGAACGAGCTATCAATGATGGGAATCTCGTGGTTTTGGTTTTTCTGCTTAACCAGGCGGCTACTTAAATCGTAGGATCATGACGTTTGAATGAGTCTTTGTAAACAATGTAACAGGCACATGCTATTTCAATTTGATTAAGTTTTGTAAAAGAAAACCCTTTTCGCCTGTTGTCTTTATTGATTTAGTATCCACCATGGCTACAAAATAATGTTCAACCATGACCCTATTTAGCCTAAAACTAAGCCTAATGTTATTTTGATAATAATTCTTGATTTAATTGTTACTTATTATGGTTATTTTTGTAACATATCGTCACCTCACGATCTCATCTCGGTTTGATTTCCGTTACTGCGCGTGATTCGATAAATTAAACACGAAAGGTGTTGATTGATTGACGGATTTGATTTAAATTCATGTTGAGAATACATTATTGTAATAATATACAGTACATTGCATCATAGATGTAGAGACAGGTTCGTCGGGAGCTACTTACTTCTTCATTCACATAAAAGTCGGGTTTCCTTTTCGGCCCCATTGTATCCCTTCAACTTCAACTCCAACATCATCATTCTGCAAGCAGGCAAAACCATAGTTCATTTAAGCGTTCACATTAGAGCGACAGCAGCGCGACAGCAGCGGATGCCTTCACATTAGCAGCGCGTCTGTTGCGCGACTGGGTCGTTCCCACTACACCCATTACCCATTTGCAGTGCTAATATGGGGATAGTATTACCACTGCAATGGGTAATGGGTAAAGTGGGATGGACCCGCGTGACGTACGCGCCGCTGCGGCGCTGCCGTGTATAGTACCTATGACATTGTCGGCAGCGCGACTGTCGCGCGTAAGTCGCGCTGCTGCCGCGCTGCTAAAGTCGCCTTAATGTGGAAGCGCTCGAAGTCTTAAAAATATTGGATGTGGCGGCGACAACCCTGTAGGTATCTCGTAAAGGTCCAGCGTCTAATCTCTCTAATGTCGTGTCGGATTGTTGTCTCATCGGATTATGCGAATTTGAGGAAAGGAAATGCACTTTTATGTTGCTCACATAGGCCACCAGCAAGCACCCACATACTCGTATCACATGTGTATTTGAGATCGTTTTCATCACTGAAATCGGTAGAAGAGTGTTATTATTTTACAGACAAAGGCACACTAGCTATCCACTTGACAGACTTAGTAGATTATGCTGCTTTGAAACGTCGATTTGCACACATTACATTTAGGTATATGTATTGACTAACATATAATTGTTGACATTTGACCTGTAGTGGACTCTACATAAAATAAAATTGGGTTTCGCAAAGATTGTTAATGTATTGTGAGACGTGCTAACAGCCCGAGATTCGACTGTTAAAGTAGTGAGTCGCAGCTTAAATATGAAATCGATCATTTGGTATCGTGACCGGATTAACATGTAATGATGTTATTAAATTTTCTTAAGCAATCAATAAGTGATAACTTGAAGAAGAGTTTGTAAGTTGGTAATTGATATGCAATATTTGATTTTAATGTGCAATTATTTTGTATAAAATGTGAAAGTTTTTGTAGAAGTTTTTGATTGGTATTTAAATTTTCTAGATGTAAAAGTCACACAAACTAATGGATGTTATAAATAAGCGGCCGATGCTAATAAACTTTATTTTCTAATATTTTTTTTAATGTTTATAGTACGAGTATTATTACGCGGAAAATTAAGCTATATTCAAATGTCAATCCTCAGTTTTTATTCTACATTGGAACATCATCTTCTTATTCTTCTATCGGTCAATATTATTGATCCATGAGCACAGTTAATGACCACCTTATATTGAATTGAAAATTGACAACTGGGTTCAAAAATCTGTGTTTATTTTCGACATCCCAATTTCGGTATTTTTTTACAAAATAACACCCGCTACGACAATCTTCTAAACATTCCTAATTACTGACTTAACTGCAACACAATTTGATTCCTTTTTAACCGACATGACTGATTCGCATTCGTTCAAACCGAACTTTATGACCAGCTCATAAAAATCATAATACGCTTCTTTCGATCAGTTTTATACCTGATCAACATCAATTTAATTTGCCGAAAATGGTCATATAGGCAATAGGTCGACGCAGCCGAGGTCACTGATACTCCTGTGTTGGTAGGAGCATAATTAGACATTCTTTCGACACAGTGACATAACAAACATATAAATTATTAGGTAGTTCCTCCTGACTCCAAATCGAGACAGGTTTTAAATTAATAAAAAGCGTTTTGTTGTTGCTAAGCTTTTGAATGTGTGATGGTCAGATAAAGCACCAAACTTTATTTTATTAAACCGTGAAATATATTTTAAACTGTTTTAAGAATATAAATGAGATGGCGAGGGTTGAAGAAACTTTTAATTGAATACATAATGGTGTTTGGCTGACACTGGTCCTAGTGGACTGAAAGGTTTGGTCGTAATTTACCTGTTCTGTCAAGCGAATCTTATTATTATAATAATAAGGGTACAGGATGTCATTTGGAACGCATTTTAGATTAAGGAGAAGTATCTCACGTATCGAATTATTTTAATAGCCGCTAATATGAACATAATATGGATGAAAAAAAAACCAAATAAAATTATTTTTTAAAGCATTGCTATTACTTTTTAAATTTATTGATAAGAACATATCTAGTTGCATCACATCAAATCACACTCCATCATTAATCAGTCTGGAATAAAACGACACCCGGGAGTCGCATAACAATGGAATTTATATTGTGTCCCGTTTACACATACTTGACGAGTTAAGGTTTATAAAAAATATATAAGCTGGAACTTACTAATAGAGTCCTCCGAAGCAACAAAGATGCTTTCGATAAATGTCACCAAATAAGTATGGCACTATATCATAATTATCAAATTAGATTGACACAGTAAAATGTAATAAGCAACATCTTTTTAGGGTTCCGTAGCCGAATGGCAAAAAGCGGAACCCTTATAGTTTCGTCAAGTCTGTCTGTCTGTCCGTCCGTATGTCACAGCCACTTTATTCTAAAACTATTAGCACCACACAGCTGAAACTTGTACTTGATGTACTAAGAATTAAAAAAAATGATATTTAGGCTCCCATGCATGAAACTAAAACCTAAAAAAAATTTTTCCCAAACCTATACGTGTGGGGTGTCTTTAGATAGGTCTTTCAAAATGACATTGAGGTTCTTAGAACCATTTTTTCTAAAAGTCTTACTAGTTTGAGATATATACTCTTCCAAAGTGGTAAAATGGGCGTCCCCCCCCCCCCATCTAATTTTTGAACTAAGGAATTGAAAATTTTGAAAAAAATATATGATGTAGATCTCAACAAAAACTTTAAACGAAAATTGGTTTAAATGAGATTGAATCAGTAGTTTTTGAGATATAGCACATTTTTATCAACCGCAAATATTACATTGTCTTTCATACAAACACTTTGAAAAACAATGTTATATTTGTGGTCAACAAAATATTGTAGTATCTCGGCTAAGTGGAAGTAAGAATCCTTAATTCAGTTGAAGTTGGCACGGAACCCTCAGTGCGCGAGTCCGACTCGCACTTGGCCGGTTTTTATAGTAATGGCAATGACTGGTGGTTTCATACGAAAATCTGGTAAAGATTAAATGCACAAAGTCGAAAAAGCGGGCGGACAAAGTCGCGTGAAACCATTACTTAGTCTCTCACTAAATACATTCGCAATGGTGTCTATTTTTAAGATGAAGACATCTTGAGAAGCCTATTGGTTTCAGAACACTACTTTGTTACACAACTTCTAGGCAGAATTGAGGCAAAAAGTGCCTAATTATTTAAATCGAGAAGCCTGTCCGCCTAAATACATAAGTAATATAATAATGTAACATTGTTATTTAAAGGTCATTTTATATTTATTACCATGTATAGGCTTTTGACAAAATTATTCTCCTTATATTATGCTCAAAAAACGGTTACAAAGTCAGCCATCCTACTACTATTATAAAGGCGAAAGTTTGTAAGTATGGATGTATGGATGTATGGATGTATGGATGTTTGTTACTCTTTCACGTAAAAACTACTGAATGGATTTGAATAAAACTTTACCACAATATAGCTTATACATCAGAATAACATATAGGCTACAATTTTTGAGGTTCCTAATGTGAGGTCGTAAAAGAAGTCCACGCGAACGAAGTCGCGGGCAAAAGCTAGTCTAATATACTGCTGTTGACGGAAATGGCATTTTAAATCTCAAATTTTCTCATTCTATTAAAGTCTAAAGAACTTAGAAAAAATTGATACAATTGTCAGTGATGTCATCATCATGTAGGTATTACTTAAAAATCATAAAAATAAAATCGTTCCATCTTCGACTCCGTCTTAGTCGCACTATGCTTGGTCTGGAGTCAAGAGCAAACTCATACTAAACTATGGAATATAATACATGAAGCTCTCTGATGCCCTCTTTTACAAACATGTAGTCAACAAAACTAACTCGTACTTTCTTCAATCACTGTACTAATTTAACGCTAGAAACCGCTTCGCGTATTCACACCCAATTCACAACTAAATGGCTGTTACGCCCAATTTACGGCTAAATGCAAGCAACTTGTGGCTAGCCGCAATGCAAGGTGCAAACTTGAATCGACCGCACAAATCATGATGTGGGATTTACACCAGACGAAGATGGGCTTGATTCTCAAAACCACTCACTAAGACTACCAAAAGGCTCATCTGTTACTTTATCTGCCATTAAAAAATACTACAGTAAGAAGTTTAGAAATGCTAGATATTATTTCTCATATTACAAGAATTCTTCTTTAATACTAATTTGTCAAAATTTTTTTTTAATTTTCAGTCTATTTATATTTTATATTTTAGTCTATTTATCGTTATATTGTTTTTTTAACGACTTCATAAGGAAGGAGTTTTATGTTTGATATTCATTCTATAATTTATATTTTTAAAGTGGTAATGTTTATTTTCTGAAAGCGAACAAGGAACAGAATTCTGTAGAATAATAAAATTAGGACCAATAGTGCAATACGCATATTTTGTTTACAAAAAAAGCTTATGTCAACCTGTCAATAGGTTGAAATAAAAAAAAATAAGTGCGATAAACCTAAAGCAGGTAGTAGGAAAATATCCGTCTATGTAAATCATACTAAAAAAAAGGAAAGGAAATAAACAAGTTTCCTTGATAAAAATTTACTATAACAATTGTTTGGATACGGTCAACATGTTTAATTATTGTATGAATCGGTACGTACAATTAAATACATACTATGATAGAATTTTGTTTGCTTGTGAGTCACTTATAAGTTATTTAACAAGTTTATATCGCATTTTTCGAGTTTCAGGTCTGTAAAAGGCTTAAATCATCAAAGACTTGTACGATTGCATACCTTCTGAAATTATAAATAAAAAATCTTCTTCTTGCATTACTTGCCGTATCTCATTAGATACGATACATTTATACAAAATTACAACCATTTATGGCCATGCGATGGCTGGCCCAATATTTTCTGTTAAGAATGTTATATGATTAAAGCTTTGATACATATTTCATATCTGTAAAAAATATATATATATATATTACTAATTGTGCACGTTACTTTACAGGATAACTAAGGCGTGGTTTTCAGCTCAACATCATAGTGCCAACACAAGCGATAATACATGGTATAATTTACTAGGCCATCATCGGACAAGGTGCGTCGGCGTCGGAAATACTTCTGTGCGTTGTCACCTCTTTATATTAAGAGAATATCATTAATTATGGGTAAGTGCATCTGATGTTTTCATATTTAATTGTATAAGATAATATGTATTTTAAACTTAAGGTTACAAGAATTATAAAATCAAATTGATTTGTTTGATCGCAGTATAATAATACATAGCTCAAAGGGCCTAAGGCTGGTATTAAACCTATTGTGTACCTGCAAATATTTTGTTTATCACGCACAAACCTTCTTGACCTTAAATTATTTTTGAATCAATTACTTTATTTGGGTGCAAAGTCATGGTCAAAGGTTTTAAAACTAAGTAACGCGCGATTTTCAAACTGCAGGTATCTAAATTAAATCTATATCATTTTATTTTTGTTCATAAAGTGTTTTGTCACAATACATACACCTAGCTAAAACAATAAATGCTTTATTGAAGAAGAAAAACGTTGTTTTTACAAGTGCAATTTATAATTCAATTTAAGTTATATTTTTTATATAATTCATTGTTAAATGCCAAAACTAGAATAAAAGTAAACATATTATCGAAGGGTGAATTAATGTAGAATTGATAAAAAGTGTGGTTGTATCCACATTTTTTTTAAATATAATCTCATCTTTTTTGTCTGCACGATTAATTGAAACAAGTGGCAAAGCTCTTAATTGTCGCACACAAAAATGTCTAAACCTAAAATATCACGAAAGAATCGTCAAATTACTCAACGTGTTACAGTGTATCAGTTCACCCGCTGGGATCTTTATTGAACAACAAAATAACAGTGTTATCGCAACATAAACCGCTTCCAATGGCCAACCTGACATCATTTCGCCCATTGTCTTCAGTTGCTGTTACCCAAATCTGTCGTACAATAGTTAATATGTCGACTGCTGATGATTTATCGAAGCAACCGATTTACATTACCAGTTCATGCGAGCAATCATTGATGATTGGAAATCGGTTGAAGAATTGAGGATATATTCGTGAAGTTACGCACGGTGAAAATTTATTGTGAATACGGATCTCAGGAAGGTATGTTTTTAGGGATCCGTACCGAAAGGGGAAAACGGGACCCTATACCTACTGCGACTTCGCTGTCTGTTTGTCTGCTGTCATCAGGTTGTATCTCAAGAACCGTGATCGCTAGACAGATTAATTTATTTCTGTTGCCGCTATTACGACAAATAACAACAACAAAATAAAATAAATATTTAAGGGTACAAGAAATGCGTATTTTTTTCCCTTTTAAGCTCGATATCAATAATGGCAGCAGGTAGGCATATGAAATATTCAGTTATGTTGTTTATTAAATCAATGTTACGGAACACATAGTACGCGAGTCCGACTTGCACTTGGTCATTCAGGCTTTTTCTTACTTTACTTACTGCATTGAAGTGGTTGTACAAAAGCGCATGTTCAATTTGATTATTTTTATCAAGTGCAAGACACTAAGTCTAATCTGTAGATCGCACAGTATTATTCTTATCATTATTAAAACAAGAGTATATTTATTTAATTAAACGATGTCAAAAATAAGGAAAATTTTAAATAAATTAGGTTATTTGTATCATCATAATTTTTATCCCATTTAAGAGATAACCTGCGTCAAAAACATTTATATTCCAATTCAATTACCTTTTAAAAACACATAAATTACATATATTTTTTGGTCTTTTTAAATCATAATATACAAATTACTTTGTCGATTTTATATTTGTACCCAACCCGGAAGGCAGTATCTACAAGTATCAAAACATTTGCAGTTATCATGAATGCCTACCACGTTCTATTTAAAGCAGGCATTACAAAAACTTGATTACATGTTAATTCAATTACACTTGTAGCTAATTAAGCTACAAATACGAAGTTGAGATGCCGCCGTGAACTTTGTAAGCTTTATTGCGTAATTGTTTTTTATACCAATCTTAATTAAGATGTTTAAGGCACAAACAAATGTTTTTGCAGGGAGAAATTTCAAAAATGTACCACTCATTATTTCAACTGGCAACATTTTAACGAGAATTTAAAAAACCGGCACGAGTTGGTCTTGCGTACAGAGGGTTTCGTACAGATAATAGCTTAGTAAATAGTAATATTAGTAGTAATAGTAAAGTTTTTCGATTGATATCTTTTTATGTCCTGTAAGATATTTGAGTTTTGCCATGATCCTACGTCGACAGAAAGTACCTTAACTTTATTCCCTTATAATAATCAAAATATACAAACATACGAGGTAAGAGAAATTATAACCAACAATATAGATAATTTTTGTCTGACTTAAAGCTGAATCCGGTATATTTCATGTGAATTTCAGTGTAATATCATACGTGTTTCTAAAAAACGCATTGTCAGACAACGGTGTAATTAGGGTTCCATTTTTATCTCTGGAGGTACAGACCGCAAAAATATGACAAGCTTCATTACTATAAAGAAATTAAAATAAAAAATTTTTTTGCGTGTTGTTCTTCGCACATCCAAAATGCCTAATTATGAGTTATGAGTACCTATATAATAATTAATTAGCTTCGATTTTTGAACTTCCTTATTCGTTAGTTAAGCTATAGTGTGATAGTTCAACTAAAGGTAAAAACTATAGATTGAATCAATGTAGTAAAAACGGCTCATTGATGTGAAGTCATGAGTTAGATTCTTAGAAGCTATTCTTTATCTAAGCTTTACTGTAGCTCAAGTCCGTAATGATATTATTTATAAATCAATCACATCGTTTTTAGTCAGTTGCTTATTATAGCTCGTAATGATGTTATTTAATGAAACAAACAAAAATGGATGTTATGGACGAAAAAAGCATAATTCAAATTTGCTCAACAAGTTTTACGATAAAAGAAATATCAGAAGCCAAGAAGATGTTATTTGACTGTGTACCTAGCTCCCGTATAAAATTACGAAAAAATGAGGGGAAACAACTACGAGACTTGGAGGATGTGATCACTTTGTTAAAACGAGTAAATTCGGATGAAATACCTATTTTTGTTGCTCGTGACCTTCACAAATTACCTCCGATCACTTTTGATCATGTTGATGTTACTGGCCTGCTAAAGAACATCTTGGTATTGCAGAAAGAGATTCAACATATCAAAAGCCATTATGCGACAAAAGACCAGTTGGAAGAAATAAAAATAAACCAGAAGAATATTAATCTTGCCTCAATAGTGAATAACAACGATTATTATGACAGCAACTTCGCCAATTATGACTGTGTAAATAAAAAAAGAGGTGCACAAATGTACGACAGTTATATGCACAGTAGTGGTCCAGTTGGTTTGCCGCATATGCCATTGGAATCTACAAATGAAGGTTTGCCTGTGGAAGAAATATCATCACAATCTCAAAACCAAGCACTAGTGTTTAGGAAAATTGTGGGTAGCCCCCTAGAAAATAAAAACAACGGCAAACCGTCATCAGCTGTGAATTTACCGTTACGAAGTGCGAGTGAGCAGGGGTGCGATACTATGGGAGCGGATGCAGGCGATGCGGCGGACTCGCTTTCGCGGCTGCAACACGTAACTCGTCCGACAAGGACAGATATAGACTCGGGTGCGCAGTCGAGTCCGATTAGACGTCATGCGCAGGAGCAACGCGTTACCCCTACGATCGGCTCGAATCTCACGGCGCCAGTCGAGAGCGTGACTAACTCCACCGCACAATGTACTAAGCCCACTACTACTACTAACGCAGAAACGGCGTACGGTAAAACTGAAATGAAACAAGTAGTAGGGGAAAACAAGTGGCAAACTGTGAGTTATAAGAAAAAGAATAACAGATTTCACGGTAAGATGGGAAAAGCAACTATTACTCCAAATGGGAAATTCAAGTCTGTAGATATGAGAATACCATTATTCATCTCGAAAGTTTCGAAAGAAACTACAGAGGAAGATATTATTTCCTATATACGGGAGAAATCAAGCGAAACGGTTAACTTATTTAAAATGAACGTGAAAACGGATAAAAGATATAACTCGTATAAATTATATGTCCCGAAAGAGAAACTTGATGTGTTTTTGGATGGGGATTTCTGGCCAAATGGAATAACTTACAGGCGTTTTGTTTACCTTAGAGACAAAAGTGAGAGCGGACCTAGCTCTGGAAGCAAAGCCTCATCTATACATACAAACACAAAAAGAAACAGACACAACTAACTGAACAGATTAGATTACATACATTATTGTGGTTTCTTTTTACTAGTATGGAAAATAACCTAACGCTTGCGAGCTTTAACTGCAAATCGGTGAAATCGTCTGTTGAAGATATTTCTCATCTATGCAAGACTGCTGATATAGTTGCCCTTCAGGAAACTTGGCTCCTGCCGCATGATATTCCTTTCCTTGGTACTGTTAGCAGTGATTTCGAATACACAGGGAATTCGGCGGTGGACATGACGGCGGGCATTTTAAGAGGAAGACCATACGGCGGCGTCGCCATATTATGGCGTAAGGGTATGTTCCAGTCAGTGCTTGTGTTACAGTGCAACAGCCCTCGCATTGCGGCAATCAAAGGTACGCTTAGTGATCATTCCTTTCTAGTCTTTAGTGTTTATATGCCCACGGATTCGTCAGACAACTTACCTGTTTTTACCGACTGTCTTGGTGAAATATGCGCTATAGTGGAAAGTAATCAGGTGGAAGCGGTTTATGTGTTAGGTGATTTTAACGCCCACCCTAGTGAACCTTTTTGCAATGAATTAATAAGTTTTTGTGCTGAACAGAAATGGTTTTGTGCCGATATGGAAAAACTAAAGTTAGACTCAGACAATTACACGTTTGTTAGCGAAGCTCATGGCTCCCAGCGATGGTTGGATCATTGCCTTGTTTCCCAGTCTGCCTGGAACACTGTTGTAAATGTTGAAATTGATTATAAGAATGTTTATTGTTCTGATCATTTGCCATTAATAATAACATGTAATTATAATGTAATTAGAAATAAGATAATATATAAAAATCATGTTGACAGAAATAATATAATTTGGGGTGATAGAGATAATGCTCAAATATTAAAATACCGCGAATTATGTAATAATAAATTTAGAGACATGCATTTTCCAGAACAGTTTAGACAATGTGGGGACAAAAATTGTAAATTAATAGAACATAAAAATATATTAGATAGTATGTATAATGACATTGTTAAAATATTGACGGAAGCTTCGAAACAGACCTGCTTGGTTAAAACACCTTGTCCTCGTGGGCGTCGCGGCAAGAATGGCAGGAGTGTGGCTGGGTGGAATAAGTACGTTCGGAGTGCGCATCTAGACGCTAAAATTAAAAACCTTACGTGGTTAACGCATAACAGGCCTAAATCTGGCATTATTTATCAACAAATGTGTGAATCTCGGAGGGTCTTTAAAAGTAGATTAAATTGGTGTTTAAAAAATCAAGATCAAATAAAAATGGATATTCTTGCCACACAACGCGCATCAAAAGATTTTTCTAAATTCTGGAAGAGTACAAGCAGACTGAATATTAGGCCTGGTCTTCCAGTAAGCGTGGGGGATCAATCAGAACCCAAAGCAATAGCAAATATGTTTATGGAGCACTTTAAGGTCCAGTCGCCCATTGATTCCACGCACGCAGTGACCGATGTTGAGACTGAAGTTGATAAAAAACCTATCCGGTTTACGGCCAAGAAGGTGGGAGAGGTCATAAACAAAATGTCGAGAGGTAAATCACCTGGTCACGACAGTCTCAGCATCGAGCACTTGAAATACGCAGGTGTTCACCTGCCTAGAGTTTTGAGTATGTTTTACTCGCTTTGTCTGAGCCACTGCTATTTGCCCGCGGATCTCATGAGGACAATAGTTTCTCCTATAGTTAAAAATAAAACCGGTGACATCTCGGACAGGAACAACTATAGACCGATCTCTTTGGCCACTATAATGGCAAAGGTGCTCGACAGTCTGATTGATTCGCAGTTAGAGACATATATAAAATCGCATGACGCTCAATTCGGTTTTAAGCCTGGACTTTCTACGGAGACCGCAATCCTCAGTCTTAAACACACTGTTCGATATTATACTGACCGGATGACTCCTATTTATGCTTGCTTTCTTGATCTATCTAAAGCTTTCGATCTCGTATCCTACAATATCATGTGGAGAAAGTTGAGGGAGCAGGGGGTTCCGTCTGAGTTGTCACAAATGTTGCAATATTGGTATAGGAACCAAGTAAATTGTGTAAGATGGGCAAACGCTTATTCTGACGAGTATGGGTTGGAGTGCGGGGTGAGACAGGGTGGTCTAACATCGCCCCGGCTCTTCAATCTTTACATTAATGAACTCATCGTTGGCCTCAGCAGTATGCGTGTCGGATGCTGGATAGATGATGTGTGTATCAATAACATAAGCTATGCTGATGACATGGTACTGCTGGCGCCAACGATGGGGGCACTCAGAAAAATGATCGGTGTGTGTGAAGCGTACGTCAAAAATCATGGGCTAATATACAATGTAAAAAAGAGCGAGTACATGGTATTTAAGGCCGCTAGTAAATGTCCAAGCGAAGTACCGGACCTCTTATTAAATGGGGAAAAGCTCAACAGGGTTTATAAGTTTAAATATCTCGGACATTACATTACAGACGACCTTAAGGATCATGTCGATATTGAAAGGGAGCGTAGGTCGCTGGCGGTGAGGTGCAACATGTTGGCCCGTAGGTTCGCTCGCTGTTCTTACCAAGTAAAGATAACGTTATTTAAAGCGTATTGTCAGAGCTTATACACGAGTAGCCTATGGACCAGCTACACGCAGAAATCCCTTAGCGTCCTACGAGTCCAATATAACAACGGGTTCAGGGCGCTGTTAGGCTTGCCTCGTTTCTGTAGTGCGTCTGAAATGTTTGCTCAGTCGCATACAGATGGCTTCTTTGCCGTGTTACGCAAGAAAACAGCTTCACTGCTGGAACGAATACGGGCGAGCCCAAACAGCATCCTGAAGACAGTTGCGGAAAGGCATGATTCTCCGATGATGAAGCACTTCCTTCAGCTGCTGATCAAGCAGAAGATATAGTGTCTTGATGTGTGCTCAGGGGCTGAAGGAAGTGTTACACTTTTTGTGATGGAAAGATTGATTGTGCATAAATTAGTTTACTTAATATTTTTTATCCTGTACTAATATAGTTTTTAAGAATTACTAACAAAACTGGATCAATGTTATCTATCTTGAATAAAAAATTAAAATTAAATTAAATAATGCAATTAAATTAATCAATCACATCGTTTTTATTCAGTTGCTTACTATGCACCTATTCATTATTATTGTACTTAGCATTTGCAACTGCCTCGGTGGCGCAGCGGTGAGAGGGTCGCATTTAAAAGCGACGGCTGCGCCGGAGGTCCCAGGTTCAATTCCCGGGTCGGGCTAAAAATATGTACCGGAATTTTTCTGTTCAGAAATTCTCAGGGTAGCCCGGAGTTTGGAAGTTGGCGGTGTTTCACCCCCGTGCCTCGGAAAACACGTAAAGCCATTGGTCCTGCGCCTGATCTCTCTCCGGTCGTGTCAGATTGCTGTCCCATCGGGCTATGAGAGTGAAAGGAATAGAGAGTGCACCTGTGTTTGCGCACACACTTGTGCACTATAATATGTCCCGCGCAGTCGGTTAGTCGTTGTGACTGGCCACCGTAGTCGGAGTCGGCTAGGGGACTATTATTACTTAGCATTTGTTGATCTTCAAATGTCAACATCAATGCTACAATATCTCTGCGTTATTGGGCTCAATTCTAAGAATGTAACGGAATAAACGTAAACTAAAGTTCATGTCTCTTTCTCTTCAAAATACTAATTAGGAATAACCTACTTAAGCTTGACTCAAAGTCTGTTGCCCAGAATTGAGCCTATTGTGAATTAATATTTAGTTGATCTGAAGTAATTACAGATGCTGAAAAACTGCATAGTTGTGTAATGAAAATATCATGATTTATCTTTACATCTATACTAATATTATAAAGCTGAAGAATTTGTTTGTTTGTTTGTTTGTTTGTTTGAACGCGCTAATCTCCGAAACTACTGGTTCGAATTGAATAATTCTTTTTGTGTTGGATAGTCCAGTTATCGAGAAAGGCTTTAGGCTATATAACATCACGCTACGACCAATAGGAGCAAAGATATAGTGGTAAATGTGTAAAAAACAGGAGAAAGAAGTCACTATTCCACGCGGACGAAGTCGCGGGCAAAAGCTAGTTTAAAATAAATCAATTAAGACATACTAAAATTACAGATTCGTATGAGTTCTTGATAGGCTAGCAGTTTTGAAAAAACCGAATTATTACATTAACAATTATTTTGTATCTTAGAAAATTAAAAAATATATTTTGCTTGTGACATTATTATATTAAGTAAGAATTGTACCACATTATAAACAATCAATATATAACAATCTCTCTGCATGACCTAAAGGTATGACTGGGAGAGAATGCTATAATTATTGTACACTTTTATTTGTGCAATAAAGTTTTTAAATAAAAAAATAATAAATAATAAAATAAAATATGTTTATAGTTCATTTTTGTTTTTATAGTGTTTTGTTACTATACAAAATTAATAATATAAGCGCTTTCAAAATTCAACAGACTTGTTAATGTGACGGTGGCCGAGTGGTATAGGCATACGCCCGGATAGCGTAAGACACGGGGTTCAATTCCTTGTCTGTCACAGATGCTTTTTACAAGTGCAATATTTATATTTATAAAATATGTTTATTTTGAACCAGAGTCCATATTATAGTGTTAGTAACAATGTAGGTTTAAAACTATGTTAGTGCAATTCAATTCAATTTACATTAAACAATTAATAAACATTAAAATTATGTTAATTTATTTAAGTGTCTTTGACGAGATGAACGCTTGTCCAGTGCTGCATAATAGCACTAAAAATTGCTAGCAAAATAAAAATAATTTAAAAAATATTTACAAACTGACTGAAGTAAGCTATTTTTTTACAGGAAATGCGGTCATATCGTTTAAATAGTGATCTCCTCTACACAAGCTTTAGGTTAATCTTTAATTATGCTCTGAAAATTTGATAAAGAGCCGAACACATAGATTCGTTAAACAACACCAAACTTTTTAAGTGGTTGTGTAGTGTGCAGATTAAATGGTCATTGGCGTGACAAAGTTCTGGTTTGAAGGCCTAAGGGCCTAAGGGTAAATCACACCATAGGACGTCCACAAGCAACATGGTCATTGGTCAGACGACCTTGTAGAAGTCACAGGGTGCAGGCTACAACCGGTGTCTGAGAAAATATGTCGTGATCTACGTTCAACATAGAATATCTCTTAGCTGAAGTTTATGCTGATGAAGGTTCGCTTGAAGTTGATGTATATGCTCCTCTTTTAATCTAATGGTAAATTCAAAAAAAAAAAATATCTTAGGTACCTATCTACTGTTTATTTTGTCCTCTAATCACAAATACAGATAAATCTTTGGATTCGACTATATTATGACACCAACCAACTTTAAGCTCAAAAAAGCCCGAAGTAGTTAAAGACATAAAAAACTTGCGTTTTTCATAAGTTTTCAGGGGCTGTCGTAGGAGATACCCTATGTAGTATTTTTTGTTCATAGAGTATTTAGCAACAGATTCAAATAGTAGCTATGATATCTTTATTGAATTACCTTCAGGCTAAGTTGCAATAAACCAAACGAATCAGCTTGAGAGTTCATTTTTGATGGGTTAATAATAATAAATCAACAGCAATAAATCTAACGACACTTGCTACAACTTCTGCCTCTAGTTGTAGATACTCTGTATCAAGGGCCTAGCGTAGGGTATAAAAACCATCTTAACAAACAATAGAGCTTTCAGCTCTACCGAATTTGACAGACTTATCTCAAGCTTTCAATATGCAATCATTTACTCCTAGAGTCATCGCAAATTATGCCCTGGGCTACACCGCAAAATATATTTGCTAACGATCATCAGTTACTATTTACCTGTCTGAACTTCAACGTCAGTTCAGTAAACTAATAGCCATCTTTTTTTATTTAGGAGTATTTAAACGATAATGATGATTCGGCCCTCTCAGGCACATTTAAGTATTTTAATTTTTTTACTGTATTTGACGTTCATAAGTGTAATTTTATGACCTAAATTGAAATAAAGATTTTGAATTTTAAAGACTTTATCATACAAATTAAAGTCTACAAAGGTGAATTTAATGCTAAAAGCATTATCTGCCAGTCAAACCTTTATCTAAGACATGGATATAACGACACCTGTTTCTAACTTACTAGAGATTCTATTAATACGCAACGGCTTTGGTCCACATTTCATTTGAGTGGAATTCGTTACCGGCGGAAGTGTTCCCTGGCAACTACAATTTGAACTTTTTTTAGAGAGAAGAGGCTGTTATTAGGCAGGCATGGTCCATCTTAGGCCGCATTATCTCTAGAATCACGTGGAATTGTGACCAAATGTCTGACTAGGGAATCCATGATGGCTTTAGATTTCCAAGACTTGAAGCTGCAATAACCTTGACCGATTTATTTCCAGCTTTATTTCTGTAATTGTTATATAAGTTTTTTTACAATAATGAGGCATTTTTAAACCGAATTATGAAGTTATAGTAGCGTTTGACTTATTTTCAGTGTCAGCAAGAAAAAGCAAAAGCAAAGGCTGTCACTGACACGATTATAAATTACTCTCTAACCAAGCTCATTGTCAAGGGCTGTAGCAGGGAATCAAAGTTGACTTTTGACTCCCAAGAGCTTGCAGCTGCACCGACCTTGACTGACTCATCTCCAGCTTTCAGTTTTCAATCAATTACTACAAGGGTCATCTCGGGACGCTGCGAGGCTATATAAGCGCTTTCACTCTCGGTGCGCACGAGTCGCGTCGAACGAACTCTGAACCGCGCGCCCGTGTGTTGCGTGAGACATTGTGTCTGTGATTATTTTTTTAATTCGTGCGCAAGGTGAGTTTTTTTTTAATTTTTTGGACGGTGGAGTGATCATGGAAAATGATTTTGGAATTATTATCGATTATTTAAAAATAATTTAAAATACGAAAAAAAATTTATTTTTTGATAATTTTGAATATTAAAAACAGGAAGTAAATAAATTGTGCTGTATAAATAAATTAAATTGGTAACATTTTTTTCCGTAATCATTAACACCACCATACATATTTAATAATAATAATATTAAGCAAATAAATAATTAATGCACTAATATTTTACGTATTGCACAAAAATATGTACAAGTTAAATAAAATAATGCACTTGCATCATACGTATCTCCTAATACAATATAATCAATGATTCATTTTATTCTTTTATAAGCACGTATTTATTCATTAAACATGCAATTATAATAATCATTAAAATTACCCACCTATATTAACATCTTTCATACACATACAATCGAATTTTCATACATAAACATCGAAACATAAAACTCGAGCGCAACGCGACTCGTGCGCATCTAAAAGACATCAACGCGTGGGAAGCGCAATGAGAACTAAGCTTGTGGGTCAGAAGAAGACTCTATAGTAATAGTACTATACAAATTACTATAAATAATACCTCTTTTTATACACCATATTATACAATAAAACAATAAAAACAAGTAAACTTAGCCTGTAACGTCCCACTGCTGGGCAATATTATACAATATTTATTTTTAAACTTTAGTAGTACGAATAAAGTCGTATAAAGGTGGCGAAATGCTTAAACTGCGATTTCGATGGTGGTACCTAATAAAAAATATTTATTAGCCGCAGGGTTATTCATCAAACCAGTGTCAGACTCTGAGCCGTAAAACAGTACGCCGTAATGTAGATGACATGGTTTAGAAGTATTATTAAATATTCTTCGTTTAAGCTGCGAAAAACAATGAACGTCCCAAATATTTTAGACTTTATGAGCTCTCATTCGCATCTCATATTGATACGGTCTTACCAAACTGGCCTTTCCTTCCACTTTACCAAACGATCTTTTCGCATCTGGGAAATGTTGCTGGTTAGGGGTGAATCTAAGTTCAGAAACTTAGAACCACTAACCAGTTATCACCACCCATAAGAAAGGTCAATTAGGCACAGTAAGTAATTTTCTAACTTTAACATGACAAACGACAACACAATTTATCACTTCGTTTACAATATATCTCTACCTCTATAGTAATGAATTGACTCATAATATTTTCAAATACTTGATGATAATCTCGTAACTATCGAAAAACGAAATCAGACGATTAAGTACAAGTGACTGTTTTATTATTCAATTGTTTACATTCACTGCTATTCACGATACTTGCAACTTACATTTATTATTGAATCCTACAGGGTATTTATGTAGGTACTGAATATTGTCAAATAATTACGATAGCATCTTACTTGAATGCACACAAAATATTAGAACGTCAATACTAATGGCATCGAACTTTATAATCTTTTGTTTGAACATAGAATTGGTTGCCCAGAAACCTTATTAGTACATCTATCAAGCTAATATAAGCTTTTTACATAAAGCAATAGGGTTGAAATGTTAAGTGATTAATATTGAAAATCTACACCCTGCTTTCATTTCCAGCCCTATGCCATTGGAAATAAGATTGCAATTGCCATGTGTGCATTTTCTGATGCATTTGAACTTTACGTATCATCGTCATACCAATATCTTCTTGCCCCATGAATACTAATACGCACATAGAACTAAAAGGTTTTGCGAAATAGGCCTAAACAGATGTTACATTAAAATTGCATTAGATATGTGATTTTGACATTAGGTTCGGCAGTTATGTCGCATTCATTGTGAGAATTAGCGCAGATTATTGTAAGATGTAGGTAATATTTCGTATGGAAATCTTCGACCGTAAAGACCACCACTTATGTGGCTTACAAAGTATATTATTATAAAACTAACGGCCGTTCCCTATATCCATTCTATCTGTGGTTTCGCCCTACTAGAGATAGAAATGGTTATTTACCTTCAGATTTTTGTCCCTATAAAACGTCTGGCAGTATTAAATCTTATCTCCGGTCGGGGATATAGCTATCTACCTTTGAATATAGTTTGCATATAGAGTCGGCCGTAAGTGTCCATAACACGGGTCCTTTGATCCAAAAAGGAAATGGTAGGACAAGAAAAATAAAAGTATTGATTATTTAAGTTATTAATTACCCTTTCAAGTACCTGAATTAGTTTTTATCTTAGTTACACTTGATAATTAATTGCAGCTAACAGGTTCTTTGGTCCCAAAAAACATACAAATACTAAATGCCAATGTAATGTACCTATACCAACCTAATTTTATTACGGTCGCTCGCATCTTCTATATCTAAGCATCTATCTCAATATTATTTCTTGTCCACTTTGCGCAACTTTAATTTAGCAAACTTAAACAGCAGGTAAATTTAACTCTCAATAGTTAGTACGTATGTTTTACGGAATAAAACACAGAACAAAAATATACAGTTTCAATACAAACTCAAAATAATATAAAATTAATAGAATTGGAGACTTTGTAGACATTATTTTATCGTATACCACTGGTATTGCGTATTGCGATCCAACTTAATCCGTTCAATTGCCACTCAGTGTAAACGAATATTATCAATTTAATAATATTATAACAATACTAAATGCAAAGAGCAATACGAATTGCGAATTTGACAGTAAACCAGAGCAGCTTATCTGTCAAAGCTGCATTGCAATACGCACCCTGGAATCACTAGTAGGTAATTCCGAATAATATTAGTCAACATCTATCAAGTCTGTGCCAAAGATTGATGACATAGCCAAAGGACATAGCTACTAGTATGCACCTAGAAACATAGCTACTGTATGGAGTGAGGCTAAAGAAGTCTGGCCCTTGGCCTTTCGGAGCTGCAGCCAGTTTGAAGCCTAATGCACTTGCACTTTCGATTTCTATATTTGGATGCATCTTCACTTACAGGCATGCCTTCTTGACTTAGCATTAGTTATGTGAACTTTAAATTTAGTACGGAAATAGTAAGGATGGGGTTTAAGATGGCACCGTCCGTTTATCTTTGTTATTATTTAACCTTATTATTACATTATTATGTTAAGGTTTCGGTAACACCAATGAAATGTCTCTTGTTAGTTGTTCTGTTGTAAAATGTACAATGATAATGTGGCATACGATAGTTTATCGATTGTTAAAAAGATAAAAGCGCTATTACAATCATGATGTAACAACGTATTATTACATCTCGAATTCGATCATAAGATGTTATCAATGAAATGACGTTCGATATTAACGAAAACTAGTTATAATGCACACTTTTTTTATATATTTACGAGCCATGTTTTGAATTTCCGACGAAATTTATGGATTTTGTAAAAAAAACATCTGATAATGATACAGTATTTTTTGTGTGGATTCAATTCAAACAAAGAAAGCAAATAAACAGTTAAAGATGAGGGAAAATGAGCCTCATTACCTAATTACTAAGTACATCATAAAAAGTTTGTACACACACACACACTTCCTCAAATGTTACCAGACGGTGTTAAAATTGCAACAACGTTAACAACCATCAACATATCCCGCTAACAACATTCGAGTACATCTCTATTAAAACATAACTCATTCACAGGTGCTTTATCACGACTATGATTGACGATAGACCCCCTGTTGTGCTTCAAATCTTCCACCATCATATCAGTATAATAAGACTCTTATTTGCCTAGCACTTGTTAATAAACTACTAAAGTTTTTTGCGACCGTAAAACAAGGGAATAAGGTGGTAGTTAGCATACCATTTTGATTGCAACGAGGCATTGTTTACTATATCTCGATCACTATGGTAGCGCATCGGTAGGAATTCAGGCCAATCGCTTGTACTTTAAAGTAGGTTTGATGCTACTGTACAGTTTGATATACTAAGATTTATTGCAGCTGGATGTTAAGTGTATACACTATGATAGCAGGGTGGGGTCGTCTGAAACATTTGGGATTTTTTTGCATCTTTCTATTATGAAGTCAGGATTTAACAAGAATGTTTATGTGCTTACTGCTTATCTAAGTGAGACTCAGTGGATGAGTTTTAGATTTTATTATTAATAACAAAATAAAATACGTATATCACTATTTCATGCGTCGACCAATTACATTATTACTTAAAATATAGAATAGATATATTAAGTTTTGAAAATTCCTAAAAACTTTTTATACAGTTAATAGCAATAAAATAACATAATAGCAATTCCGATTACCTTACATAATAAACATCCGTCAACACTTACAAAATTAGTAGCCAATTCTCTAGCTGTAAGTATCCACTTAAATAAAATCTTCATTCAAGCATTATAGAACTTTGAAGGCCAATGTCTTTACCTACTTTTGATGTTATGATTGTATTATTGGTAATTAGTTTCCCTTTATAAATTGTGTGTTTTTTTAACATATCAAGACGATATGGGACGTTCAAATGTAGGGCAGACGAAAATAAAACAGGACCTCTACTTATACTACAGGTTAATTCTGTTTTATGATAACAAAAACATACAATAGTCAGTGTTGAACGGCATACAAAAGAATTTAGTCGTTAATTCATAAATTACACCACGTACGCCATAAATCTGTTATGGAATTGTGTAACGCAATCGTATTCATTTGACAGTTCAAAACGTACGATATGAACTGTCAAACGGCAAAGAACAAAAGGTTTGACAGATCATATCGTACGTTTTGAACTGTCAAATGAATACGATTGCTTTACACAATTACCCCTCTGATGTTTCTTTATTTTTTTCAAGTGCATCGAAATTGGAAAGTGTTGACATCTTATGAGCGAAAAAAGTACAAGAAGTGAAAAAAAAAAACACAAAAAACGGCATAATCAGCAATTACCATCAATTAGCAGTCATTTGTATTCACTGTTACAAACTAGAACCTAACATTGAAACATGCACCTTTTGACCTTACAATACGGTTTCTATTTACATGTCTAAGCTCTTTAGTTATTTAACCATTCTGTGCTTATAACTATGAAATAATAGGATGATTAAAATTATGACTCACTTATGCATATTATAGCAATTTCATTTGATATGCATCAAAATGCACCGAACTTTCTTCGCTCAGTACTACTTTATTTTGGAACACATAGAGTAAAAATGTGTCATCCCAAAAAGTACCAACTAATGAGCATTTAATATTATAATTTTAATGTATTCAAAATGTAATACAAAATACTTGGGATAAATTCATAATTACATCCCTAGCTCATTATCAATTTCTGACAATATTTTTTTAATACCTTGCTGTAAAAATATAAGTTAATATTTTTGAAGTCTTAAAGCTCTCTAAGTACATTATTTACATACATTTAGTGACCTTTACATCTATTTTGACCGCAAAGTGACATTGGTCATTTTAGCCACATATTTATTACGTAATCTGCGGCCATCCTATGTAATCCATCAAATATATGATTCACAAATCTATGTCACAACTTGCCACCTTTATTAATTTATTTAGCACCATCACACATAATATTTTCAAGTACAGTGAACAGCAAAATTTTTTTTTTTTTATAATAACCGGTGATCCCAGCGAACTTTGTTTTGCCCCGGCCCTGCCACGGTCCCGTTCCGGAGGTAGTTGTTTGCTATATTTGCCAATAAAAGAAAAATAAACTGTACTTGCATACATTGATACCCTTTAGTTCAATAACCCCATAATTTAAATATAAAACAAAGTGAAAAATTTACAAAACGAAAATAAATGACCTCTTCTTTTGTTAGTGTACGCTCAGCTTTTAACAAAAAGCTTTTGAGCATAGTAAAAGTCGACTTTATTATGAGAATGTACATGTTATGGACCCATAGATATTACTCGTAAACATAACTAAAGTATGTGCCGGCAAAATAGTAAACACTCGTTGATATGACCACTACCACTTGATATTTCTATTAGATAAGGAAACTCCACGTTTATTAGCCAGTTACTAATTAGATTTTGCATAAATTACATTTACAAATGTAGATGTAGTATTTTATAGTAAATTTATATTTATCCAAAAATGATTCAGCCATGTCTTATGTATAATGCTCGTATGGTAACATATAATGATTTTTTGACACAACCGGGCTTAAGAAGAATCTAAAAGTCGTTAAAAAACTCATCTTCAAATTAAATAACAGCTGACCTCCAAAAAGTGCAAAAACAAAATACAACACACTTGTGCCGAAAAGGCCAAACCCCCTTAGGCGTTATATTTTCCGCTCCGATAAATAAATCTTCAAATGTAATATTTTACAATTTAAAACACATTAGTGCTAACCTGAGTACATGTGGATAAATACGATTGCATTTACATATTCTCACACGTTGCCTAATAATGGCCATGAACTCAAGAACATTTATTTTTGGTGGAAATCTCGACATTTGTAATGCTACACTAATCGCGCTAATCAAAATGTGCCACCTTTCTGTCAAACGGCCTGCAAAGTTGATTTCATTACATGTTTACTGCAAATCAAAAATGTAGGTCAATAGGTATTTGATTGGTGTCTTCATATAATATGCAAATTATTATTTATGGTTCCGATGAGTTAATTTTAAAATGCAATAAAAATTAAAAGATTATAATTTGAACTTGAATAATTAAGCTCAGTGCGATTTATGCAGGATCCTACCCTGAAACATTAGTCAACTTTGTCACAGAATACAGCCCACGCAAATTTTAGAGGACGGCTAACTTAAAGCAAAAATAACTTCCTTAAAGAAAGACAAATAATTATTTCTCAACAGCATCACTCATAGTCATACGAGTACCGTAAGGTCGCGAACCGAACGGTTACTAACACTTATGTAACGTGCCATCCACAATAACATTTTTCGTAAGCCCCGGCCATATTGACGCATTTTTATTTCCCAAACACGAAGATTGACATTTTTATTTTGCTCGCGTCACCTTAGGCCTGATAACCAGTTTCAAAAAGGTCAAAATGCAATCTAAAATAACACTAATTAATACAAAAACTCGGACTTATTAACATTAATAAAAGTAGTTTGTCTTCTTCATCTCAAATTGTTTTATTCAGATGTCTACGAACGACAAAAATATTATTTAATTGATTGATGGTGTTTTTTTATTGAAATGATCAAAGTATTTTAAACAAGTATGCTTATTATTCAAACGGTATAGGCTTTAAGCGTAACTTGTATCTGACATATAAACTGAATTAATAGTCATTAATGGTTTATGGTCATTTCAAGTACCTTTTTTTTTTGCAACCTCGCCATCGATTATAGTTGCCCCAAAGCAAGTCATAACCTAGGTCATAAATCGTCTAGATCTCGACAACTATTATCAAATAGTTCTCAATGAGCCTCTTATGTGTCGCAGCATAGATCACTTAGAAAAAGGGGGTACTATTCTGACCGTCTAATGTCAGAGGTCGGCGATAGAAAGCGAAGATGTTACGTTGGAGTGACGTAATGCGCTGTCACGCAGTACACTGATTACAGATAGACAGGTCAGTGGGTAGGCTAGGAAAATGCTAGACCTTATTTTAATTAGATATTTTTCATAATTAATATGTATATCGATTATTTTTTATACTGGGAGTTTTAACTAGCTATTAAAGCCCTCAATGTTTGGCTGTATTTACCGATTTGGCTTCCTAACCTTCTGAATGAAATTTAAGACCGTCGGTGATTTTAAACACTGATTGGTATTGTAATTTTATAAATCAATGGCACCGACGTCTAGCCATATGACAAAAGATTCGACGCGGTTTTCTTAGATCGTACAGTGCAATGACCTTTAGGTAAATGTGAAGCAAATTAATTAAAGTTAAATGCATTTCTATTGCGCTTTTTAGTAAGTCTGTTGAGCCTTAGTAATAGTTTTTTTAGAGTTCATAAACTGTATCAAATTTAAAGTTTTGGTTTACCAATGCTTATTTAACAAAACATTGGAGCATTTTTTTTTTCATTATTTGAATGGGTTCGCTCTTGTCTCTAGAAGATTTGTTGTTGTCATAGAATCATATAGTAGGTAACGTTTTGTCTCATCACATCGCCGTAATCTATAGGTCAGTAGGTAGACGCTACCGTAGATGTAGGCGTTTTAGAATTCACTTTTTCCACATAACGCGCGTTTTGCAAGCGAGTTCAAGGGTAACCGCTAAATGGAAAAACTTTGTGACAGACATAATGTATTGATAATGTAACTTTCGATCTTGTGTGGCGTTACTGGACGTCTAACTTTACTGTTTCGTAATAATGATGCTTGGTATTTAGCGTGGTATGTTGGGAACATGGTTTCGGAAGAGTCTTGCATTTTTAGTTGCATATTCTTTGTAAGTGATATTATTTATTTTGTTTTGTCTAATGATAAATGTTTTGCAATGCAAAGGCTAAGAGAGTAAGAGTAATTAAACTTAACCAAAAACAAGTAGGGTATCTTTAAATACTTTAAAAACTTGCATATTTTTTCATTGCGCATTCGACACATGGGTACCCGTCTATCGGCAGAAAATGCGCCCATTAAGAATTAATTAAAACAATTGAAGAATATTTGGGATGGCACAAAATAATTAAGTTTCTGGTTTGGCGCCCGTTTGCACGTAAGTGACGTAAATTCCATTAAATAAAAATGGTCGCACCTCGATTATTGTGTTTTGATTTTCTATAATTAAATATTATCCTTTCTAAACTTTATTTATCGCACAACCATAAACCCTGATAAGAAACATAACACGGCTTATTTAGCAGGCTTATGGATGTTGTACATAAATTTACATGTGTTAGAGTACATTTATTACATTCGCGACGTAACTGGGCAATCTGGGTAAGTGTGCCGACAGCCTTCCGTGAGAAGAAGACAATGAGATCCGAATAAACCATTGTTTTTTCTATAAATATATCGGGCTGTTAAATTCGGAATTTACAATTCGAACGGATTTGTTGCATGTCTTGATAAAAACGCTTCATCCGAATTTCGAATGCCCGTGAAAGTATAAATTGCTCAAACAGATTAGACAATAGGTACCAATTAGTTCGCGAAAGTATCAGAAATCCGATATTTTTAAACAAGTTCTTGCGTACTTTCTCAGTTTTTCTCAGTAAAATCGTTTCAAACTCATTTCTATTAATGAAGCCAACTAGCTGTCGCCCGCAACTTCATCAGCGCAAAGGAGATGTTTACAAAAATGCCAAGACCAGTACGGTTTCTCTACAAATAGCTAAAAATACAGGTGATTAGACATACTTTATGAAATCTTAATTTAATTCGAAATTTTTGGGTATTTTAAATAATGAAATAATAAACTTTTAAAAACCCTGGCAACTCTTTCTGTCTATACCGTCGACGGTTGCAATTGTTATTCGGTTTGGGAAGATTTAAAATAAAATAAAAAGATATTGGAGATCCAGGATTTTTATTTTTACCGCCCCATCCTATAATTGGTCTTACTCCAAAAGCATGTCGAAACACGCAAAAATAGTTCTGGAGTCTCCGTGAAAAGGGGTATAACTCAACTTATATCGTTTTTAATTTTACGGCAAATTACAAATGACAAAAAAATTACCGAATTTTCTGTCTTATCCGCGTGTTCTTACGGCTTAAAATGGCAAAGATAGTTTTCGTGCAAAGTGATGTAAGTAGACATTTTTTTGAGAATTCCACAAATAAATACGTGTAAATAGATACATGTGCAGTTATAACATTTTGCACCGAGCGAAATTTTACTTTTGATAAATGTATAATAATACAACTTGAGTTACAACTTTATACACAATTACTAAATTCCATATAGAAGTTGTAGTCATTGATATAAATTAAGTTATATCACTTAGAACGAAATACAAGGAATAGTTATAACAAAAGTATAATGTTATTGTTAAAAGTATTATGAGGCTGCGTGTCTTATTTACCTTCACGCTTCTTACTGGGGAGAAAGACAAATACTAAAGTAAAAAAAGAATGCGAATGTAGAAGAAAACAAAGGATTTTTTAAAAGCACGTTACAACATTACAGTACAACGTAGGTATGTATAGCAGACATAAAGTACTCAATTGTTAAGTACTATTTTAATTTAACCTTGGACTAATGAAATCAATATTATGGTCATAGTGACTTATTGGTAAAATCACTGGGTTTGCGTGACGATATACTGAGAGGGAAATGACATACACAAAATCTTTCAATGACGGGAAAAACAGTTGGTACGCAAAGTAGTCTCCAGGTTCTAAAATAGCTAAAAGATCGGTGTGTCATAATTATTTATTTCCCGCCCTAGTATTGCTCATTTACTTCGTATTGCTTATTATGTAATATCGTAAAACTCCTTTATGGTCCTCCGGTAATGTAGTGGGCTTGCCTCAGTAATAATAACCGATGAGTGATGGACAGAATAAGGGATGCTGTCTTGTGCTGTTTTCCTGCGCTTTTTTGCTCGTATTATCAACCAATCTACTTAGCCTTGTGATTCCAGGTGCTATCTGAGTATCTTCTTCACGGCAGCCTAATGAGTATTTTGTTTTGGTATCCGTATTATTGGACGTTTATTGCTCTACTTCAGTTACAATAACAATAATGCACAGAGAGCAGAAAGAAAACATAATATCCTAATATTTTGCAGTTAAATCTAGCTTTTCAGATAGGGATCTTCTATTAATAATACCAGTTATGCTATTCAACGCCATAGCTTCCATGAAAGTTATGGATATTCACGTTTAAAATCGCTAACTTGATACCTATAATATTATGCTGAAGCAAATAAACTATCTAGGTTTTAATTAGACTCAAAGAGCACAAAAATCATTTTTTCTTGTTTTCGGTATTCAAAATGAAACTATACATATTTAACCATTATTTAATTTGGTGTCGTAATGTCATTAGACTAAATCTCGATTGTAATTTTATTGCACCCAGGCGAAAATTCATTTCAATAAACGTACTAATGAAATCCATGATCCAAAAATAGTAACAAGGGAAAAAAACAAATGTACGTGACGTACGGTTATTAGAAGTACGGTATTTTTAAAGTGTATAAGGCGAGTTTTACCAACTTTCTTAGGTTTTAATTGTTTTCATTCTTAATGATTTATAAATATTAGCTTCCATCATTCATCATCATTATCAGCCAAAGGACGTCCACTGCTGAACATAGGCCTCCTCTCATTCATAGATTCATAGATAGATTAGAAAATTATTATTAATAAAATTTTTAGAAATATGAATAAGAGGAGAACTTTTAAATAAAAAAATACTTTGTTGTGTTTTTTTGTGTTTATTTGCCGCTATATTGCAGCTTATTTAATAACCGGAGATGACTCATCAATTGTATGAAAATACCCATATAATATACTTTTATCTCGCAACTGCAAGCTTAAAGTCAACAAAGTCATCATTAAAATCTTATTTACATAAAACAAAGCTGTATTTGACACACCACTTGTAACTCGAGAATGGGTGGACCGATTTTCATATTTTTTACATTGTTGGATTTTTCTTGGCCCTGAATAGGATATCAGCCATAAAAGGGGGCCGGGGTGGGACGGGTACGGGGGTAAAATGGAAATTCGCTGGGTCCACTAGTGTAGCAATAAATGACATGATACTTATATCAGAATACACATAGCTTTTGGCTACTTAAATCACCAAACTGACTACTTATACCATTTTACACATTACGTGTGAGATCTAAATGATGTGTAAGCTGATTCAACTTTATGAAAACCGAGTAAATTTGAAAATACGTACAGCCCAAAATAATCTGCATTAAAAACTGCACTTTTACATTTTGTCGGTTCAGTGATATAAAGTACCAATGAAAAATTACGAGCATTTTTATGGAAGTTGTATCATTAGACACCAATACCAATTTCATAGTGTAAAATGTTTTAAGTCAAATTAAATCAATATACACCAAATGATAAATACTCATTCTACTGTGTAAAGTGATATAACTTTAGATTTTTTTAAATATTAAATATATTGTTACATTAAAAAAACATAATTCACCGTTAAAATAAACATTGATTTTGTAGTTTCACTTACAAAAACTTTTATTCAAAAATCTTCGCCAGAAACAAAATAGGAATTTTTTGAAACTTCAAACGTCATTTCCCAAAAATCACGATTTTCGAGTTATACCCCTTTTCACGGAGACTCCAGAGTTAATCTGTCTGTGTCAAATGTCATTTTGCTTAATCTGTCAATGTCATATGTCATTTTGCTTTCCGCTTTCAATCTTTTTTAATCTGTTCAAACCGTTGATTGGCTGACAGGTATTTGACAGATTTATTAGACATCGTAAAATATTGCTAGATTTTATTAGTTTATGTAACATATTACCCAATACTTGAATATTTTACTAAAAATTATTAAGCTTTACATAAGCTATTTTTTTAGTGTCATGTACAAGGTGTTGGCATTTTCCCCATACAAACGTAAACATTTCCTTTGATAGATACCGAAACAAAACGTTATGTTACAGAAAAAACCTTGTGTCCTGTACCTCTAGCTCCCTTTCAGCCAAATCCCGTCAAGAAAACAATTTATTGTTCATAAACAACAACGTATAAGATTATTTTCTACGAGCAATTGTTTGGTGACTCATGCGATCATCATACATAATACATTCAGTTGGGTATAGATTCTTCAAAGCCATCTTCACTGAATGACATTTAATTTAAACACCGACAATCAATCAGTCTGCGATTTGATCGTTATTAACGTTCGCAATTATTCACTAACAAAGAGTTAAGTAATACTTAATCGTTAAGCAGTGGATGTGGATCCCACGCCCACTCAAAATACGAGTAAGTTCCTCCGAAACTAATAAGGCATTGTTTTGTTGCTAAGTATAAATTGACCGACATTTTGAGTTATTGATACGGAAATGTTATGTTAAAAATCCGATACATACGTACGTTTGTTATGCCCATGAAAACAATTGGTAAAAACAGTAAGGGCTATTCATATTTTCCTATTGTTTAACATCTGAATGAATATCTAAGATTGTATTATGACACTTAAATAAACATTTTAATTTTTGCAACTTTCAGACTATGCCTATTTCCTACTTAAAGTTATAATCATTTCTTACTTCAGTTGGTGAATGTTCTATTTTTAACATAAACAAACTCAGATCTATTAAGAGAACATAAAAGCTTTGCAGCGGTCTTTGTAAAAATTTTGCAAATCCTGGATTGTTCAAGTTAAAGTACGTATCCGTAATGACATTTATATTAAACCAAGATTAATATTTGCTGGCGTTAACACATTACATTACTACAGTATTCACGGCATCAGCTCATAATGGTGTGATTAACCGAAATATTTGTCACAAAAACCTCACTAAATGTGAAGGTTCCACAAACACTTGAAACACTATAATTACAGTTTAATCATACAGAATAACATGTAATTTAATCGATTGAGAAATCGATCGATTACGCGAATAATCGGTTGCGATCATATCGAGTTCTCCGTTTGCCTTTTGACACAAATGAGATATCATTAAACAAATATTTGGAAAGAAGATTGCTCACATCGGTCAATGTGATGAAACTGCGTAGGACCACCTATATTGATGAAAATTAAACACAATTTGGTAATTTTGGTACAACGAAGTTTTAAATGGCTTAAGTGACATCTTACGTTACAAAAGAAAAGAGTATGAATAATTAATATGTCCATTCATAAAAAAACATAAGTCAAGGTCTTGAATAAGTATGTTTCACGTAATGAATGTTTAAAAAAATAAAAAATGCCCATGACCAACAGGAACGAAAGCTCCATTGGTTGGACGAGGACTTTCGCTAAGCACTAACGCAAGGGACGAAAATGTAGTTTAAAAGTAAAAAAATACGTCATATTGTTTTTTTACCAACGTTTAGGTATCGCAAGAACATGCGAGTACTCATTTTAGAATCCGGAAACAGTACGATGTCAATTAGAAATTAAATAATTTAAACATTTTTTATGCTTTCAACGACCTACAATTTTATGAAAGCACTACTAATGATGTTTTTTCTCATCTATAGATAAGATGGTATATAAAATAGCGTTTAGATATTTCTTTCCTCAGAGTAATTTCAAACTTTTAGATTTTCTTTAAAAAACAAAATGTGTCGTCAAGGTTGTAGACCCTTATAAGGCAATAACCTATCAAATGCTAATTAAACAATCATAGAAGGTTTTGAGCATCATTGTATTTTATTAGCATAATTAATGATAAGGCCGAAATGGCTAATAAGACTCGACCATTCATAGTTCCTTATAAGGTGTGTCAAAAGTATTGATTTTTTAATGAAGCCGGATACAGGTTACTAACAAACTGTTTAATTTTTCAAATTATATTTTTGTTTCATCAACTCAAGAGACATTTATTTATGTTTCTCACTTTAACCATATTCAATCACTGTAACACCAAATCATCACATCCCATTTTTCACTAAGCAAATATCTTGTTATTGACCAAAATATGTGCCAATCGCAGTGCAATCGAGATTCCCATAATTTTATCTCATGTACAGACCAAATAACGAATAGACACGGCCGATTAAGCGGAGGTCAGTGGCGGCCTCTGCCAGTTGCATCAAAACTAATAAATAATTTCGTGTTTGAGCTCACAATGTCAATGTTGACACGGCATTTCGGATTACACGGTCCAAGTGTTGGTTTCAAGTTACCAATGCTAATTGTTCAGGAAGTTCTACTCTCAGAATAAATTTTATATTTGCACAAACAAACCAATCTATATGATTATTGTTTGTAGTTTTTGGTGTCGCATCAACTAAGTTTTAATAAAGCGTGATATAAGATATATTCATTCATAAGATTTGTATTTTAAAGGGGTTTGCAAACCTAGCACCCTACTAGGGTCTTATATGCGTTGATAATAAATCGGTAAATATAACAACAAGATGTTTAATTTACAAACATCAAAAATCGTATAAAAAAAATTATGCACACCCTGCAGAATCCACCCATGAATAATGTTTTTATATCCGTTTAGTATATTATGCAACTTATAATACAATATGTTACAGCGAATAAATGTATACAAGTATTTACGGATCAATAAAATCAAAGGTCAGTATAGGTGATGATTGGAATAATAATAAGCTTCGGTGTATTATGTTCATAAACTTTTGCGTGGGTGCAGCGTGAATTATTTAAGATTCTGCGACAATACGTAACGTAATATCATGTTACATATTTAGTCATTTCGATGACATGTCATTTGTTATTTTATATCGTTTCGTATAATTTGTTTTGAAAAGTCTATTAAATTAAGGACATTGATGTAATGTAAATATTAAGTATCATTTGGTCAAGATATGAATATTCATTTGAAAAGGCCTTTATGGTATAATTAGTAATGTTGTAGGTCATTATTTGTTATGCATCTAGAGATGAATAGAATGCCTATACAGGCTGCTAAAGACAGGTAGACATTTGAATATTTTTGCACATGGAAAAGTCACATTGGCTTATAATAAATGGAAGAAAAAACCATTCAACACGTTTTTAACAATTCAGTCTACGTTGGCAAATAAAAGCATTTGTTGGAAACTTTCCTATTTTAATTTCATTTAGTTTATAGTACCTCCTGTACTTAGTTTCTATTTCGGTTGGACTTAATGAATCGTTGTCATAGGAAGTGGCATTCTCCCACATTCAAAACGATGTACTTACGCCTAGTTTCAGAAATCAAATTTACTCTAAATACGATAAATTAGTATATAAATGACACTTATTTTTGCGTTTTAGTCGGTAGTTTAGAGGTTTCAAAAAACACTCCAGCGGCCACCGTCTGTAGTCCAATCGAAATGTCGAAGTGTTGTAATTTTTTGCCTCGATAAGATAAATCGTTTGATTTTATGCTGCATCAAACATGAATTAAACATATAGATGTAGAGCTATATTTTTCAAGAAATAAAAAAAAACATTTGTTATTTTTTAAGATTTACAAAAAATACTTCTAAATCAATAGAGACAATAGAGACATGAAAACACGAATTTCGTATTCAGCGTTTTTCGAGCGCTACCTGATCGTTTGACATGGAAATTATGTCGAGACTTCCACAACAGATGGCCCAGTAAAACAAACATCATTCAATGTTGAAGAGTGAGCAATCTCCTTTAATTTTATTTTCTTGTAAAATACACATCAATTGTCATTACCTGCTGTTTCAAATCAATGGCGCGCATACGCAGTCATATAACACGCACAGTAATGTGGCCAAAACAAACTCCGATTCGTCTCACTCTTAGCAAAAGCGAAAGTGTACACGTAACATATGTCTATACTAAATACATCTTTTGTATACATTTATCCGGAACCATTTGCTTGTATATTCTATTTTTAGGAATATTTTTTGCGAATTTCCTCGAATAATGTAGTTTTTCTTTTGATCTTTAATTTTCCTTTTAGTAGAGTTGACACACTATGGCAAATTATCTTTTTGTTAACGATGTTTTACTTAAAACATTGAGTTTTGTGAAAAAAGCCTGCTGCAAAACTACTCAGGTACCTATTAGTTTAACCTAGGTTATGTTATAATTAAACCATTTAGCAGTGCCTACTCATAAAACCCTTGTTAAACTACCGTCTCACTTGGTCAATTATTAACCGATTTAACTCTGACACCGCCACATTGGCGTTAGGGATATCGATTATATTTCTTCGATCATCAATCATAATCAAGCAACTTCTTTTACGGTTAGTTTTAAACGCCAACAGACGCACCATTGCATAATTTTTTGACCCGTCACTTTTTTTCTATACACATGTGTTTACAAGACTCATTCTAACACATACGCTACCGGAAACGTAGATGTAATACAATAATTAAATTCTTACTTAAGTAACGAATTTCTTAACACCGAATGTATGTATAAACGTGTACATTCTCAATTAGCGTAGGTACTAAAAGTGAACATAATGTTATTTATAATTTGATTAACGTGACATCAATCAGGCTCCAATCTTTGACATTTTATGCGAAGGCATTAACTTACTGAAATTACAAAACTCCTATTTATTACAAATTATTAGCCATCATCGACTACTAAGAATAGATTGTACGAAATAAGCGATTTCTGTTGGGCTGTAACAATACACATTGTTTTTAACAATATCCGCAAGAGGCTTGTAATTGATCTTGTAATAGCTCCGATAATAATGTTATTCTTGTATTGAGTACCCCTTAAATAGTAAGCACCTACGCTTTATAGCTGCTACTGTTTAAAACATTCGAATGATACAGATTAATAATTTGGATACTTAACGCATTACAAGCATAAATACCCTTTCCCAAAACAATTCTGCTTTCGCGTGGTGAAAGAAAAATTTTGGGAGCATCTTAGTAACATAGATTATGGTATCTAAGTTGATTCCTGACTTTGTATAGGTACGTATATTTGATACCTACTACAACACAAGCGACATTCATAACTATAATTAAGTATTATTTTCTATATAATTAATGACTAGAAAATCTTTTAAAGTTCACACGTGACTAGCGCAAACAAAACACTCCCAATTCGTTATTATTGTTACCGATTTAATATGATATCACTTTAAGCGGAAATTATCTTTCATATTTGCATATTAAATACTTCTATTTGAATGAATAGCAGCTTATCATACTGAAATGTTAATTTATGAATAAACAAGATGAATGAATATTTGTGTTTACTATTTACATACTGCGAACATTGAACTAGGTACTTTTACTAGCGTATGGTAATAGAACTGACAAACTGACTAACTAGCTGAATAAATTTACGAGACAGAATGATGATTTAATCCTGGGTTAACTCGTCAAGTATGTGTAAACGAGACACAATAAAAATTCCATTGTTAAAATGCGACTCTCGGCATTCGTTTGATACCTGACTGATTAAATCATCGTGCGCAAGTGGGCCTTAGTGGGTCTTGCGCATGATGCGTTAACCCAGGATTACGCTAACACTGGTTTAAATCATCACTCTGTTTTTTTCAGTTCATTCGACGTAGAAAGAGACAGAAATTAAATTTAGTCCATGATTAGCGCATCATGCGCAAGTGGGCCTTAGAATCAACGCCTAAAAACGATTTTATATTCGACATTAAAATTTCAAGGAATACGTCACAATCTTGTCATCGAGTAGCTACAATTTTTTTGCTTGGCATTATCTCCTTTACACGTACTGTGATACTTACTGATACAACTCAACGACTACGAATATCGTAACCAACGCGAAAACGTGTTAAATCCTCAAATCCACTATGGTAGAACACACCCTGTTAATTGGTCGTTGCCTGGTCGAGGACTACATGTTAATTGGTCGTTGCCTTCGATCTTAGGACTGTATATATATATATTACTGCTGGTTTATAATTAAAATACCATATTGTATCTTAACACGTTCCGGGACACTACTCCAGACACAATAGATGTTTTATTGTTTTCACGTCTGTAGGCGTTCACTGTCCCGGAACGTGTTAAGGATCTTTATTGTCCATAGACAATTAATAAATCAAAGTATCTAAACAAAACGTATATATAACTCAAAAAGACGTAAAACTAGAAAAATATCAAAAAGTATAATTGTATAGAAAAGAAGGTGCGTTGGGCACACACCCATAGTTCACAGTATACGCTCTTTCTTAATTTCGTAATCTTAATGAGTAATGAGATATTCGTGTGAATTAAGCCGCATGCATATGCATGCATGAGATTACAATCAGCACGTGCAAATGCAAATCAGTGGGACATTTTCAAATGATAGGAAAGATCAGAGGCTATTCTCGTTAACATTAAACAAAGAAACCCTTTTATAAAGATAGTAACGTACACTTTACTCGTATGTACTTAGTACGTACTTATGAACGTCCATTCGAAGTATGTAATTGCATATTTTCCTATTCTTAAAGTAAAGTATTTTCAACAGAAACGAAATCTGTATTAACTAAAGCACTATTTATACTATGAGCCATCAAGTATTTACCTAATCCGAGACCAAACCCAGCTTCTAAGCTTTACACAATGTGTACATACACCGATTTGTTAAACGCGCCACAAACGTTTTGCAACCGCTCATCACTGCTTGAGACGGCTAGTCCTAAACATTGAACTAAGTTCATCATCATATTCTGAACGTAGACCAATAATTTCCTAAGTGACAGATTCTAGTAGATTCTACGAACTTTACAAGGTCGCTGCCTATCTTGCTAGTAGACGTCTTACACACTAAGGCCCACTTGCGCATGATGGTTTAACCGAGGTTTACGCTAACCCTTGATTAAATCATCATTCTGTCTCTGTCAACGTCAAATAAACTGACAGAGACAGAATGATGATTTAATTCACGATTAGAGTAATCCTGGGTTAAATCATCATGCGCAAGTCCCACTACATGTACTTAGAATAATAGGACTATTAGGTTACACGGTATTTTAAAATGTTGCAGGAAACACCCGGCATAACCAAAAGGGTTAAGAAAATTGATAACGTAAGGACGTTATCAATTAATAAAAGGTTATTAAATCAGTTTCAAGGTTAGCGCTCTTTTGTTTTCTTTTTACGGCGCGTTTGGTGTATTGGTTAGCGCTCCTGACTATTACGCCGGCCGTCGCGGGTTCGAATCCCGCAAGGGGCAAATGTTTGTGTGATGAGCATGAACATTTGTACCTAAGTCATGGATGTTATATGTAAATATTAAAGTATTTATGGGAGACGCCCCCGTCATAATCGTTGTCTGGTACTTCGTGACACAAGGAACCCTTACCACGAAACCAGTCAATTGGTCTGGCGCATTTTTTTTATTTTTGTTTTTTTATTGTTATTAACGGATGTCCAATAATTTGTCATCCAAAAAACCCAATTCATCTTAAACAACTTTAAAACCGGCAAGTTGATTTACTAACCTGTTCCACAAAAAGCTTTCTTATGAGTTATTCTGTAATGATGTCATATAGGAATCATTAAGCGAAATGTCTTCGACAGTATTTTACGCCACAGGATTTGCATAATTTCGGTCTCAGTGCTCGTGCCTACGACACGTTACTTTGGCAAGAAACGGCTGGTTTGAAAATAAAAGAACATTATGTCTCTTGACCTTACGATGTGGCTTCACCAGTCTCATCAATCCGCGCATACTTTATGAAGTAAACGGCAAATGAATAGAAGCAGCTTATTATCGATAATACATAATAATTATCGTAATAAAGTAAGTGATGGTAACAAAACAACTATGTTATTGATATTTGTTACTAACATAGTTTAATTATGTGATTACGTAAATAAAATGAATACTTACTTATGTTTTACTTATGAGCTAATAAGTGCCAGGCTAGAATATTTTGTGTAGGTTTTTTTAATTGATTAAAGTCACCGTAACTTTCCTTTTTGGGCTTCAGAAAATCGGGCTAAACATTAAAATATACTGCAAGTTTAACAAAAAAACTAATTACCTTTTCAAATCACTAGTAAGACGGCAAATAGAAGGTGTGTCCGTTCGTAGGCACTTCTACAGTTTTCCCGTTCACAAACAGCAGCTTTTAGCAAAAAGTTGAAGTCTCAACCTTGTTTAATTGATGAGTCGATTATCATCTTACAATCTTATTTATACAAAAACCTACAAGGCCACCTTTTATTCGTAGTTTTTCTAGTCTAGCACCAATATTATAATTAATTCAGTTATTTATTTTCCTATGATTTTATTCAAAGATTCAGATTTTGTCGCGGCAATAATATATGCTAAGAGGAAAAAATTTAAGGCATTTGATTACTGCGTAACAAATGAATAGAGATGCGCCGAGTAGCACTTTTGCCGAGTACTGAGTACCGAGTTTTACTCGGTTCATTTTTTTTCCAACCGAGTGCTCGGCCGAGTAACTCGGTTCAATCAAATTCCTGTTTCGGGTGTGTAAACAAGTACAAACCAGGTTCGCTCAGAATAAGCTTTTATCAAGTCACTTGAGCGCGCTGATCCTAAAGCAGCCCCATTACTTTTTTTTTGTATTACAAAATCGACAGCATGATGATAACATAAAATATAGACATGTCAGACTTACAGCCAATGACGGATTTACATTTTATTTACTAAATTTAAATAAGGTCGATATTTCAAAGAGTCGTTTAGATGATATCTACCTAAATATATTGATTTACTTAAACCGAGTATACTCGGCATTAAAACCGAGTTACTCGGCCGTGTACGAGTATCAAAAAACCTGCCGATTACGCCGACTACCGAGTATTACCCGAGTACTCGGCCCATCACTACAAATGAATATTGTAGTATTTATGAAAATGATCAACACACAAACATCCAAGTTTTTGTCAAAATATGAAAACATTAAGGCTCGGGTGCACCATCTTGTTTTAACATAAATATAACCATCTGTCAACCATATAATGATTTTTATAGTATGGAGTTTGTTTGACAGCTGTTTGTCGCTTGATAGTGAGATAGTGCATCCGACTCTTTGTCTTTTTTAAGTGCTTAGTAGATTAAATAGAGCAGCACATCTTTTACAAAAAGTTAATATTGATTAGGAGAAGGCTACTTGTCTTCTTTGCAATGAAAAAAATATGATTAAATGAGATTGTACTACATCTACCAGTTACAGTAAAAAAAAAATGCGCCAGACAACACACCAATTGTCTGGTATCGTGGTAAGGAATTGTCTTCCATGTGTTACGAAGTACCAGACAACGATTATGACGGGGGCGGCTCCCATAAAAACATAAATACATATAACATCCATGACTTAGGTACAAATGTTCGTGCTCATCACACAAACATTTGCCCCTTTCGGGATTCGAACCCGCGACGGCCGGCGTAATAGTCAGGAGCGCTAACCACTACACCAAACGCGTCGTCAATATCAATAAAAAATCAAAACAGTGCAATATCAATATTTAACAAACATCATAATAATTTTATTTGTTTCCTGTCGTATGATGAGAGGTAACGAACACTAGCCGCAATCGTTATAAGTGGAGGCTAAATAACGGAACTGCACTAAAGCACGATGCGTCTGCTGATAAGGGCGATTCACACTGCACCGAAAGCATTTTTGCCGTCCGATTTTTGAAATGTTTACATTTTCTTCTTAATTTTAGATTAAGTAATCTGAAGCTTTCAAGAAGATAAAGAAATAACCGTTCCAATATATATTTTTTTAATAATTTTCTGACTCAAACCAACCCTACATATAACACTTTTTTATTCTTACTAATATTTTTTTTGTTATTTGCAATTTGTGTGACTATAAGAACAATATTTTAAGGTATAGTCTGTTTTACTTTGCTAGTAGAATATTGTAAACAATATTTTTTGATTTTGAAAATTGTATCAATTAATAATAATAGTTATTCGATTGACATGTACTATTAATAAAAAATAAATTAAATTGTAATTAACTTTAAAATTCACGTATACCTCGTTGAGGTCATAATGTAACTTATTAATCACCTTTTGCCTAAATGTATTGTCTGCTGTTATATTATGAAGTGAATAAATGAATATGAATATGAATATGAATAAAATAAAATAACTATTTGATTTAAAAAGATCTCATAGTGTTGAACGACGAATGTTTGATGAAGTTGCAAATTGCTTGTTTTCTTATTTTAAAAACAATCATTTCGCCAAAGAGCAATGTCAAGAATGAAAGATAAAAAAGGAAAAACACGTTTTAAACCCAATAAAAAACTGATATTGTATCAGGAGGTGTTTCTGAATGTGAATCGGTCCTTATCAGTCGATCACGAGAGAGAAAGTATTTACATCTGTGGGAAATGGGCATCAAACCGATGTCCCATTGTTCGTGACTATTGCATTTGCGACATGTTTTTCTGTTACATAAGCTTACTGTTTCAGCGGTTACTTCCATTTCAATAACGCATAAACTGTGGAAAATCATTTTGCGGACCTATTGTTATTTGCTTAGAGTAATTTGCACCATGCTTTGACAACAAATGTTATATTTATCATTTTGATAGAATAATAAATGGTGCCACGATGCCTTACATTGGTCGTGCGTGACACTTCTATTCTAAGCGTGACCAGAAGAGTCTACTAAATATCCTTATATGCCAAAAAGAAATCTATCCAAACAGCACACAGGTCAATAGCCGAATATTAGTAGACAAACTTAGCACGTCGATTGCATAAAGAAAAATTGTAACAACTTGATACAAAGCAAAAAAAATAACAGCTAGAGTTATAAAACTTTAAGTAAAAAAATCATATAAGTAGGTATCTATATTAAAATCACCTACTTAATGATCCTACAAAATATCGAGAAAGTCGTATCTCTCGTTCTCGTCTCGTTCTCGTATCTCTCTGTCGTATATACAGGGTGTTTCATGTAACGTGTCAAGCCGATGCGTGGTAATAGGTGAGTACCATACCTATTAGTTATGGTACTCAACTATTAGTAGGATTAGTTTAGCTTTCCCAAGCCTCAAGGAAATGATTTAGTTTGTGAATAAATGGGTTGTAGATGATTTTTATGATGCATGTCTTAGTTTCAATTGTTTCTTGTTTATTTGTTGATAATAAAGTACGAAATTTTGAGTGCAATGTAAGTAAAATTGGATTCTTCATTAACTCATATGGTCGTGGTTAAAGTTAGTAGTAGGTACATAATGTATGTACTTGTTATCAAATGAGCTCTATTTAATCATAGAGGGACACTAAAAATCAGATTTGATAAAAATATGCAAAGGTAACAATAAAAATAAAAATTATGAAAATCAAGATATTTCCGATATGCCACATTCAACGGCCGATTTAAGCTAAAAATTACCCATTAAGTAGATCGTTTTTTGTATTGTAATGAAAGTTTATGAAGTCAAACAGTTTTTAAAATTAGTCAGAAACTATGGAAAACCTTTTTTATATTTTTAAATTTATGTTGAAAATTCTATTCGATTCTGCTTAATGCAATATTTTTTAGTATCGATCAATAATTTTGTATCTTGTGTCTAAGTTAGGATGACGATTATTTTACTCATAATTTTGCAAATAATGGGCATTCTATTGAGATCAAAATATCTGAGAAAAGTGGACCCAAAAAAAAGTTATAATTTTTTAAAGATATCGTCTAGGTGCATCATGAAAAATATCGAAAAAAAATTATAACTTCTAAACTATAAATATTTGTCTATCATACATGGGGTTGAAATGGATAGGTATTGTACTCACCTATCACCACGCATCGGCTTGACACGTTACATGAAACATCCTGTATATCAAATCTCAAAAAAAATATGGAATGACAAAGCTCCATTGTATCGCTGAACATTAGATTGGGTGTCAATATACCTGCAGTCTCGTGTATACCATACAATACCGATCATATTATATCATACAATAGCAATACCATCGATAATATTGCATAATTTGATAGATGATCAGCTGACAATGCGTTTAAGTTCAATAGAACAATCAGTGTCGCCATTCTTATCCTACTTTCCATTCTGACATTTTGTGAGAATGTGTAGGCTTTAACGATGGCAAGATGACTCGGATTCGGCAAAAAGTATTCAAAGGATGCAGCACAAATGCTGATCAATTATCTCTGATTTGGAGTTAATTATACTGTGAGGTTCGCAGATAAGAAAACGAAACTATAAGGGTTCCGTTTTTTGCCATTCGGCTACGGAACCCTAAAAATGTCTCGGCCATCGGATTGGGGAAATAATTGTGAAAAAAATACATAATATCCTTTACAGGTATTTTAATTTAAAATATGATATAATTATAAATTCATATCATAAAGTTGAGATTCTCAAATAACTTACAAAAAAAAATGAAATAACGAAATCAATTCTTGAATTCATACACATCATTTAAGTTCGACATTATCACAGCCATTTACGATAAATAGAAGTCATAAATCATTCACTAATATTACAATACGTCGTAATAAAATATTCAAAATCTATTAAAGCCATAAAGAGCAATTACCAAAAATTAGAAGCCATTCAGTTTTAATGATAGTAAGGATAGTTAATGATAAATGATACTTTAACGATCATTGGAAGTGCTGCACTGATCCGTGCTAAGCACATCAATAATTCGTTTTAACCTTTTGACAACTGACATTTATATTTTTGCCGGCGATTGGCGAACATCAAGCTGCGATCGAATTAAGCATTTGTTTCTTAACCGATTTGTAATGTTTAGCTAACTTAAACAGCACGAGAAAAACCTTTTTACGAGGATTTAACTTTAATCGTGTCAGGTGATTAGTTATATTTGCAATATATTTTATAATTACCTAGTTTAAACATGAATTAATCAGTTTGTGCCTTTTTAAATACTTCGAGGGATAGTACTTTTATGCGAACGTTAAATCAGAGAATACGTTTAATCTATTTTACTGTTGATAGGAAAATTAGTAGTATTAGTAGTAGTAGTATTATGTTTAAAAAGGTATTTCGTAACCCGACATCCACCAGCGATTATAATAGCAATACCAATAAAACTATAGGCTTGAGAAAGAATAAAATAAATTCTAATCAATTAACATTTCTTCCAAGACTGATGTAAGAAAAATGACCATAATTAAAAGACAAAATACTTATTAGCTCATCGCATCATCATAATGTAGAAATGTTACCATAGATACAGAATAATTTCCATACGTTTACCATGTCAAGTTTTGTTAACCTGTTTTATTAACTTGCCCTGTCAAGGCCATACCTTCTTCGGGTTCAATCAAAATGGCTAATTTAAAAACAGCGTGATATTATATTAAAGTCATCAAAAAAAATTTATTTACATCGGTTCTGCCTCGATTTGGCAATCATCTTACCTGATTTTATCATGAGTCGACATCAAATGTGAAATTTATAGACATTTTTATCGAAAACATCGCGTAGAAATAAATTAACGATGAAGATATCATTTACAATATGCTTTTAAACGTAATAACAGACATCGCGATCTTTTAAAAACATAATTCATTTATGTTTCTCGAAGACGGTATATTCTCAGACAATTGACCCCATAAAAATCAGATATACATTTTTGACCTCTACGCTGTGTCCATTAAAACAATGGTTTGTGTCATTACCATACTCGTTATATTTCAATAAACATTATTGTTTCCCATACATAACCTATTGCAACATAGTTCAAAAGTGTACGAAATTATTTGATACCATTTTACGTGTGGGCATCTAATTTATGTTTTCGCTATGCTTAGTTTATTAGACTGGCCTATTAATATTATGTTTATTCAAAATAGAAAACAGCATGTGATCAGATTTTAAATACAGGTTGAAATACAATGTTTTTTTACCAACAGTTATTTCCTGAAGAGTTTAGAATACTCATTTGAACTGAATAGGTATTGGGTGTGTAATCAAATTATTTGTTACGATAATTTAACTTGCAACTCTAAACTTATAATTGTTTGAGGTATATATCAAAAAGTTTTTGAATAACATTACATCTCGACCTATGCATGCATGTTGTATAATTATTTTAAGAAAATAATATAGTAGATTCAGAATGTCAGATACCAGGCACACCTATTTCGCTTTTTTTGATTTACTACTTAATTAAGACAAAGGATGTCCATTCCTAAAATAATTTATCTAAAATAGTTTAAAAGGTCAAAAGGTTGACTAACTTTTATTCCGGGTCCCATTTTGCTAATAAACTTAATCTACCAACTGGTTCTAGATTCACTCAATAAGAGTATTTCTGAATGATTTATAAATTCCGAATAATATAAATGTCAAAGTTTGTGAGGATGGATGCATGGATTTTTGTTACTCCCTCCTGTAAAAACTACTGAATGGATTTTAATGAAACTTTACTTATAATAATACATATTAACACATAGGCTGCAATTCATAATGATATGTAATTGGTATACATACAATATTTATGCGAGTGAAGACGCAGGGAGCCGCTACTCCGCTAGTAATGTCATAAGGATACTGTGATGATTTACCTCTTCTTATGTTTATTGATTCACTTCATTTTTTATACATTTTATTAAAATCTGATTAAAAGTCAAACCGCTAGAAAGCTAAGAAGCTAAATGGTCAAAGCGCCAAACACCCAAATAATAATGTTGTCGGCACATTACAGGCTTCAAACAATTTTGTAAAGCGGGCCAAGAATTCGACCATAATAAAATGTCGTAAGTGACGCTAACTTTTTAGCGATACTTCGTGGGAATCTCCACCTGCTATTGTCCGATTTTATGAAATGACACCCACAACATTGCCCAACTGTTGTAGCATTGTCTTACGCACTCAGTAATCAGCTAGCCACGCCCTTGAAACACCTAAAGATGTAATTAAAACTCATATTGAAATGGTCCGGAATCTGTGAGATACTTCATGAATTGGGTTATTCACCAACTGGACACAAGAGACTGGACACACGTGTGTCCAGTTGGTGAAACTTAAAGCTTACATCTTATTTAACAAAACAAAATTTAGGTACGGAGTTTTTTGCGATAATTTATTAGATTTAGCATCCTGACGTTTCGAACTCTTTAGCGCGTTCGTGGTCACTGGGTAGACTAAGATGATATTCTGGACACGCCAAGATGTTAACGCGTGTCCACCTAGGGAAATTTTATTTAACTTGCCCTAAGCAGATACGCGTAAAATCTTGGTGTGACCAGATGACGAAATGATAAGTGATAATATTTTTCAGTTACATGAACTGGACACACGTGTGTGTCATGTGTCCAGTTGGTTAATAACCCCATAAAATAAACACCTATTGATGGTTACAGCAGTTATCTTATGTAACTGGTGACATTACAAAAGAATCCTCAGCGTAAGGCTATCGTAAAAATCGCAAAACAAATGTATGCGGCATTGTATAGGCATAATGCAATAAACAACATTGGAAACAGATCGACACTCTGGCATTACAATACAATGTGTCGGCAGCAATGGAAGGAAGGGATTAAAGTTATGCTCGTGTAAGTTACGATCTTGTGCCTGTTTACATTTAACACATCTACTAAACTCCATTCATCTTTGCTAGACCAACATTGTAAACAATCTGTAACTTCTAAAATACCATCAGCAAATAAAATTTATTTACCATTTAATTTAATTAGATCTTAGTGTCAAACGATGAACTAGCTATGTATGGAGTCAGTTTTGTGTTTATCTTGTTTTAAAAGGATTATTTTTGTAGGAATGTCAAGATTGTTTACTATTTTCGACTAGTGAAGAAAAACGGACTTTACAAGTACCATGTCTTTTATGCAATACAAATTTTTGGCGGCACTGTCCTTAACTGATTGATAACCCATATTACTGTGTTTTAGATGCCTACTTTAATCTTTGACAGTGCATAGGAGTCTTTTTATCGATGCCTTAAGAAAATCAGGCTAAAGCTGTAGATTACTTTTTTTAAGCTGTTGTACAAAATGTCAATGTATCGTACCTAAAATAGTATCTCAATCTCTATATTAACTTTGTAAGAAATAATACCCTGCTATTTTGTCAATCCTTGATTCTCAACTGCTCGTTTTAAGCCATAAACGTTAGCATCTATTCTATTCGACCAAGCCCAGTAATCATTGCATCATTGAAAATACCAAGTTATAGGCAGTAATCAAATCTAGGCACTTATCAGACTTATTGAGATCTTTCATTGCTCTAAAATATACTCCTAGTGAAATCAGATCACAAATCTAGACGAGAAAATAATTGTAATATCAGGATGAGAAAGGTATTGTTCCTTTTTTATCTCGGATCTATTAAGATACAGAATCATTTAATTTTTGGCATTACAGACCGAAATTTTTTCACCGATTATTTTTTTTATAATTTCTTACGTTATTTTGAGGCCTAAATTTTTGACGGTAGCAACACTACCAATGACCCTGTATTTAAGCGGCAACTTTACACACAAAAATAGACGATAACATTAATGAGTAATCGTGAGAACTGGCTTAAGTAATACGTTATTCGCTTTTAATATTTAGCACTTTACGCCAATAGTATTAGAGATTATATTTGATTAATGAGTCGGGGTTGACCGTATCATACGCGAGCGCAAGAAGCGCCGTGACCTATCCGTAGTTAAATGGAGGATGGTAAATGTTATAGTGTCATGTGGATGGGATATTTGAAAGTGTGTTTCGTCAGGCTAAAGCGTGACAAATGGGTCTGGTAAACATACATGTGGGTATATGGTTCGCAGTCTTGAACTTTACATGACTTATGAAAAAGGTATCTATCTATGTCCTAGTCTATTTTATCAACATAGATGGCTGAAAGCTGATGGCTGATGGCTGATAGAGGCTGAAAGATAGATATCTACTGCCAATTACATATATAATAATGATACCTTATCTACACTAATATTATAAAGAGGAAAACTTTGTTTGTTTGTTTGTTTGTTTGTTTGTTTGATTGTAATGAATAGGCTCATAAACTACTAGACCGATTTTAAAAATTCTTTCACCATTCGAAAGCTACATTATCCACGAGTAATATAGGCTATATTTAATTTTGAACAAAAGTAGGGTTCCTCGGATATTAGGGTTTTTCGGACACAAGGTGTAAAAAATCAACCAAAAAAGTTACTTATTTTGCGTACCCTGCCTAACGGCTGAACTGATTTAGCTGAAAATTGGCAGGGAGGTAGCTTAGAGCCAGGAGAAGGACATAGGATCCGTTTTATCCCGTTCAACGGGGCCGGGGCTGGGGCGGGACGGGGCCGGGGCGAAACAAAGTTCGCTGGGACCGCTAGTAATGTGATATTGAACAGGTGAATAAGCCCTTAAAAATAGACAAATAAGGATATCTAGCATTACTTATAGATAGTGCCATCCACGAAGGCGCGCGCCGTTCATTTTTGATTGAGGATAGTTTGTGGTATGGTGTATGTGTCATATATAAAAATATGAAATAATAAATATTTAATAGATATATTCATTATAATATCATCATATATGGAGAAAACCTTGCACAAATGTACTATAAACGATTAGAACGAAAGATGGCGCGCGCCTTCGTGGATGGCACGTACTATAAAGCATTTTAAAAAAAATATTACCAAAAACTATTTCAATATTTGAAGTATTCTTCCAACATTGCTCTGTGCAGCACATATAAATCGATACCCCTTCTTTGTATCCCATAAAAATGAGTTTTCACGTTTATTAAAAAATACCTAAATTGTAATTATCAATGCATTCAAAGTGAAATAAAGCAAAAAAACTGATGATTTTTTTCAGACGCAAGTTGTTGTAACTTAAAAACGACAACGATGTAAAACGTTATATCGGCCACATACAACAGATCACGCACAAATGCATTTTCAGTATGTCCATTGGTAACTAACTAAATATTATCGATCGTGTTCACGATATCTTAAAGTAGTTACTTTTAAATAGCACTTCAGGATCTATTATTTTCTAAGGTGAGAATGTGACACTTTGCTTCTGACCGCTCTTGTCAAAGGCTCTACAAAGGTTAGATCGTCCACTCCGCACTTTGATAAGAAATGTCACAATGCGTTTTATTTATTTCTATTCTTAAGAAGTGACAATTAATGTGTCCTAGACGATATCCTTGTACAGATATTATTTAATTTTTACTACAAACTTTTATTATCATATATTTTTTGATTTTGACGTTAACAAAAAAAAACTTAAACGAAACGAAGCTTAGGTCTTGCATGTGAAACGTTTATTGCGTGTGCTTGCAATCTTGCACAAATTATTACCTATAGGTAATGGTCACTCTTTTCCTACGCATGGCATTTGAGGTGGTACATTTGGCAACTAAACCATAAAAACACAATAATTGTGCGTCTAATATTTGACGCCTTTTCTCACAACAATGACTAGTATTCGTAATTGCTCACTATATTCGCGAAGGATTGTTGTGTCGTAAATAAACTCCTCATAAATATTCCATAGTTGATCTCCAACATTTGTCATCTGCAGATCTGAGTAATGGCATTCTTGAGTGTGTATATTCACATTGTAAATCTTTATTCGCAGTTACTAAATAGGTACTCATAAACCCATATCTTGTTGTTAAATTATTAACACTACTAAACACCCTAGTACAAAGAGTTTTCAAGTTCTAATATCAGTTTTAGGACAAAAAGATTAAAAACCTGGCTATTCCAGAAATCCGTTAAAGGCATTTCAAGTGACAACTTCTTTTCAATAGAACCCGGGTCGCTCGTAAAATACATAAATTAACGGTGGTACAAAAAATAAAAATATGACAGTTCCAAAATCTTTAAAAACATTTAAAATTCTATGTGCCTTTTAGGTTTCTCAAAATGGGTGCACAAAAACTATAATGAGGCCCGTTTTTAGGAATTAGTTTTATGAAGTGTCAACCGAAAATTATAAAATTTAACGAGAACGAAGATAAAAAAGCGGTTTTGTATCCGTTGTTGTTTATTTTCAGAGGTATTTTGATAACACAGGTAGGGGGCAAAAACAGTTTCATATTTTATGCACGACAATTGGTCCGATTGTCCCTGCATTTGCATAATTACTTAAAACTTTTTATGCTTGTGAAATAAATATCATCATTTGAATGCTTAAAAAACCATTTTAGTACGAAGTATAATATGTATAACACATGTGTTTTTTGGGAATATCGTTTGCATCTATTTAGCAATAAATAATTTAGATCGTCTTGTGCTATTTCACCTAGAAAGGCTATATAAATTGGTTGGTTCAAACAAATGTTTTTTTGATACTTAAATTCTTGTCTTAATTTAACGTTAAAAATACTTCTATTAATTTGGTATAATTATTTTACAAGTATATTGATTAAATTGCCAATATTCTGAGAAGTCCTTGCGCAATACATTCAAAACTTTTTTTTTAAATTAATCGCGTCTAATTGTTGTAATAAGTATAATATGCCTTTAGCTAATTGGCATTATGATGGAAAGCCATAGAACAAAAATATCAAATAGCCACTTTAATTTATTAATTGAAAGACAAAACCCGGAACATACATTTAATCAGTCAAGCGTAAAGCTCTATTGAAGGGCATCTTCTTTCCTACTCTATAGAATGAAGATTCCGTAAAATTAGTTAATTATTAATTTTTTGTTCAATTATGTAGATTTCACGGATATCCGATTGAATTGTATTCTAAAATCGTGATCACTACGGCCCTTTTGAAAGCCTTGACAAATTCGTGTATTGTGAACATCAATTTCGTGATTAATTATTTTTTTAATAATCTAATATTCGGATGTTTTCGATAATGATATGGAAATATAAGCACGTTTACACGCTTATGAATTATGCTACGTCGATTATTTTTATGAAATGATTCTATATTTTCTGAATGGCTTTAACTGATTATTAAAAACGAATAGAAGAAATAAACTTGTTCAGATGTTATTGAGTATACTTATTAAATAAAATACTAAATTGAAAAAAAAACAATAATTATTTATAATTCATTTTAGTTCACTTTGACAAATTTATTTTACTATAATACAACTTGTGTATGCTTTTTTGATTGAGTCAATACTTTTATTAAATTAAGTAATTATGTAACTAACGAAATAATTGCTGTTTGTTTCAGGTAATCTTCAATCATATGTTCCTGACTTATTAATTGCTTAATAAGCATCAATTAGTAGTGGCTGACAGATGAATATGACTTGATGAGTGTAGGGAGTACCATGAGCAAAAAAAACATTAACATCTTAAGATAAAAAATATGATAATTTGGTGAGCTTTAAGATATACTATCGACAGACGTCATTGTAGAATGACGAATGCTCAGGGTTCATGCCTAGGGCGTAACCCGTCAGTTCTTGCCTCACTTAATGGCACTGGAGAACGCAGGTTTAAGTGGATAGGCAGGCTCCGAAGTCTGGAGTCACATAACCTCCAACTGCCCCCGCGGTCGGTGGGTATGCAAAACTGCATTTCCTGTCGAAAAAAAGGCCTGTGCCAAGCAGTAGACTCAATAAGAATAAATACACGAAATCAAAAACAAGAACTACATTGATCATAGCCAAATGATGATGCCTATGGCGGCAATCTTATTTTATTTCACTCAACTCGGGCTTAGGCTTTTCTTGTATATCGTAACTAAGTCATCAAAACTACAATTTGTGAACTTCCGGACTTCCAGTGACTGGTAATTGCCCTTATGTAGTTTTTCTTACAAAGTATTCTTTACTTTTTGTTTTTTGCTAACGGTACTTACTATCGAAGCTGTATGAATGTGAATGAGTTACCCAATAGCGATTAGTTCCACGTTCACTATCGTTAATAGCGTATGTAATCTCACAGTGCGCGGGTCACGGCCTTTGCAACGTTTCGCGTTTGTATGTCCGCATCTTCTGCTTGATACATTAGGAGATAGTTGATAGTATAGATAGATGTATGTAGGTATGATAGAAAGATATAGTAGGCTCGCGACATACATCTCATTTTATGTTACTATGGGCATCACGCTAAAACCTGCCGTGGGCAAAAAGGCATGAGAAATGGAGCATTTCAAAGCTCTAAATACAAACTTTACTAGAGCCACCATCAATAGGTCAGGGGGCGTATTGCGATCCAACTTAATCCGTTCAATTCCGAGGCAGTTCAATTCAGACTCAGTGTAAACGAATATTATCAATATAATAATATTATAATAATACTACAATGGTATGAATATTAATCTTTTTATTGTTATATTATAGTAATATTATCAATATAATGCGAAATTGCAATAATAATTGCTAATTTGACAGTAAATCAGAGCGTTCTATCTGTCAAAACTGCATCGCAATACGCCCCCAGGTCTCTCATAATAATAATCGACTGGTTGATTAACAATATGGTAAGCTCTGATTTCATACGTATGTTTTTTAAGTGTATATATATCCTGATAAGTTTTGATCAAATTTCTATCATCAAAATCAAAATTTCTATCAAAAACCCTACTACATCTACTTGTAGTATAAGACGTCATTACTAGCGATCCAAATTGCTTTCACACATCTTGCACGGCAAACGCAATGCAACTCGTTTTTGTACAATGATCCTAGTACATTAGCAATCGTATGCATTTGTTACGAGTGATAAAAGTGATTTGAAGACAAAGCTTTTTTAATTTCTAACAAACGTCTATATCAAGGCGTAGCTACAGTAATTATGTTTGTAAGATAAATTAAGTGATTGACAGATCAAACAAAGAGACAAAAATTCTTCATTGGTACTCAATATCCATGTTTTTAACTATCATTAGTAGGATTATCCTGTGCTCACTCAAGTACGAGCTTTTCCATCTTAATAAGCGGTGAATGAAAATATTCACTAATTGACATAAAGCCCCATGACCTAATAGGTCATGGGGCATCATCAACACTCGACATTAAACACCATTTCAAAATAGCACACAATTCATTAGCGATAATAACGTCCTTAATTTCTTGTTAACCGCAATATGCCTTGCACAAGACGTCCGAATTCCGAATGGATTGGTGGACGGACAGCCAGAAGGGCAATTAAGGGACGTGGGTTCATGCCCAGCCCCGCCTCTCTTTGCGCAACTTATGAAGGAATTGCCGTTTATACGTTATACGTTAGGCCGAATGTTAGCACATTCGGCCTAACGTAAGGTGTAAACCGCGAGATGACCGCAAGTTGAATTGAAATGAGCGATTGGCAAAACATGTATATGTAGGTACGTTGTGGTCATACTGAAGATAAAATTCCCATAAACTTAATTAAGGTTTGGTTGTGCCATTTTACGTAATCTACAACATCTATATGAGAAAACATCGCTCACCGTTATAGCAGTAGTTAATAAGTTTTTAGATGGTGCCATCGTAGTATTATAATTTAAGGTTCTTACTAATTTTTCGTTTGCTAAAAACTGAAAAAAGTTACCCTTCTACTCTATAATGTGTACACTAAAGTGCAATAATATTTTGAAAACAGACCTTTTTTCCTATGAAAAAGATCAATATTTTATTGCAATACCGTTCATATTACTGTTTTGCTTCTTCATCCAACTTTGTTACAAACAAGATGTTTTATACTTCAAGTATCTTAACTATTTAAACCTACTTAAGTTAAGTACTTAATTATAGCACTCTGTGACCTGATTGTTACTTCTGCCAAGACAGAACTTGTTCCAGTAGGCTTTCCGACTTGCACTAGGTGTGATTAAAAACAACTGAGCCTTTTGACATAAAACAACATTAATTGAAAGATTTGCTATAGCGCTTGAAACAGCTTCCGCTAAAATGTATTCCATTCAATCATATTTATTAACAACTAGCGGTCCCAGCGAACTTCGTTTCGCCCCCAGCCCCGTCCCACCCCAGCCCCGTTTTATAAGAATTTTCTTTGCTATAAACCTCACGGAGCCCGAGACCTTTCCAAAGAATGCAAAACCGTGGAAATCGGTTAGTGCGTTCTGGAGTTATAGCGTCAGGAAGGAAAATCCGACTTATTTTTATATAGTAGATTTTAGTATTTGCCATATACAATCAAGCATCTGAGGCTGAATCTTCTGTCTCTACGTTTATTGTTCATACAGCAAACGACTCATGTTCGATCATTAATTTAATCCTTTTATTGAACAAAACATAATTTTGTTAATTGAAAATTCTAACGGCCCAGCCCAGTACTTTGTGAACAACTAGTAATTTACCAAATAAGCTAAAACCTTCAGACACTTTGACATTCAAGTTGCTAAACAGATGTATCGATGGAGGTAAATTGAAATTTACTAATTAGTTTAGTCACTTATACTGCAAATACTCATAATATAGTCGAAATATACTAATACTAATAAAGCTTACGAATATTTATCATTATCTAGGGTCCTTTCAAACAAAAATAAAGCTATACTCCAACTTTTCCATAGAAAAACGCATTTCTGACTTAATTTGATGCTACACTTGAAATGCCAAGATACATTGATTATAGACCCGGCGCTTTCTTACACTGATATTGTTCCACTTGTTTGAAGATAATTCCAAAAAGGTACTACAAACTAAACAGATTAAGGTAAACGTACCTACAAATGTTCAACCTAGATTCAATGTAGGCCAGGTAGTAGGCACAAATGAGTTAATAAAATGTGCTAAAAGCTTGTCATCACACACGTTTATGTCACACCTCAAGTGTCGGTTTCCTTTTATTTATCGAGAGGAACCATTTACGGTTAGATCATTATTCATTTACATATCCAATTCCAAAAATCCTTACCAGAAGAAGTTTTACGATTCTTCTCACGTCACCACAAGTTTCTCGATATAAATGGCAGAATCGATCTCCATTTAAGATGCTGTCGATACAGAGTTAAATCATCGGATAAGTTATGGTTACGAGGCGAATACAATGGCTCAAACTTTGCGGTCATCGCAAAGGCCTGGCCACTTTACATTTCCAGTTTTCAGTTCAATCGTAGTACAAATAGTACAGCAATTTAGTATTTATAATGTCTATGCGAGTGTATGGATGCGTAGTAGGGCCTACTACATGGTCAATTAAATCTCAGAGACGAAGGCAGGACAATATATTTTAATAATTTATAATGAGGACTAAACACGTCTACAGATCAAATCTCAACCAAGATACTTAAAGTGTGCATGCCGTAATGTGCGTAATACGAAAGTGCACTGTTCTTTCATTCTCTTAGTTCAGTGAGACTCGGAATACTCGGACAGCAACGTGTAAATGCGCGCTGTGAAAAAAAGACTTATCTAAACGGATATGTTTTCATAATTTAGCCACTCAGCGAATGCTTTTTCTATTCCTTGTCTGTCACAGAGTCACGATTGCTTTTTACAAGTTGAATTTATATTATACCTCCTGACCTTGTCATTTTTCCTGGCTGAAGGTTTTCTTTCAAAACTTAAAATGACATTATTTCATAATAGCATTATCTGAGTGACTCATTCATAGGTGCTTCATAGTTAAGGATTAGATAGAAAAATCTAACACAATTTCAAAGAGCATTTTTGATTGAAATATGACTCTTCATTAATAATTCCATTGAGATAATAGCCCTTGACAAAATGAGTTGGCTTATCTCCACTGCCCTGCGTCCAACCGATACGGACCTTACAAAACGGTGTCATCTGATCCACGTTTATCGGTTGCGACGCATGCGCATAATCTCTGATAATTACAGCATTCGGTAATAACACCGTGTTCAAAATTTATAGAGTGCCACGACCATATTTCGACGTTGAATTTCGTGACTAACATGAATCACGGGTAAAATGTGGTTTTGGGATGAACTGTTGAACTACAATTGAGTCTCATATTGAATTTTCTTTCAACAGTTTTCGTAGTAATGTAAATAATTTTCTGTTGTGGCTATAATAAAGCTTTCTGGTTCCTAGAACGCGGAACGCGGCAACGCAGCCAGAATCATGGTTTTTTTTGTCACAAAGAAACGGCTTCGTTTTTGAATAGGTAATAGTTAATTAAATCAAATCAAATCAAATCAAATCAATATGTAATGTGACATGCAATAAATGATTTGATTTGATTTGATTTGATTAAATAGATAGCCACTATTGTCAAAAGCCACTATTGTATAAACAAAAGAAGCTACGTTTTCTCCCATTTTCCTCCTCTTATAATGTTTTGCGACTTTACTCATCTTTCTTTAGAAATCGCTGGGAGAGTTTGTTATGACCCTTAATTAGCTGACACAAAAACACAAAAAATACTGAGTCCTTGCCATTCAAAGCTCAAGGCCTCCGTTGAAGCAAGGATCGTCGCACGCGCACCTAGTTTATCGCATCTTCTTACATAATGTCTGGGCGGTTTACAGATACGTGCCTGAATAGATGACGATGAAAATAGTACCATTGAATTCAATTCTAGGCGTTTTAATACCTTTGTACTATTTTCAACACACGTTCTTTTTTGTTATCATACGCTGGACAGACGTCCAAAATGATTTACGTGTATCATCTACGAAAATACAAGACTGTGAGGCGCACCGAATAGCGGTAGCCGGTTTAACCGGTATGCTAGTGTTACCAGAATTTTGATTTCAATTAGGATTATTCCATTATAATTTGCACTTTGGTCTCATTTATATTAGATGAGCTTTTGTTAGCAAAATCATAAATCACAGAATCCAATCGATTTTAAATTTAGGCCTTCTATCAGGTTTGATTGAATTATTCAATAGCAAAATTGATTTACCCAAATTGAATCAAATATTTGAAAAAAAGGTTAAATTTATTTATTTTTGGTTAACATATCGAATAATACCGAGCTATCCTTTGAAGAAAGGATTTATATTCCCAAAATTATCATTTTTGCACCTTCCACGTACCTACTTCAGAAAGCACTGTAAGTCGTTGGTCCCACGCCTGAGGCCTTACTCTGGACACAAAACCCGATCCAATAAATATATACCCATCCCTGTCACACGCATACACGGCCTGGTATGAGTGACAGGGCTATAACCATTGGATCGGATTTTGTGTCGAGAGTAAGGCCTCAGATCTCTCATCGGTCATGTCGGGCTGCCGTCTCACCGAATTAATGAGAGTGAAGGAACAGAGAGTGCATTTGTGTATTGCGCACACATCTGGGTCTAAGATATCTTCAGCACCTGGCCTACGAAAATCGGTAGGAGAATATAACTTTACCTGAACGTCTTTTTTCCCAATTTTAATGTGACATAATTTATTTCTGTCTCCCTTTTGTCCGAATTATAATTAGTTCGATCTGGCTACCGTTTATCCAGGGCATAGGGCAGGTCCGTCATGACGTCACGGCGACCATGACATACATGACGACTCGGCTAAAAGTTACACATTAAATACTGCACCTTATTTTAAGGCCGACCGGTTATCGCGATGCGTAAAACAAATTAATATAGTTGATGAAGACACTTATCGGATTCGATTCGATACGAACATATTTTTTTTAAAATGAAAAGTGTGCATAAGCCACATCTCAAATTTTCTGAATTTTTTATTGATATAATAGAGCAAAAATGCGATTTAGCACACAAATCACTGGATCGGGGTGCCAATTCTCGTGCAGTTCACTCACATTCGAAAACGGTCACAATTTCTGTAAATCTATTTTTATTTATTTATTTAAAAACTTTATTGCACAAATAAAAGTGTACATAAGGTGGACTTAATGCTAAAAGCATTCTCTCCCAGTCATACCTTTAGGTCATGCAGAGAGATTGTGATGGGTGCAGGAGAGTGTTGTAAATAGATATTAAAATTGCAACAAAATACTAAAGTGTAGAATAATAATATTATATACATACCATACTATAGGTTTATAAACTAAATATACAGTTTATAATTTATATGCATAAATACCAAAAACATAAATAACTAAGAATATACATACATAAACATATTTTACATGTTTCGCAATTATTGAATAAGAAACTGTCGCAGTTTATTCTTGAAACACAGTTTCGTCTCGGACCTTCTAATCTCCAGAGGTAGTGTATTCCACAGCCGTGTAGCCGTAACTGTGAACGACTTGGATTGATAGGAGGAGCGATGAGCCGGTATGCCTAGCCGGAGGTCTTCGGAAGAACGGAGAGCACGATCATGAGATTGACATAAGAAGGAAAACATATCTTTAAGATAAGAAGGTGATGAAAGGTTATTAAGAATACCGTACAGAACACAAAGAATTCGGGAGTTTCGACGTTGTCGAATGGGAAGCCAATTAAGTTGCGCTCTGTAGCGGGAAATGTGGTCATATTTACGGAGGCCAAAGATGAATCTAATACAGCTATTGAGAAGACGATCAAGTTTGTCAATCTATAGTTTTTTACGTGTGTTTATATTACTTGATTTTTTCGGAAAAACCACGGTTTTCGTATTACTACACAAAATATGTTCGATTGACGCGAGAATCGCCACCCTGGCTCTTCCATCGTAGTTGTATGGACGTTTTAACTGAGTAAGACATGATAGATTTACTGGTCAGTATAAATTGTTTGTATGTATGTAAGAAGAGGGAAATTCAATAATTGCTTGGATAAAAGATAATTACATTGTCACATATTTTTGGACTGACAGACAAAAGAGTCAATGATTGCAGCTTTATATGAGTGGGACCTTATTTAACTACCCATAAGTTTACCATTCATTATCAATGTCTATACATAAGAACAATGGCTTCTATGAATGTGCATTCAATACGGGTGCAAAAACATGGGAATATTCTTAAAAATGCACCTTAATCGCAAAGTAATTACTATCGGTATACCAATCTTTGCTAACTGGGATTTCATAGTAATTTAATAAACATTTCCATTTATATTTATCTGCTGCAACCATTGTTGGAAGCTCATTTAAGTGCTTCATGGCTTAGTGGTTTGATTACTGGGCTCATTAGCCCGATGGTCATGGGTTTGATGTCGAACGGTACATTTTTCAATTAATTTTATTTTGGTTCTCCCTTTAATTTGTCAATTAGACGACTATGTAAGAACTAATGATCCTTTTCTCCGGAAAAGCAAGTCCAAATGAGCAGAAGTTAGGCGCTTATGGTGCATATGGTGACTTTTGACATATTGTGATGCCAGGGGGCGTATTGCGATCTTTCTTTAATCTGTTCAAGTTCCAGGGCCTCAATTCCGCTAATTGAGTTGTGTATCAATTGAAATACGAGTATTTGATATGCCTTGCTATTCTGACAGCTGCGTGTCACCTTTCAATGCTGCTGACTTTAAGCACACGATGTATTACAATAGCACCACTGAATGACTACTGTAGTCCAACAGTAGATGCCGAAAATATGCGAATCGGGGGCAGGCAGTTCAATTCCACTCAAGCTGAGACACCAATTTAGTATTGCGATCCAACTAAATAAAAATTAAAAGTAACTCTTTCTCAGTCACTCGTATGGTCGAAATTAAAACATTGAAATTGGTCGTAATTAAGACATCGCAATACGAAATTAGCTAATCCATTCAAAAGCAGAGCAGTTTAACTGTCAGAGCAAGATCGCAATACGCACCCAGGGGTGTATAACCACAGATGATAATGTATGACCTGCAAGATAGCAACTGTTTTAAATTATCAATTGATAAATAATTACAGTTTCATTCCCCATTCCAACTATTGTAGACTAATAACGGCCTGTTTCACAATATCCTATTCACGCGTAATCAATAACGTTATTTTTCCATTTAGCTTTTTACGAAATGACGTTCCATATTTTTATTTGTTAGTGCTTATTTGTCGATGATAAAGCAGGCCCTTAACCTAACTTAAGCAATAAATCAAATATTTCCTAACCATTAAAAGACGCCGCGAAGTCTATAAGTTAACCATAACCTCACGTTTCAATCAAGCTAGTGTTTATGTTGTATTGTCAAACATATTTAACGCTCGTCTAAAACCAGAGACACGTAGTGGAAAGGCGGTCAGTCTTCTTGACCTGCCCCTCCAAGGCGATTGACGACCCGTCAAAAGATGACGGCGCCTTGGCAAATAGACCACTCAGCCCAACTTTGAGATTTATTTCTCACGCTAATTATGATGTGAATTATCCAGGTACGGACGACAGCACGTCAAGGTAAACACTGCGGCATCTTATGCAGTTGTAATAAGGGTTAGTTTGCAACAAAAGTGGGTAATCTGGTGTGCTGGCAACTGTACATTGTGTTACGGTATGAGCATGAGCAATGTCTGCGATTGTGTTAAATGTCAGAAGATCGCGTCATAAAGTGAATAAAGATAATTATGCTTTTATTTATGCACATTATAAGTGCAGGTCATGCCTACTATAGCTATATCTGGGCAGCAAAAAATCAATAATAAAAACAATCAGTCAAGAGCTACTCTCAATTTCCTTTTATGTCGAAACCCTTTTAATTGCGATGAGTAACCCGGAAACCAGTGGGTTCAGCACACCTGACCTCACGGATCGAGTCGACCTGAGGTTAAGTGTAAAGGTCGCCGCACACCTATCGGCTTAGATTAGCTAATTTGAATCATCTCGGGTTAATAATATTTGAGACCAGAGTTTATTTTATTTATTTTTCTTTATTAAGGAAACAACAGCTTTCTAATACTTCTTAAGGAGTAAATCTTAAAATAATTACACACTAGCCTTATGCGTTTCCACTGCTGGATTTTACAAGATAAGTCAAATAGACAATCGAACGAGAGAAAAAAAATAACAATCATGCTATAGAAAACTAACACATGCACGTTCGGACAACAGCACATCAGGTAATCACTGTGGTATCTTATGTATAGTTGTAATATGAGCTAGCTTTCAACAAAAATGTATAGCCCGACGCGCTGGCGCCCGCACAGCATCCAAAGAAACATAGCACTTATAAACAATAAATTATTATCATAAACACACTACACATTCGCTTTTAAGAGAAGACGAAATAATTGGTAATTAATAATTAATTAATTGGTTTCCTTATATTTGGTACATATTGTGTCCACATACTTAGCGTTACAGTCTAGTTCTACATCTAAGATGCTTTATTTTTTCTGTAAACTTGTTCTGTGAGCCTTGAATAAATTTAAAAAAAAATGGATTAAATTCGTGAGATTAAGGAAGATTAATGAGATCAAATCGTAAAAATTAAAAAGAAAAATGAATTTGAAAATAAAAGATTTTAATATCAATTTTCAATATAATCGTGAGTATATACGCTTAACTATTTCAGAACTAAGTTCTTAAGCAGAAGATTTTTTAAATAAAAGTATGATAATTATAATAATAATAATAAATTTCAATTATTCAGACACAACGATCTAACGATTATGATGAATGTATGCATAAAAAAATACTTCGTTTTAATTTCGTATGCTCTTCAATCCGATTCGGTGAATTTGGGTGTGAGCTGGCATGCTAACCTAACGCCTGTGTGCGGAGGCCCTAACTCGGTCGTGATCCGACATTTACTATCAATATTATAATATTCATAATGCCCGCGTGCACGTTACGGCTAATTTAGGAACATTTTTGTTTACTCTTTTGTAATGAACTGGCAAATGGAAACAATTGGTTCCGAATGCAATTGGACTGTGATTTGTGTAGCCTCGATTAGGTAGATAATTAAGGCAAACAATGTGAGGATTTTAGTTAAGTGCAAGGATAAACAAACGTTTATGTTATTTGGGTGAATTTCCGAACAGCAAATTTTACGCGGCATGAGTGAAATCGGCAGTGCAGAGTGATACAATGAGGCTTATTTATTTTTTTATTTATAGAAGGCGTTATCCTGTATACTGCCGTCCACAAACTATAATGCCGTTAAGTGCAAAAACCACATTTCGAGAAAAACGGGTTTAAAGGTGGGAAACGGAAAAAAAATCGCTGTTTCAAAAGTAAATGAGTAATTTGTAACTTAAATATACCATCAGATAGGTTTTTATAAGAACTATAGAACACAAAAACTCACACAACGCTACGTATTATAGGTTCTGAAATATTCTAATTTTATCGTTTTAGTTAAGTATCAAATAACAAATAATTCATAATAAACACAACTTAAACGCCGCTACAGCTACCTTAACGGCATTTAAGTGTTGGATCTTGAATAATTTTGATAAATTTGTAAAACGAGTTCCTCACTAATAATTCTACTAAATTTTAATGCCGTTAAATAGTGTAACGGTGTTTTACCTCGGTAATACTTTTTTATTTTTTGACGAGACATTACTTGCCTATAATGCAGCTAATGTCAGTTAACGTCATTTTAGTCTCGTATTAGCGCGTAAATTATGCAGTCTTTGGTACGCCTATTTGTTTCGTATTAAATACAAGACTAAAATGCAGCTAAATACAAAACCTTTAACCATAACGGCATTTAAGCTAGGCATAAGTTACTTGAAAATCTAGAAAATACAGAAAAATGAATTTATGACAAAAATGATAAAACCATTTTTAGTATATAAAATCGAAATTTAAACAAAAAATATATATATTTGCATTTTTGTGTCTCGTGGCAATCAATTCCAATGACTTTTTATCATATTTTCATTATTTTAGCAGATTTTTCATTTTTTGCTATTTCTTTTAACAAAAGAGAAGTAACTGGCAATAATCAATGTTTCTTACAGCGTTACGAAAATACTTAAGTAGATTCTTATTTCTTATGAAAGACAATACAAAATTAAATCTTTTCCATTTTCATGTCGTGTTGAAATCAATTACAAACGACTATTTATTTTAATTCCTAAATTTAGCAGTTTAACTTTCTGCTATTGATTAAAACACAGTTAACGGAAACATTTGGTGAAGTGACTTAATCCATAGGTATGTGGACCTATAAATTATAATTGCTGAACGGCAAACAAAACACCGTCTTGAACCTGAGTAACATACTGAAAACTCTGTCAATTTTCTTAATATTTCTCTTCGCAATTGAGCCAAAATGAATTTGGCAGTTCAGCGGAACTCAAAAGCACAAAAAAACATTAACTGAATTTTCTCATTAATATTATCTGTTGGTCGTGGCTATCTCGGAGACGTGGCTAATTCCGCTTTCACGTCTCGAGTTACCCATGCCTCCGTGACAATAGAAACGATAGAGACGCTGGTAGCACCTTACTAGTAAGGCGCGCTCTTTCCTACTCTCAACTTTTTCTTCCTGATTATAGCCAAGATAAATAATGTCGTGGCTGTGAGAACTTCATACATTGATATTCTATCTGTATATATTTCTTACCCTTCTTCTTGCTTTTCAAACGAATTAAGTTCTGTCATTTTGTCTGTTCCTCCTTCAGTATTTGTGATGAATGATTCGAACGCACACCTCGCCTATGGGGGTTGCCACTTCCCGGATCCTCCTGGCTTAATTCTTTTAGATCTTTTGGGTTTGCTAAATTTGTGTATTTTTGACAAAGGTAGTCCAACAACATGGGTATCTTCTTTTCAAAACCCAGCCTTTGCTGTCGATATGTCTCTCTGCCCCCCAAATTTAATATCACTGCTTTCTTAAAAGAGCATTTGGTGTACCAGATCCATCCCCGCCGAGTAACTCTCGTATCCCACTATCCCACTTTTGAAATACTCACTAAAAAAGCTGGACTGGGCCTCGTTTACTAACTTTGTTGATGAAAGATTAAACTCACTGCCAAACATTAACACTTCTAACTCGCTCTGTGCTGACTCCTATTTTTTCGATGTCTTAAACTCGTCAGCAGATTCTAGTAGCCAAAAATTCATTTAAGATAAAATCCTCCCCGGTAGAATGCTGAGGGTACAGACACTGTTCGAAAAAGCAAGGAGGCAAAAAAAGAGTAATAGAGATATATCCATGAAGAATTACGTCCTATAGTCTACTATAGTTTAAAAACAAATCAGAAAGTTTCGTCAGTTAGTTATCGCAAAAAACACACCTGCAAATGACCCATCAACTTGGCTCCACGCCTTTGCAGACAAATTCGTCCCACCCTTTGTCCCGTTCACAGACTGCTCTCTCTTCAATTTATAAATACCCAATTCAACGTTTTGCACATAACCGCATTATAGCTTAGGAATGTAGGATAACGGCATTTAAGTCGTGTAAACTGTAAAAATCACGTAGCCTGTTACATTTAATTAGCATTTATGGTCTACTCGCTACTGTTATTTTAATAAATACAGACACCTAATACAACGCTTAAATGCCGCTATTGGACTTTAGCTGCGTTTTTGTCTAATATTTTACATAATTTTTTAATAACGGCAATATACTGTTGTAATTTAAAAAAATTATATGTGCTATTACAAGTTAAAATCCCTTAGCCGCGTTTTAGCTAAGTAATTTGTTGTAACTGCATTTTAGCTCTGTAATTTCGCTAAGGCAAAACAGTTAACGGCATTCTTATTTTTTGTATCTCAGGAACTAAGCAAGATAGAAAAATATGAGTAACAGTGTTAGATTCAGCATTTTTTTCTGATCCAGATAGTACTACAAAGTCAATTTTGACCAATTGTCGGTTAACGGCACTATAGCTTATGGACGGCAGTATACGAGACCATAAATATTTTTTGATTAGGACTACGTTAAATACGGAATAAAAAATGATAAAGCACCATATTTTTCATTTCGGTTGCGCGGTCAAATCCATTTTTCTGTTTAATTTCCCTTGTATAGTAAAAACTTCTGGTTATTTAGTATTATTGCTTATTTCATTTAAATCGTGAATAGTTATAGTACTATCACATAATAATTTTATAATTTAATCTATTTAATTTAATGACTTATAAGTAAAAATGCATGTGGTCAAATAAGACTTTTCATATCGGTGAATTTTAGTTTGTCGAGAATATTTTTGCGTGGGACAACTCTAGCTCCTTGCCCCCGCGCTAAAACGCTACATACCAGTGCCACCTCAATGCTTAAAGTAAATAGACGTGCGCCGCTTGCTCCGTGTTCCCGCCAAAAAAGTAAGTAGTTGGTTTCGGTGACATGGGACATTTTATTTTTCATTTCCGGAGGTTGGAATATATTGTCATCCAATTCTCCATAAAACGTATGAAATATTTATTGGTATCCTTCCCAAACTACGTTTATTAGTGAGGTATTAATAACGTTGTGACTTTAAAACTTTTATTGTTATGTTAAATTATGTCGTTGATTTTAATATCGGTGTTTTCATTTCGGTTGATTCGGTGGCCTAGATTGACCACCGAAATGAAACAAAATTCACCGAAATGATAAAAATATCATTTCGGTGAATTTTATTAATTCCGGTGCGTAAATTGTTCATATCGGTGATTGTTTTTCTCATTTCGATGGCTTCATTATTTCATTCCGGTGAAATCTATACTATATTATACAACTGAAGAGTTTGTTTTTTATTTGAACGCGGTAATCTCAGGAAATACTGGTTCAATTTGAAAGAATATTTTTGTTTTGCCTTCCTTTTTAGGATTCCGTACCTTGAAAGGTAAAAAACGGAACCCTTATAGAATCACTTCGTTGTTCGTCTGTTTGTCTGTCCCTACCCTTTTTCTCAGGAACACGTGGTGGTATCAAGCTAAAATTTAATCAAAAGCTCTGCGGTCCCTTAAAGCTGTAAAAAAATCAAACTTCTAAGCCAACGCAATCAAAAGATACAGCCGTTATTTCCGCAAATTTTCAACACCCGAAAAGGAATCAAAACCTACCTACAGGGTACTTCCCGTGAACTTAGAATCTTGAAATTTGATACAAAGCAATGTCATTTATAGTACAGATACAGGAATAATTGCGAAAACTGTATTTTTTTGGTTATATCATATAAAAACAAAACTTACTGCCCCTTTCTTCATGAACGCGTTACGGTGTTAAATGAAAATTACAATGAACACATAGAACATACATAATGAACTAAAATTAAGATACAAATTATTCATTCAGTGAAAACGTCGTCCTTTTATAACAAAATGTCACAGAAAAAAAGACGCTTTAAATTTCCATATAACTACTATTAATTCCCACTCTACGCTCTGACCGATCCAAAGGTTCCCATTATGCTAGCAGCATTGCCTCGTTGAATAGCAATGGAAACCTGTTGAACCAGCCAGAGTGGGGATCACTTCCCTTATCCCTCAGTCGTTGTCCCAACTCTTTGAAAAGCTCGCGTGCCTCATCTCCCCAGGGCCCAGCCGTCTCCACAGTGATTGGAACAAAATATACTCAGACTTTAGCTCAGCATACTTAGTATGTTTTAACTTGGCAGCATTTTCCGCCGCTGAACCTGCTGAAGTAACAGGCATACTGTAACTTCAACAGGTTCAGTAAATGTGTCTAACGCATGTTGCGTCCCATGAGAGGCTACGCCCTCCTCGCCATGGAACCAACGTTAGGTCATCTGGTCTCGTACCATCTATGCGGGACAAGCCTGGTGGCTCTAGGACGCAAGGAATATTTACGGAAACCGTGGCCCGACGCACAAATTCATTAATAGAATGGTATAAATTGCACTTGTAAAAAGCAACTGTGAACCTGTGACAGACGAGGAATTGAACCCCGTGTCTTACGCAATCCGGGCAATTAAGTTTGTATGGTGACAAAACACTATAAAAACAAAAATAAACTATAATAGAATGGTGCTTCGGGAACCGCCCCGCACATCTTTGGCAACTCAGTCCATGGTGGCCCTTTTTTTTTCTAACAACACACCACAAATACAGCGATGAGGTTCACAAACTTTGCTGCCCAGTCTTAAAGCTACTGCAATTCTTAAGGAATTGTTGTCGAGAAGCGTACCCAACTGTGGAGACGGCAAAGCATGCAGCCAAGCACCAGATTCAGGTTTTGCAACTGCTTTAAGGCATGCCAACATCACGCTGGAACTGCCTACGGGAACGGAGTAAAGGCAAAACGCACAGAAAATGTGGAAGAGGACCGCTAGTAGTGTTGTTAAGCTAAAAAGTTTGTTTTGATATGATATGGGTTTACTTTTGTCTCTAGACTATACCAGACGAGGCACAGACAGGGACGACGATGAAGCGAGCTCACCCAGAAGAAGCCTGTTCACTCTTTTTCTGAAAATAACAGGGTTGCAGACCGATGGAAACACATATGCGGGTAGAGAGTTCCACTCTTTTGCAGTTGACGAGAAGCGCTTAGTTCTAAAACTTTTTAAACGCGCTAATTTCAGGAACTACTGCTCCGATTTAAAAAAAAGGGTTAGATAGCTCATTTATCGGAAAAGGTTATTGGCTATACTTGGTGTCCTTTAAATAGAGGTCCAGCCTAAAATTGGTGATATGCTAGACAATGACAGTCATTAGAAAATATATAAAAAAATGTTACTTATGTCCTTTTCAAGTTGTGTACATTAGAAAATCTACCAAATTGTCATCTAGTGATGGGTTTTCGACTACTGTTAATACAAATACTTTGTTTACTTGTTTATTTTGCGATGCGAGTTTATATAGCCGAAGGCCTACTTTATTTGTAAATCAGGTTACATTTTTAAATAGTAAATAAAAAAGTGAAAAATTGCAGTCACAGTAGTCTAGCTTATTACCCGTATTGTGTGCAGCGCACGGCGCTTAAATTTCGCGGGGAGAATTGCTGTTTTTCCGTTATAATAATATATGAGTCCTGAAAGAAGGTTAACTTCTACATACGGGATACTGTAAAACATCACGCTACGACCTTCGGGAATGGAGTGAAATCAAAACGCACGGATGCAGTCACGACGAACCACGTGTTTTAGTGTATAGAAGTAATTTTGTTAAAGGTTTTCGGTGGGTGGATAAGTGTTGTCATTTCGGTGGGCGAGTTATTTCATTTCGATGAATCGTTTTTTCATTTCGGTGGCATCAAAACTTTGAAGTAATGTATCTTTTTAGTTTATCAAGATATTTTGATGGCGTTACGTATTGATCTAAACAACACCAAGAAGTATCATAAACCATAGTTTGAATTCGAAAAATGTTAAAAATAAAAAAGTTCACCGAAGTGATAAAAAAATCGACTTTGTTGAAATTGACCCTTATCTAAAAAAAAGTAAAACTCTAAAATGGACTTTGTCTAAAAAAATTACATAATGATTATTTAAATAATATATGAACGGCCTATTTTAAAATGTCCTTATATGTCCTAGTTAGCCTTATCTGTCCAGTACTTCATACAAAATGAAGTTTCATATTTGAAATTTTTGTTAGTTAGGGCTCATTTGTCGATTGTGAAACAGGACCATAGTATTACTCGTATTAAGATAAAAAGATATTAAAACTTTTATACCTGCGCTTCTTTTAACTTATACTAAGCCAAAGCAATGTTAAAAAAGAGTAACACATGATCTGTTACCTTATTAGCGTAATCCATACAATCTATGGACTAGACTAGGTCGTGCCCATATAGGTTTCAAAATCGCCTAGAGATCTCTAAAAGTCAGTGCTGTCTCACGGACGGATAGCTTATCCATCAAGCCATTATTTATTATTTGGCGCTGGCCACAAGAAACAATAAACAGGGCTAACATTTAAAGGAAAAGAGTAAAGTTATCAGTCAAGCTAGACTTTATACTATTCTAGCATCGTTAACGTCCCTTACGTATGTGTTTATTCAACACTCTTTTGTTTATGCAACCGCCGGCGTCCTATCGATAGGCTCTAATAAAAGCGTTTGAAAACTGTTTTAGTTGCGATGGCTCATGACATATTCAATACAATTCAATTCAATTCTTTATTTACATAGAAACACGGTACATTTGGTTGGACATTTACAATAAAGAGTTCGACATGTCTCGCCACAGTTATGGCATGTAAAATATTTTCAAAAAATAACATTCATAATTTTAAAACATTACATTACTATATTTTTATACACTATATATTTTTATAATACATTTTATTATTATTATTATCATGCATGTTCTTTATTTTAAAAATTCTTTAACACTATAAAAGTTTTTGTCTAAAAGCCATGCATATAAATGGCTTTTAAAAAGGCTTGGCTTTAGAGATTTAATAGAGTCAGGTAACTTATTAAAAATTTTAAGGCACATGTTTTTACAATTTTTCCTATACATTGCGGTTCTTGGCGCAAAGTTTAAAACAAGCCTATTAGGATTCCTCTTATTACGAGGGTACACATCAGACGCCTTGTGAAATAGACCAGGGTTTTTCTTAACAAATGTACAAATTTCTAAGTTGTAAAGACTTGGCACGGTAAGGAGCTGAAGACTTCTAAAAAGCGGTTTACAAGTGTGATATGGAGGTACACCATAAATTGCTCGCACACATCTCTTTTGCGCCACAAACGCCCTATGCACACTGACACTATTTCCCCACATGATTAATCCATACCGTAGTATTGAAGCGACGTAAGCATGATAAAAACTTTATTCGACATCAAACAGTCTTTGTCAATCTAAAATCTAATTCATCATTCATAACCATGACAACAATGACTGTGTTACAGATAAAAATACTCTCATAACTAAGCAGTGTCAATTTTGTTCATGTATGCTTCACTGATCCTGCCATAAAACTGATAAGATCAAGCTATCAAAATGATGACCAGATAAATACCAAGTTACGTAATAGGCTAGTTTCCACCATCAATCGTTGACGTACTTTTTTTTATTAACTGTCAAAACGATACTCTTCCATAAATTTACTATGGCGATTTAGAACCGTGACGTCATAGTTTTCTGTGTTCAACTGATGTATTTTTACTGTTTACAAAGCTATTAAATATTTAATCTTTGAAATAATTATATTACAAATGGTAATCCTAATTTCTAATCCTAACTGTTGTTTTAGTACGAAGAAAAGGCATTTTCTTTATTTAATGTTACAACACGTTTTGTGAGCATTCGTTTGCCTTACACATTCGCCTCTTGACACTATTGTACTGAATAACGTTGCGAATCCTAACATTTTATCACCTTAGCACATTGACACCATGTTATGAAAGCGTTAACTATCTAACAAAAGTAACCTTTTCATAATTTACAGAAAATCTACTCATTTCATTTGACACACGACGGAAATATCGTAACATATACAGTGACCTTTATGAGATTGATACGAAACCATGAGTATAATACTTAAATTGTGATCGATGAAATCCTGATCAAAAGACCTGTCTTCATTACGACGTATCGATAGCTGCTCATCTTCAGACACAATAAAATATTAGTCAACGTAGATGTACTCTTTTGTAATGTTGTCAGTGGCCAAATACTCATTTCTCATTATGTAATTTTACTGATGAACAAGCTATAGTATATCTTTAAGTTATGCTTTACGTTATTCAGAGTTTATTACATGCAGCTCATACCAAAATATAAACTCACTTTCCTGCTAAACACCGTAAGACTTACTGACATTTTGTTTTGTATGTTGTAATTGAGGTGTAACTCGTACTCTCGAACTTTACATAAAATATCCTTGAACATTTTTTTTCTTTTCAGTAACTGATGATGCTTTATAATTTGTTTCAGGGCCCCATGAAGCGGCTGTCATGCGCATAGCGGCACTGATCGCACTCGTGCAGGTATGTAACATCACATTAGTAAATTTAGGTAGAATATACTAGATAATAAGGTAAATACTTCATTAAATTCCGACTTTGTAATTGTAGTCACCCCTATTGACTTCTAAAGTGAAGTTGAATAAATTGTAAGTATAGTAAAATAGACAGCATCTAAATGCTATCCTGCGTCCTTTTAAAAATCTTGCTGCTAGATATCCTAAAAAACTGGCCAAGAAAGAAACACCAGTATAATCTCACCTCTACAAATTGGTGGCATATTGCGATCTTGCATTAGTTAATTCAAGTTCCATGCAGTTCAATTCCCACTCAGCTAGCAGAGTCGCCAAGTTGGTATTGCAATCCAACTTAAGAAAAATAAAATTATTTTTCTCTCACTCGCTCATATGTTAGAAATTAAGACATAAAAATTGGTCTGAATTAAGACATCGCAATATTAAATTTGCCCATCCACTCAAAATAAAGCAGCTTAATTGTGACAAAAAGATCGCAATATGCAGCCAGGTCGATGATATAAGATCAATAGTGTAGGCTTAAGCTATCCTACTCATCGGCTATGCAATCGAATGCATCTATTACACCATTACTCAACCGTATATCCCGATTAACTATATAAGGTGAGGTAGTAAGTGTCATCGCACTCACGTTCGAACCTAATCCGTGAAGAAACAATTTATCAGCAATCGCCAACTACTGTAGGTGGATAGATCCCTTGCACTATTCATCTTGATTTCTTGAATACGTGAAATATTGCAACCAATACTAGTTATTTATTTATTTGTTACTAGCGGTTATCTGTGGCTTCGCCACGTAAATATCTGTCATTTTCAAAAAATATAATAAATAATAAATCATAGCCTATTCCTCCTTTGTACGATGTATAAGCTACGAATTATTGAAAAGTTTCATCAAAATTCATCGAGTAGTTTTTGTGTGGGGAGTAATTAAAAAATATACATCCATCCACACAAATTTTCGCACTTGTAATATTAGTAGGGTTGCATCGTGAGTTGTACTATTGATCGGTGAACGTATACCTTAACACGTTCCGGGACAGTTTTTTTTTTTTTAGTTTATTTTATCAAAAGTAACACTACATATTTATATGCGATATTCTGCCAAACTGTGTAACAGTTTGTCGGCAGAGCTCTCGTGGACATCATATTACTTACAATATAATTATTTAATTATTAAGTATTTAGTTAAGCTATTTAGTTATAGTTTTAGGTTAGACTTACAAGTTAACATACGAGTTACACTCACAGTACACTCTAACGGCCTGTTTCACAATGTCCCAATAAATTCTAGTCAGCGTCATCCATTTAGACTTAATTAATCTAAATCAAAATTAAATGAATCGTACGAAATGAAGTTTCATATTTTAATTGAGTTAAACGCTTATTTGTCGATGGTGATACAGGCCCTTACATTATTAACATTATTGTTAACAGCAACAGTTTAGCAAAGGTAGGTTTACAATCTAAGTACACGAAAACAATAACTCATATAGTAAGAGGTTCCGTAATGAAGTGACATCAACAGGTGAAGCTCGGCTCACGGGCATAATGACAGGTAATGTTTTTTTAACATTGTTTTTAAATGGTTTTTACTCATTACATTTTTTGCGTATTGACACGGCAACTCGACACTCACTCGACTTTGACAGTGAACGCCTACAGGCGTGAAAACAATAAAACATCTATTGTGTCTGAAGTAGAGTCCCGGAACGTGTTAAGGCATTATTTACCTGTCACTAGTTGAATTCGAAAAAAGCTGAAGAAATAAGGCGTGCAGTGGCGGAGATCGTCCTACAATACGATGAATAAACGACCTTGTAAAATCGCAAGATAAGGCTAGACATAGGTTACTTACAAGAGTATTATATTATCTGTGCTTACAAGTTACAACCCAAAGCTGCGGAAACCAACTTTAATAATATTTCTTAGTAGTAATCAGAAGGCGACATTTTGATTTAATATTGTTGTTTTTTTTAATTTCTTCGCAAAGAACTGGATGCAAAGATGGCGCCGGGAACCTACAAAGTATTGGATTCTTTATAACAGGCTTGTGTAGTAGATCATTGTTAGCATTCTATAAAACCACTGGTACATCTTCGACCTTTGCTCATGCTAATAGCCTAGAACCACGTAACAATGCAGGTGAACTCGAAGCTATATGGTACTATGGTACAGTCAAACACAAAAGTCGGACATAGTGATAAAATACTAGAAACGTATGGAAAAAATATGGATCATTTTTTTTCTCTGTATTTTTTGATAGGTCAAGTGAGAAATATGAACGAAATGTCTTCTATGATTGCATATTTTGATATCTTTAAGTGAACTCTAAAACAGAAGAGTGAAATAAAGGCTACATGTCTTTTGTCCATTTGATGGAAATAATTTGATTCCATGTTTAATTCATTTAATACTATTATTAATTTTTTTGGTTATATAATATATTACATTATATAATATATTTTTTTGTATGTCGTTTATTACTAGGCACCGTCTTAAGTAAACAAAGCATGCGGTGTGCATCTGTAATTGATAATACAATTAGTTCTTACATATTGTTAGTTATAAGATGGCACTATTGTATTTATCGTTGATGTACCATATGAATTAAAAAAAAAAAAATATTTTATACTGATTAATCTGTTAAAATTCACTTTTTACTGCGCACCACACACAAGAAATATGACTATACAAAGTTGTACATTAAGGCTGTCCTTTATGTCAGTAAAGCAATAAATATTTTCCACGTGCCTGTACCAGCATGACTTATTGTTGCCATTAACCCGTGCTTCTGTGTGAGAATAATATTGCCAGTGATAGATAGATGACACGTGTGATTGAATACACCCGCAACACATCATTAATAATGAAAAGAAGAGGAATAAAACAACCAAATCCAATTAAATGAAGCTCTTAGGCTTTTAAATTACTGTCAATAATCGTCAGTCATATTTATTGTCAAAATCTACGACAGCGTTTGGTTTAAGCATCAGAGGATAATATGGCTTCTGGATATTTAAAAAATAACGAACCCCGGCTAAGACTACGTAATAAAATAACTGAATCAGAAACGTGCTAGCACCTTTTTTTTTAATTCGGATACATTTAAAAAGTCCGCGAATCGAATTATCTGTTCCGTAGAAAGATTTTTATGCATTTAAATTTATTCCGTGCGGTAGTTTTTTTACGTGTTAATTACTATGATGAGACAGTATCGAATTACCGCACGGAAAAAGTTACGCGAGAATCTGGACCCATGTCTAGTATCATCTCTAGCCACTCCCGCAAATGCACGACCCTGAAGATTACCGCGACATTCCAACACGTATTTTATTAAGTTAGGTCAATTTACTAGGCATAAAGTTTGGTGTAGTTGCATGATGAAAAGGTGAATCAAACTTAACACGTATAAAAATCCCTCAGCTATAACTCCAAAATAACTAAACCGATTTAGATGTTTTGATGTTCCTTAAAATGGATCGTAGTTTGTTTCGCAGTAGAACAAAAAAGAAGATTAAAAACATATGCATCAACTTATTTAAAAAAAACCGTGCCGTGTCCTTGTCAAATAAAAGGACACTTTATGGCCTTTAGGTAATTGGTCCTTAAATATGAATTTTAAACTCATTATATATCCTTATCTAAGTAGGTTAATTTAGTCGATCGTATCAAATAATATCTTCAAATCTATCTGTTATTCTAATAATGTACTTAGCCCCACTTAACGGTCAAATTACCAATTTATATAATCTTAATGTTATGTGGGCTAAAAGGCCTACAAGCAAATCTTTTATTGCACGTGACGTAACCGTCGTAAAACTATGAAGAGTCAAAGTTGAATCGTATGCGCATAAATAATAATAAACGTTTGGCGAAAACACGCGAAATAGTCAATTAAATGTAATGAAAATGGTTTACGTAAAATATTGCGTGAGGTACGTTTGTGAGTATCGAATCGAGATGAGATAGGTGAATTATCAAGACGTATTAGTAATATTTTTCGCATATGAATAGTTTATTTCATCGCCAATCATGAATTATTACTAGCAATCAATGTATGGACATTAATTAGGATAAAGCTATTCGTAAATTACGAAATGTTATTAGTTGCCGAAATAAATCCATTGGGCAATGCATTTGTACTTAATTTTCTTGTAATAGTTATGTACATACTTATCAGCAAAATTTTAATATCATCTATCCACCAGAGAAAGTTACATATGTACCGGACAAATATTTGAGGTTCTATGAGCTTTTAAACCGAGTGAGAAAGTATTTTGCCGGTGCTGACTTGCTCAAATCTGTGCATGGCACGCGACGGTCTTGGTCGGTAACGAAACGGTGGGTAAGGTGTTATAGTTTTCCACGGTTTCGTGGGCAAAAGCCTTTAATGTTATTATATTTTATGTACCTTTTTTATCATGCCCAGAAAGGGTTGACTAAAACTATGATATCCAACATGTACAAATGCGGAATTAGGCTGTAATAATACAGTTTTTTTACTAGACAAAGCAAGGGGGCGGAAGATCAAAGTGCAATGTGAGAACTATATCATGACCCAGATAGATAAGCCACAAGATTAGAATGTACCAGAATACCGCATACCTAATGGTAGGGGAATCAGGTGTGAACCCTTGGATTGAAATCTTATTTCATTCCCAGATGTTTTCCACAAATTAGCTTTAACATGTTTGTCCAAATAAAATTAAGACACGAAAGAAAAATGACACAGATGCGCCATTTTTTATCCACTGTGATAGTTCAATAAATAAATTAATAAATCGTTTATTTGCTCAAAACATGGTATAAAATTGATATTAATACAGAAAAAAGGTGCTCATGTTTCGCGAATAAAATAGCATGCAAATCATTCACAGCACAGTGCATGGAATCAAAACTTAAAGTATCAAAATGTAAAAAAAAAAAATCTAGCATGTCAATAATTAAGATTTTCTATGATTTTTATAACAAACTAGCTGTTCGCTGAAATACACTAACATGACTGTCACAATATCATTTAAAATATGCCTTACTTTTCAGAGTTATAATAATGTTGTCACCCAGAAGTTAACTTGTAACAATCTTGTCATATAACAATATAGAGTATGTTTCAAACGCACAAGGTTCGCTCGAAATATAAATTGCGTGGGAGTGGAAAAATGCCTATTGTCTACACCTAGAACAATAAATTGAAGTTATCGTCATAATTACTCTGTTGCCCTGATACGGCGAAGATAAATGGATGTGTTACTAAATCTGTACTAATTGATTGTTTTCGAGGCTTAATTAAATGACTGCCGTGAATAATTTACTGCCCACTGTTCTGTTTAATTGGCGAATTTATGATATGTAATAAATATAACAATAAATAATTTAATAAAATTACCGTAAAACCTTATCAAATTATCAGAACATCAATCAATTTATTATTAAAGAAGTAGTTTACTTTAGTACTTTACTCCATCATATTTAAAATTTAGGTACTCAGAGAAACATTAACTCACAACAATAAAAATTAAGTTTAAAAGAATTCCGCTTCGACGCAATTCGACGACGAAAACTGTGCACTGGACACAGTATATATCCGAGTGTCTCACTATCAAAGACAAATTATCATTCTTTGACGTTTACTGATGATATTTCTCTGCAGCTGTCGCTAGCTACAGCTGTTTCAGATGACATCAACACACTCACGGCCGCGGAGTTGAACCTCCAGCTCTCAGGGGAGAACTCGCTCTCACCATTCTTCTCCTACGAGAGCAATGAAGACACAGGAGTCACCTTCGTCAGGGGCTCAAGAGCTGCTGACTCTCCTCTCTCGCCTGATATAGAAGTGCAATGTTCCGGGGACTTTATCGACGTGACGGTGGAATTCCAAGACGCTTATGATGGGATCATTTACAGCAAAGGGTTCTTGAATGACCCGAAATGCAAGTAAGTGTCATGTTTTTTGTTTTTTTACTTTTGACTACTCGATTGGTATCTGGTTTGGTTTGGTTAGCGCTCCTGACTACTGAACCAGCGGTCGCGGGTTCGAATCCCGCAAGGGGCAAATGTTTGTGTGATGAGCACGAACATTTGAACATAAGTTATGGATGTTATATGTATGAGAGACGCTTCCGTTGTAATCATTGTCTGGAGTTAGTAACACAAGGAAGAAAATTCATAGTAGTAGTTAATAGCTTAACTCTTCCTTACAATCTTAATAATTTGTACTTGTACTATCGCATTGGGTGATATGATTATACTGTAATGACAGATATAAGTTTGGAAAATAGATAAATATGTCGTCGCGCGCATAAACTGGAAAAAATAAAGTTGCTGTTATGACTTGCTAGTACCGGATGTTTAATTTAATTGTTACTGATTTGACTACGTAGTACTGAATCTTTAATTTGATTGGTTGATTTCATTTGTTTGTTGGTAACTGATTTGACTCACTTTAGACTACTTTGTACTGGAACTCTAATTTGATTGGCTGATAATTTGTGATGAGTTTCTGATTTGACTACGTTTGTACCCGATCTATAATTTGATTGGTTGATCTATTTTGTAAAATGCATTGAACGCAGTGTGGTGGCGCTAGTATCGTTTTTTGGCGCGACCACGCGACCACAGAGTCGAGGAGGATGACTTTTGCACACGCACGACCGCTGCAGAACACAGAACCTGCCACACTCACGGCATTCCTACGGGATATTGCGACTTTGGAATTGGAATAACAAGTTTTCTTTGCAACCTACTTTTTATTTGCTGGCCCATCAGAGACGCCCTAATTCGAGATGACGGTGACGGAAGAGCCACCTACCGCTTGGCCTTGGCCTCAGCTCAGCTCCCGCCGTCAAATATATAAAAAATAAAATTTATCTCATGACCTGCATGTATGCTTACTACTACCTCAGTACGACTTACATCCCATATAATATTCTCATGACCTGTATGTGTTTCCAGATACGTATCCCTCGGAGGCAGCCAATCCCGTTATTCGTTCAGGGTTCCCCTGAACGGCTGCGGGTCGCGCCCTCTGTGTAACGCATGCGGAACCATCGACAATGTTCTCGTCTTCCAGTCTGATGACTTCGTGCAGGGACCCTTCGATTTTGCTAGAAAGGTATGTATGAGTATTTTAGATTTTATATTAGAGGCTTCCGAGTATGAGCTAGTAGCTTAGGAGTCTATCGTGTGACGTGAATTTCACTTAGGTATATATTATAGTAATGCCGATAATCGAGAACAACTGATTCCCATCGTGGCATCTGATTTTGAAACTTGGAAAAAGGATCGTCGATCTTTATCAGGACCTAGAATTTAACCACGTCCTTACGTCACCATTTTTAGTCTCAAAAAGAAGAAGGTTTGAATTTGCACTCTGTGTATCAGTCATTAATGATTGTAATTTATTGATGGTACGTACAGTGATACTACGAACTTAACGACCTAAAGGTGGGTACTAATCAACGTTTCGAGGTGTCATGTAACATACTACACAGCGAGCATTTGTGCAGTCAGTACGTCGTGTTACGAAGAAACCAAATTTGGCGAATCCTTTGACTGTTACGCGGTTTGTACAGAGTTTTGACGAGTACGTTACGCCGATTTTAGAACACAGCGTAACATGCTCGATGCGTTACAAGCTCGATGCGAATGTTACATTACACCTCATAACGTTGGGCAGTACCCACCTTAAGTTTACAATAAATCTAATACAACAATCTTTAGGTTAAGTCATTGTTAACTTACTGCACGTGTTTCTAAGTTGCATTTATGTGAAATCCACCTGAAACTTTATACACTAGACTACATACGTAACGAAACAATCAACTCTATCTACAATGTACTAACAGCATAACAATTCCGTTATATCTTTAAAGATCAGATTCTCACAATAATCATTCTTCCAATTTGTAATAGTTGCTGACGGTATTTTGTAACTTGGGTAGTGTAGATCTTGCCCATTAAGACGGAAGGTCAAGAAATTCGTTTCGACATCCATGTCATCGTGGAATTGTGTTTGGGGGACATGAATAATCATGTTTATTATGATTATTCCAGTACTATTGGGCCGTGATGACACCCACCAATCATAGGATGTACTCGTAAGATTAGTTAAATATGCGTACGATACAATCCAATATTTCAAATAGTATTTACGATTATTAAAGGAATTGATCCAGCTGTTTAATAAATAATCCAAAATTTATAATGTGTAAAATTAATTTAATAGAACGTACAAATATTTAAAAAAAAATGTGCGGGAAAGTTAGGTATTTAGGTGCCTAAATACTTTGCAAACGACGGGCTGAGCTGAGCCCTACTTAGCAAATATCTTGCGATAGTTATAAGTTAATGGCATTTATTGTTAGTGACTTCTATAAAACACTAATTATAAGATATAAAAAGCGTCTCATCTATTAAATTTAAATAAGTGAGTGTAGGAACAGAGAGTGCATTTGTGTATTGCGCACACATCTAGGTTGTCTCTGTTGAGACTCTGTTGAGAGGTGCCCCTCTTAACAGAGACAACCTAGATGTGTAATATTATTATTACTTTAAGCTTTCAAGACTCAGCCAAAAAACTGCGTCTTAACTCACACACAAATAAATTTCTCTTCTCCAGATATCCTGCGCCAGGACATCTTACGAGCTATCAACTGGTGTAGGCCAGCGTGAGGAGACGCACACGTTGAAGCTGAAGCCGTTCATGGTGGACATGCTCGATGTGGTCGCGGTGGAAGGTCCAGCTGGCGGAGTCGAGTGCTGGATGGACATCCAGAAGGGGGTCTTCCCTAATGTAAGTTACCCTTAGTAGCATTAAACACTCGCTTCCACTATAACAGTAAAACGTTGGAATATGACAGCGCATTCTTGTCTCTCTTTTACACTCACAGGCTTTATGCAGAGGCGCATTGCACACTGCACAGTTATCGATAAGCAATAATCTCACTCCGTAGGTCATGAATGATTTACGGACGCAGAGGAAGCCAGTGTTTAATACTCCCATAATACTATTGTAAACAATCTTTTTGCAAAAATTGCCTCAGCAACTTTAATTAATATACTATTAAATTTAAAAAGATCTCAGTGTTGAGCGATGAATTAGCTATAGGTATGTTGTAAGTTTTGTGTTGATCTTGTTTAAAAGGAATATTTTTAGCCAAATAGGAATGTCAAGATTGTTTACAATATTCGACTAGTGAAGAAAAACGGACTCTAAACGCATATGCTTATCGTGAATGTTCCACAACCCCTTTGAAAGATTTCATAAGAATCTGTATCTTTCACAGACTACTCCGCTAACAAGTTCCATCAAGATCGGCGAGTACCTCACCATCCTTGTGTACCTGAAGGACACCAGAAACCAGTTCAACCTGAAGATCCACGACTGCTGGGCCTACGACAGCGAGACTTATGACAGCCCGAAGACTAACAAGATCCAGCTTACTGACAAAGAAGGATGCCCTAAGTAAGTTTAGTTCTTCTTCTTCTTCAAGTCGACTGGTAAAAAATCATAATAATTTCGCCCAGTGTTGTGCAACGTTGATTGCGTTGGCGTTTGCCTGCTGCAAATCTTGAAGCGTACATGAGCTAGGACATTTGGAACTAACAAACTTACTTACTTATTTGTAACTAACAAACAAGGAAGTTTAGTTACATGTACTTAACTGGTTGCTGGCAACGTCATTTAATTTATAGTATAACATCTGTGCACTGAGCACGAAAAACTATCGAATGCGTAAACGTATCGTGAAATGTCAAAATCATATTATAATGTGATTTCTTTACTTACCGCCAGGGGAACTAGTCCCATTTCCATACGAATTGACATAATTTAATTTATAGTAAAACATCTGTGGCCTGAGCATGAAAAACTATCGAATGCGTAAACGCATCGTGAAATGTCAAAATCGATATTAAAAAAGTGATTTCTTTACTTGCCGCCAGTGGCGCTAGTCTAATTTCCATACGAATTGTCATTTCTCGATACGCTTAAATATTCGATAGTTTTTCGTGATTAGGGTACTGAATACTTGGCGTTGAGTCTCAAGCATATTGTTGAATTACTAGTCGACAAAATACAATAAGGTATACTCGTAGTCTATTTTTCTTTTGCTACTTGAAAATTATATATTTTTTAATAATATCAATTAATTAATTAACTATTTGATTTAAAGATATCTCAGTGTTCAACGACGAATTGCCTATGGTTGTGAATATTGAGTTTATTTGTTGTGAATATCATAATTTTTTTACAACATTCGACTACCAAAGAAAAATAAACTAAATAACCAAAGTTAAAGGTACAGAACTGTATATTTCCTTTAAATATTGAATCCACCTCTATCTATGTGGTCTTAACAATGACAATGTTAAGTTATAATGAGTATACCTCATTAATATGAAACATTGCTGTGACATCTCATTACTAATTAATTTGTCATTTTTCAGGAAAAGGAAACTCATTGATTTCTGGCAGAAGTCGACAAACACCGGCAAGAGTGGCGCCACCTTGATCGCGTACAGCAAAGTGAGCGCCTTCCGCTTCCCAGAGACAGATCAAGTGTACCTGACTTGTAATGTTGAGGTAAGCTTTTGACTATACAGTGGTATAGGAGCAAAAAAATTAATCAATGATTCTACAGAGTATTCTTACTTACCTTGACCTGGTCATAGTGATCCAAAACACTTTAAGTAAAAGATATAGTAATCCAAAGTGATAATTATCTATTCAATGTATATCAACATCGATAACTCGTTGTAGTAAATGACAATGTCAAGTTCTATAACTGGACTCATTTGTTTGCAATACATTTCTGGTTCGATTTATTTTGTAAGAAATTAAAAATTAATTTATTTTTCAATTTAAAAATTTTTTGCTCCTATTACAGGTAACATCCTGTATACCTTTAAGGATTTGACACACTTGAATCTGGATGCGGTCTACGGTAAGGGTTATGAAATTTACCGGAATCGGCAGCGTTTCTATTGACCAGACCGCAGAACGCATCCAGTGTGTCAAAGCCTTTATACAATTATATGTATTATATCATTGACTATAGTGACTATTAAGATGACCAAATAATCATTTTTTCTTTCTTTTTTTTTGTCAATTCATAATAATGTCATGTGACCTAGACCTAATGACAAAGAGCTCGAGAGAGAGAGTAAGAGGTTTCCCTTCTTCTTCGTCTTTCTTTCGCTTACTGATTTACATGTTAAGAATAACATGTGATTCCAACATACTGGCATGATTCTTATTGATTTAGTTTCAATTACTAGTATTTCTGTACTGTTTTATTTTAATTTCAGTTATGCACAAACAACTGCGAAGCGAACTGCGGAACGACCCAAGAAATAACAACGACATTCAGGCCGAGATGCTACCCCGGCTCCCCAGACCCCGCCTGCGGACCAGTGACAGCCCCACCACAGTTCAAATGCTACCCTGGATCAGCTGACCCTAGATGCCCAAAGGGTACAACGACTGCACAACCAAACTGCTACCCTGGAAATAACGATCTTCGTTGCCCAAGACCCACGCCGACTGGCCCGAACTGTTTCCCAGGCAGTACAGACCCAAGATGCCCACAGCCAACTACTCCATCAAGGCCTAATTGTTACCCAGGAAGCACAGATCCGAGATGCCCACAGCCTACTACGCCTTCAAGACCTAACTGCTACCCAGGCAGCACTGATCCAAGATGCCCACAGCCAACTACTCCTTCTAGGCCTAACTGTTACCCTGGCAGTACTGACCCAAGATGCCCACAGCCAACCACACCAGCAACTGGCAGATGCTACCCTGGGTCTCCAGACCCATCGTGTCCTAAACCAACAACACCGAAACCAGCCTGCTATCCAGGATCTCCGGACCCTAGCTGTCCTCAACCTACGCGTCAAACGACATTAACACCACCTACGTATTTGCCTCCGTCAACCGTGTCTGAAGCGCCTAAATGCTACCCAGGAAGCTCGGATCCTCGCTGCCCTAGACCTACAACTCCAGCTCCTCCAAACTGTTACCCTGGTAGTACAGACCAGCGTTGTCCGAAACCAACTACATCGGCCCCGCCTAACTGTTACACAGGCAGTACAGACCCTAGATGCCCTACACCAACTACCCAGGCACCACCAAACTGCTACCCGGGCAGTACAGACCCACGTTGTCCTAAGCCAACTACACCTGCGCCGCCTAACTGTTACCCAGGAAACAACGATCCTCGTTGTCCGCGGCCAACAACTCCAGCACCTCTTAACTGCTACCCAGGCAGTACAGACCCGCGTTGCCCAAAGCCAACGACACAAGCTCCACCAAACTGCTACCCTGGTAGCAACGACCCTCGCTGCCCTAAGCCAACAACACCCGCAGCACCTAAATGTTTCCCAGGAAGCACGGATCCACGCTGTCCTAGGCCAACTACGCCTGCTCCACCAAACTGTTTCCCTGGCAACAATGACCGACGTTGTCCAAAAACTACCCCAGCTAAGCCTGTCTGCTATCCAGGCTCACCTGATCCTAGCTGTCCACAACCGACTCGCCCAACGACTCTTAACCCACCGACATATTTACCACCCTCGTCTACACCTCAAGGGCCGAATTGCTACCCCGGAAGCACAGATCCTCGTTGTCCTAAGCCGACGACACCAGCGCCGCCAAGATGTTACCCTGGTAGCACGGACTCGCGTTGCCCCAAACCAACAACACCTGAAACTCCAAAATGCTTCCCAGGCAGCACAGATGCGCGCTGCCCTAGACCCACAACGCCTGCGCCTCCGAACTGTTATCCAGGCAACAATGACCCTCGGTGCCCCAAACCTACCACTCAAGCTCCACCAAATTGCTACCCAGGTAGCACCGACCCACGGTGCCCCAAGCCAACTACTCCAGCGCCACCTAACTGCTACCCAGGAAGCACAGACCCACGTTGTCCAAGACCGACAACACCCGCAACACCCAACTGTTACCCTGGCAGTACAGACCCAAGGTGCCCGAAGCCAACAACACCCGCACCACCTAACTGCTACCCTGGAAACACAGACCCACGGTGCCCGAAGCCGACAACACCTGCGCCACCTAACTGTTACCCAGGAAGCACAGACCCACGGTGCCCGAAGCCGACAACACCTGCGCCACCTAACTGTTACCCAGGAAGCACAGACCCACGGTGCCCGAAGCCGACAACACCTGCGCCACCTAACTGTTACCCAGGAAGCACAGACCCACGGTGCCCGAAGCCGACAACACCTGCGCCACCTAACTGTTACCCAGGAAGCACAGACCCACGGTGCCCGAAGCCGACAACACCTGCGCCACCTAACTGTTACCCAGGAAGCACAGACCCACGGTGCCCGAAGCCGACAACACCTGCGCCACCTAACTGTTACCCAGGAAGCACAGACCCACGGTGCCCGAAGCCGACAACACCTGCGCCACCTAACTGTTACCCAGGAAGCACAGACCCACGGTGCCCGAAGCCGACAACACCTGCGCCACCTAACTGTTACCCAGGAAGCACAGACCCACGGTGCCCGAAGCCGACAACACCTGCGCCACCTAACTGTTACCCAGGAAGCACAGACCCACGGTGCCCGAAGCCGACAACACCTGCGCCACCTAACTGTTACCCAGGAAGCACAGACCCACGGTGCCCGAAGCCGACAACACCTGCGCCACCTAACTGTTACCCAGGAAGCACAGACCCACGGTGCCCGAAGCCGACAACACCTGCGCCACCTAACTGTTACCCAGGAAGCTCAGACCCACGGTGCCCGAAACCGACAACACCTGCGCCACCTAACTGTTACCCAGGAAGCACAGACCCACGTTGTCCCAAACCAACAACATCTAAACCCGTCTGCTACCCAGGCTCACCGGATCCTAAGTGCCCTCAACCACCAAGGCCAACGACGCTCACACCACCAACTTATCTGCCACCAACTACGGCTGCAAGATGTTTCCCAGGCAGTACCGATCCGCGTTGCCCCAAACTAACAACACCGGCCCCGCCTAACTGTTACCCAGGCAGTACTGACCGTAGATGCCCCAAACCAACTACACCGGCTCCTCCAAACTGCTACCCTGGTAGTACTGACCCTAGATGCCCTAAGCCTACTACTCCAGCTCCACCTAGGTGTTTCCCTGGCAGCACAGATCCACGCTGCCCTAAGCCTACAACCCCTGCTCCTCCAAACTGTTACCCTGGCAGTAATGACCCTCGCTGTCCAAAGCCAACCACTCCGGCCCCTCCTAACTGTTATCCAGGAAACACAGACCCAAGATGCCCTAAACCCACAACGCCTGAGCCATTGAAATGCTACCCTGGTAGCACAGATTTAAGATGTCCCAGGCCAACAACACCTGCTCCACCCAACTGCTTCCCAGGAAGTACTGATCCTAGGTGTCCTAAGCCTACAACTCCGGCCCCACCACGATGCTATCCCGGTAGCACCGATCCTCGTTGTCCTAAACCCACCACACCAGCTCCTCCTAACTGCTTCCCAGGAAGCACAGACCCTCGTTGCCCCAAGCCTACAACACAAAAACCAGTTTGCTATCCAGGGTCACCAGATCCCAGCTGTCCTCAACCAACGAGACCCACAACACTTACACCTCCCACATACCTGCCACCATCCACACCGGGTCCAAAATGCTACCCAGGAAGCAACGATCCTCGATGCCCAAAACCTACTACACCAGCGCGACCTAACTGTTACCCAGGCAATACAGACCCAAGGTGCCCCAAACCAACAACACCGGCACCAACCACACCAGCGCCGCCCAACTGTTACTCTGGCAGCAACGATCCGCGCTGCCCGAAACCTACTACTCCAGCCCCACCGAGGTGCTTCCCAGGCAGTACTGATCCCCGTTGTCCAAAGCCAACGACGCCGGCGCCGCCCAACTGCTACCCAGGTAGCACTGACCCACGGTGTCCAAAACCCACAACTCCAGCCCCTCCAAACTGTTATCCTGGCAACACTGACCCTCGATGCCCCAAACCTACCACCCCTCCTGCACCAAGGTGTTTCCCTGGTAGTACCGACCCTCGTTGCCCCAAGCCTACCACGCCGGCTCCACCTAATTGCTTCCCAGGCAGCAATGACCCACGATGCCCTAAACCATCAACACCTGCACCGCCAAGGTGTTACCCTGGGTCCACAGACCCACGTTGTCCAAAACCAAGCACTCAAAAACCAGTTTGCTACCCTGGTTCTCCTGACCCTAACTGTCCTCAGCCACCAAGGCCGACTACTCTGACGCCACCCACTTATTTGCCACCAACTACAGCGGCTCCTAAATGCTACCCAGGTAGCTCTGACCCTCGCTGCCCCAAACCTACAACCCCTGAACCACCCAGATGTTTCCCCGGAAGCACAGATCCTCGTTGTCCTAAGCCTACCACGCCTGCCCCACCAAATTGCTTCTCAGGCAGCAATGATCCTCGCTGTCCAAAGCCAACAACGCCAGCCCCACCAAATTGCTACCCAGGTAGCACTGACCCCAGGTGCCCTAAGCCTACCACTCCGCGATGCTTCCCTGGAAGCACAGATCCGCGTTGTCCTAAGCCTACTACACCTGCCCCTCCAAATTGTTACCCAGGTAACAATGACCCCCGCTGTCCGAAACCAACAACCCCTGCTCCTCCTAACTGCTATCCGGGTAATAATGATCTACGGTGCCCCAAGCCCACGACACCTGCCCCACCTAACTGCTACCCTGGAAATAACGACCCTCGATGCCCTAAACCTACCACCCCTCCTGCACCAAGGTGCTTCCCCGGTAGTACCGACCCTCGTTGCCCCAAGCCTACCACACCAGCTCCACCTAACTGCTACCCAGGCAGTAATGATCCTCGTTGTCCTAAACCTACCACTCCTAAACCAGTCTGCTACCCAGGATCGCCGGACCCCAACTGCCCCCAACCACCGAGACCGACTACGTTGACACCTCCTACATATTTACCGCCTTCTACGGCTGCACCGAAATGCTACCCTGGCAGCTCGGACCCTAGATGCCCGAAACCGACGACGCCAGCGCCGCCGAACTGCTACCCTGGTAACAAGGATCCTCGTTGCCCCAGACCGACTACCCCAGCTCCACCAAACTGCTACCCAGGCAATACAGACACAAGATGTCCTAAGCCAACAACTCCAGAACCAACTACGCCAGCACCGCCAAATTGTTACCCCGGTAATAATGATCCTCGATGCCCTAAGCCTACAACCCCGGCCCCACCAAGGTGTTATCCTGGCAGCACAGATCCTCGTTGCCCCAAGCCAACAACCCCCGCTCCGCCGAACTGTTACCCAGGCAATAATGACCCAAGATGCCCTAAAACTACGACGCCAGCACCACCTAAATGCTTCGCAGGTAGCACTGACCCCAGGTGCCCTAAGCCGACCACACCTGCACCACCTAACTGCTACCCCGGTAGTACCGACCCTAGATGCCCCAAGCCAACCACACCAGCTCCGCCCAGATGCTACCCTGGATCCACGGATCCCCGCTGTCCTAGACCAACATCTCCCAAACCAGTTTGCTACCCAGGCTCACCTGATCCTAACTGCCCTCAGCCACCGAGACCGACTACACTGACTCCACCCACGTACTTACCTCCATCCCCAACGGCACCTAAATGCTACCCTGGTAGTACGGACTCTCGTTGCCCTAAGCCGACTACTCCTGCTCCACAAAGGTGCTACCCAGGCAGTTCCGATCCCAGATGCCCTAGGCCAACTACCCCAGCTCCTCCTAACTGCTACCCCGGCAGTTCAGACCCCAGATGCCCTAAACCAACTACCCCAGCTCCTCCTAACTGCTACCCAGGCAGTTCCGATTCCAGATGCCCTAAGCCAACTACCCCAGCTCCTCCTAACTGCTACCGAGGCAGTTCAGACCCCAGATGCCCTAAACCAACTACCCCAGCTCCTCCTAACTGCTACCCAGGCAGTTCAGACCCCAGATGCCCTAAACCAACTACCCCAGCTCCTCCTAACTGCTACCCAGGCAGTTCCGATCCCAGATGCCCAAAGCCAACAACCCCAGCTCCTCCTAGCTGCTACCCAGGGAGTACCGACCCCAGATGCCCTAAACCTACTACTCCTGCACCACCGAACTGCTACCCAGGCAGTACTGACCCCAGATGCCCTAAACCAACCACCCCAGCGCCGCCAAGATGTTTCCCTGGCAGCACTGATCCTCGTTGTCCGAAACCAACAACACCAGCTCCACCTAGGTGCTACCCGGGCTCCACAGACCCACGATGTCCTAAGCCTACAACACCTCGTCCCACTAAACCTGTCTGTTATCCGGGCTCTCCCGATCCTAACTGCCCGCAACCGTCAAGACCAACTACATTGACTCCTCCAACATACCTACCACCTGCTTCGCCCGAGCCAAAATGCTTCCCTGGCAGCTCGGACCCACGTTGTCCCAAACCTACTACCCAAGCTCCTCCGAACTGCTACCCAGGCAGCAATGATCCTCGGTGCCCCAAACCGACGACTCAAGCTCCTCCAAGATGCTACCCAGGATCCGCTGATCCGCGTTGTCCAAAACCAACAACTCAGGCCTCTCCTAACTGCTATCCAGGCAACAATGACCCAAGGTGTCCAAAACCCACCACGCAAGCACCACCTAATTGCTACCCTGGTAGTACCGATCCACGATGCCCGAGACCTACTACCCAGGCACCACCAAACTGCTACCCAGGCAACAACGACCCTCGGTGCCCAAGACCAACCACACAAGCACCTCCTAATTGTTACCCTGGTAACAACGACCCACGGTGTCCTAAACCTACAACGCAAGCACCACCAAGATGCTATCCTGGCTCCACAGATCCTCGTTGCCCAAAACCTACCTCTACTACCCAAGCCCCACCAAGATGTTACCCTGGCTCCGATGACCCAAGGTGTCCGAAACCAACAACACAGGCGCCACCTAACTGCTACCCTGGTAGCAGTGATTCACGGTGCCCCAGGCCTACAACACAAGCTCCACCAAGATGCTACCCAGGCTCAAATGATCCACGCTGCCCCAAACCTACTACGCCTGAGCCGACTAAACCAGTCTGCTACCCTGGTTCACCAAACCCGAACTGTCCTCAACCATCACGCCCAACAACTTTAACCCCGCCCACGTACTTGCCACCAGCTTCACCTGAACCTAAATGCTACCCAGGAAGCACAGATCCTCGGTGTCCCCAGCCAACAACTCAGGCTCCTCCAAGGTGTTACCCTGGATCCACTGATCCTAGATGCCCTAAACCCACTACTCAGGCCCTTCCTAACTGCTATCCTGGCAGCAACGACCCACGGTGCCCTAGACCAACAACACCCGCACCAACTACTCCAGCACCGCCAAACTGTTACCCCGGTAGCAACGATCCTCGTTGCCCAAGGCCAACCACCCAATCACCTCCGAACTGCTACCCTGGAAACAATGACCCACGATGCCCAAGACCAACCACTCAAGCACCTCCCAATTGCTACCCAGGCAGCAATGATCCGCGATGTCCGAAACCGACAACTCAGGCCCCACCAAACTGCTACCCTGGATCCACTGATCCTCGTTGCCCCAAACCCACAACTCAAGCCCCACCTAACTGTTACCCAGGGAACAACGACCCACGGTGCCCAAGACCAAACACTCAAGCACATCCTAACTGTTACCCTGGATCCACTGATCCTCGTTGCCCAAGACCAACCACTCAAGCGCCACCCAACTGCTACCCCGGCAACAACGACCTGCGTTGCCCAAGACCAACTACTCAAGCACCTCTTAACTGTTACCCCGGTAACAACGACCCCCGTTGCCCAAGACCAACCACTCAAGCGCCACCAAACTGTTACCCTGGTAACAACGACCCTCGGTGTCCGAAGCCAACTACTCAAGCGCCTCCAAGATGCTACCCTGGCTCCACCGACCCACGTTGCCCACAACCAACGTCACCTCAGCCCACAACCCCTAGCTCTTGTTACCCTGGCTCCAGAGATCCTAAGTGCCCACAGCCTTTCGCCCCAAGCAGCACAAATCCACCTTCCACATATCTGCCACCATTCCCAGTTGATAATGAAATCAGATCTTCTAGGACTGGCAGACTGGCGTCAAATGATGTAGATGACTATGAAGAGGGAAGCCAAATCGACCCAGGTAAGTTTATCAAAAATATTTTTTAAATCTCTTATTGGTTTTGCTTATAATGATAATTGATAACTATCTCCAAAGACAATTCGATCATGAAAGAGTTCTACAACCAGATTCAAAAAAATGTTATAAGCACTCATGTTTGATAAATCGCAGATCCATTCCATTAATACCTAATTTGTTTTTGTTTTTTTTCAGATAAATTCGATTTCGTCAGGACCAAACCCAGAAACAGAAAAGTGAGAGATGTCAGCCACGTCAGCAGCGACCTCGCACAATCTGCCAGTGGGTCCTCCGTCATCTACCTGACCGTGGGCTCAGCCGTCTTCATGGTTCTTTCCATCTCCCTCGCCATCTACCTTTACAATAAGCGCAGACACCAGTCTGACAAAACAACTGCCAACGCTCAAATCCTTTGTTAAATATTTGTACAGTAACGTTTAAGGTTATGGTTAACTTTGTGATATTAAAGTAAAAAACCTCTCATTTGCAATACATGCTTGCAATGACGCCAAGGTTTACTATCACTGCCTAATTAGCTTTATATAAATTCCAAGCGCTTTTTATTCGCATGCCTATTTTATATATGTATAATATAAAATAGTGCCATAATACCACTTGATGCAGTCTTGAAAAATTGTATGAATATGTATGTACGATAACGTTATATTCCCTAGTCAAAACGAATATTTATGTACATACAAACAGGAATGTATTAATTAATGAACCTGTATTCGGTGAATAATATGTATAAATCATACTTGTTTGTGATATTTTTGTAAATATATTTGCCAGTACGCTATCGTGGCCATTCAATGACTAGAGTTACTATGTATTGTAATGACTTAAAAATTATATTCGTTCTGTATTGTAACATTTTATATTTTTGAGTGCGTTTTATATTTTAGTATGCCTATTGTGTAGTTACCATACAAAACAGAACGCATATAATTGGTCACTTTTTAAACTTTGACCTATGTATGTTTGTAAGATTGCTTGTGGAGTCAATCTAAGTAAAACATTCTATGAATGTCAATCGTTGTTTTATTTCTCTTCTCACCCAAATCAACACTACTTGTTTGCTTATTTTAGTTTGTAGGTGATTCGCTTGATATTTGATAAGCATTTTGAAAATGTTGGTCCAAAATAAAACTTAGGGTATTTTTCACAAAAATATTTTTTATTATTATTTACCTTTTTTTTACAAGACTTAAATGTCTACCAGACATTTGTCTTGTAAAAAAAAGGTCTACAAACACAGAACGAAATATTTTTATACATTACTAAAGCTTTGACAAAAAATATATTCACTCTAGAAGAGATAAGATTTTCTCAAAAGATTACTGGTGGGTTTTATTATTAAAATTGTATTCCTAACCAATGGCAACACAATTTTTTTAAATAAGTTATTGATTAAATTTTAAATACAGGCCCTCTAATTATGTAAACAGTTATATATTCTAAATGGTTTGATTTTATAAAAATAATTAAAAAAAACTATTTTCTAACAAAATAAATTGAACCAGCAATGTATTGCGATGCGATCACATGTGTCCAGTCAAGGAGCATGACATCGTCAACATGATAATATACATATTGATAATGGATTGTAAACTTTGGATTACTATATCTCAAAATTAAAGCACTATAAACCAATATGACGAGGTCAAGATAACAACGTATAATCTATAGAATTATCTATTAAAATTTTGGCACCTTTTACTGGCAACACGCTGTATGATAAAGCTATTATTTATATGTCATGGCTCATTTATTTCATTTCGTAAGTTTCATACTATGCTCTTATTCATAATGTCATAACTCATATATTTAATTTCGACACGTTAACAGCGATCGGTAAGTTTCAATCGTATGGGCCCGTTGGGGGTGTACATGGGGTGTATGTGATATTCCAGTGGCTCGTGGTGGTACTCCATCTTGAAGGCTTGCACCATCTGTGGACAAAAAATATTTAAAAAACCGGTTAAGTGCGTGTCGGACCCGCGCACTGAGGGTTCCGTGCCACCCTTAACTAAATTCAGGGTCCACTTATTTTCACTTAACGAAAACATCACAATATATTGCGACAGCAAAAATAACTTTGTTTTTCATAGTGTTTGTGTAAAAGACAAAGTTATATTTGCTGTTGATAAAAATGTGCAATATCTCAAAAACTACTGTTTCGATCTCCTTCAAACCAATTTTCGTTGCAAGTGAGATCTACATCATATATTTTTTTCAAAATTTTCACTTTCTAAGTTCAAAAGTTAGATGGGGGGGGGGACGCCCATTTTACCACTTTGGAAGCGTCTATATCTCAAACCTTACACTTTTAGAAAAAATGGTTTTACAAACCTCAACATCATTTTAAAAGACACGCATAGGTTTGAGTAAAAAAAAATTTAGGTTTTAGTTTCATGTATGGGAGCCCCCCTTAAAAATTATTTTTTTCGATTTTTTTGTATCTGAATCGGAAATCGGTGAACAAAATACACCTACCTACCAAGTTTCAGCTATGTGATGCTTATAGTTTCAGAATAAAGTGGCTGTGACATGCGGACGGACAGACAGACAGACAGACTTGACGAAACTATAAGGGTTCCGTTTTTTGCCATTCGGCTACGGAACCCTAAAAACCTGATATCACTTATTATTTAGTTGGCATACTCAAATAGTTCAGGAGTAAAACAGTTTTTTGTTCCTCCTGTAAAGTTGACATTTTGTTTGCACATACATGAATTAGCAGGCCTACCGATGATTTTCAGGTATTTGGATATTGAAAATGTAATCAGGCAAATCTTGAAATGACGTAGGTATTTACCGTATTTACATACATAGAACACACATAGATAGTTAAATTAATGTTGATCCATTTTGAAATCCTTATGATTATGGGTCCCCGCCCAATGATTCTTAGAGGTAAAATTGTAATAAAACTATGTTACGGAGATATTGAGACTTTTCACTTTTGCAAATCTTGATCGTACGGAGGTTACTAAAACTTCGTTAATTCTATTTGGATCTATTGTTGTCCGTTTCAATAAATAAATAATAATACATATTTGGAAAAATTACCGACTTCAACTTGATCCATTTTGAGGTCGGACAATTTATGAATATACCAGTGACCCTTAAGGGTCGAAATCAGATAGATCTTGGTGCGTTTCCGGGGGTGTACCTCAATAGGGGGGTACGAAAATTTCATTGTTGTTTCGATACGACGCACCGTTACCGAGATATTGAGAGTTTTACCTCTGGCACCTCTTACATGGATGATATTTGAAAAATACCGACTCCAACTTGATCCATTTTGAGGTCGGTCAATTTATGAATATGGGTCCCAGTGACCCTAAGGGGTCAAAATCAGATAGATCTTGGTGGGTTTCCAGCAGGCTTAAGATGCACGCCGTGATAAAAATTTATCGAGGCATTTTAGCGCGTTTGTTTGTCAAAAATCGACATACCCGCAGTTGCTAACATGGCTGCCATGAAAGTCATGTCGTACTGTCAAAATTCGAAATATGACAAAATTATCATTGAACCCTAACATGCCACACATAATTTATCGAATTTTGACATTTCGCCGTGTAACATTATCGTCCACCATTAGCGACGACGACAAGTAAAAAACAACATATTTAGAGCAAAAATATATGACTGAGTCGTGCCATATTTTATCCTAGGCTCTCAAAAAACAATAAAGTGTAAAAATATTGAAAAGAAAGTCCCCGTGGAACATTTTTTATCCCTAACATATTTATTAATTTGAATTATTTATCTGTGGGCAATATTAGATTTACTCTTACTAATCTGTGGGCAATATCGAGTCAATCTGTCATTGTGTCAAGTTGATCATTTTGAGCCAAATCTGACATAAAATTGAGTGAATGGTTAGAAATTGACATAACTCGTTATCGTTGTGGATAAATTTGTCCAATTTGGTTGGCATGTTAGGGAATATTATAAAATAGCATAGATCGACTAATTTTGTCCTGTCGATCGAAAGAAATAGTGTGTCATGCATGTTAGGCCTACAGGGGTGTATCTCGATAGGGGGGTACGAAAAATTCATAGTTTTTTCGATACGACGCACCGTTACCGAGATATTGAGACTTTTCCCTCTTGCAACTCTTACATGGATGATGTAAATGTGGCCAGGCACATTTTGATCGTACGGAAATTACTAATAAATACATATTTGAAAAAAACCGACTCCAACTTGATCCATTTTGAGGTCGGTCAATTTATGAATATGGGTCCCAGTGACCCTTAGGGGTAGAAATAAGATAGATCTTGGTGGGTTTCCGGGGGTTTATCTCAATAGGGGGGTACGAAAATTTCATTGTTTTTTCGATACGACGCACCGTTACCGAGATATTGAGACTTTTCCCTCTTGCAACTCTTACATGGATGATGTAAATGTTGCCAGGTCTTGATCGTACGGAGGTACAGAGTAAACGAGAGCAAAATATAAAACCCTATAACGCACCTTGCAAACAACAGTATGTATCTCCAGCTCAGCGAATCGCCTGCCCAGACACATGCGGCGGCCGAAGCCGAACGGCAGCGACGCGAACGCGTGGTGCGCGCGCGCAGGCTCGCGCCGCAGCCAGCGCTCCGGGTGGAACTCGCGCGCCGACCAGAAGCATTCTTCGCTGTTGCCCATCACGTAGTGCTGGAATATCACTTGCGTCTGGAATTTCAAGGAGGGTTTTTTGGAGTGAAAGCATTTTTGCTAGATTGGTGGCTTGGCAGGTACTGTAAAGAGATGACGTGTCATAAGTCATAACGCTTTGTTCTAAATGGACTAAAGTATGAGGTTTTCTGAGCTACCCTTAAGGTGGGTACTGACCAACGTTTCGAGGTGTAATGTAACATATTACACAGCGAGCATTCGTGCAGTCAGTACGCCGTGTTACGAATAAACCAGCGAGCAACGAGCCGCTCGTTGCTCGTCGGTTTTTTGGCAATTCCCTTGACTATTACGCGGTTTTGTACAGAGTTTTGACGAGCATGTTACGCCGATTTTAGAACACTGCGTAACACGCTCGACGCGTACATGTTACATTACACTTCTCAAAGTCGGTCAGTACTCACCTTAACATTGTTTGGTGGATTATAGAGACCTAAGGCTGGTATAATGGGGTAATGGCAATGGGAAGATCGTTTTTTTATTGGCAGGATCCAAACCAAAACTACGTTGTTCTGTAAAATTTGTCATTACCTACTGTTACATAGTAAAAATTGAACCTTTCTTTTAACTTACCTCTTGTGAGAAACCGTATGTTTTTATTGCATTCTGTATTCCGTAATGACAATGGTACAGCACTGCAATTCATGTAATTGTTTTGGCTTAGCATTAAATTGATTCTATTTCATAGATCTTGATTTTGGTTTTGGTTTAGTAAACAAACATTTCGCATAACGTTCCGTCACTGTCAAGTCTGACACAGGCGTTGACAGTTTGGCAGTACTATTTGGACGTCGCTACAGATTACGTAATGTTTCGGTTTTTTGAGCTCACTATTATAGCTCAGCGATTTTATCGTTTCAATTGTTTTTGTTTTAATTATTAATTTACTTTCAATTAATTCAGATAACATATTTTATCCTTTTAAATAATTATCTAACATTTAATTCGATTCATACAATTGTTCATTCTTCTACGTGTCTATGGTCGTTTGGTCCAATGCCGTGACATGACTCGGCATATAAAAAAGGAACTTTCAGCGGATTCCGGTCTTCATTTTCAATTTTGATTCTCGTCGTAACGTTCGCTGAATTTTCTACCTTTCTCCCGCCGAACTGTGCTACCAGCTCCAGAGTTCCGTCTCCGAGACCGTTGTATACTTGCAATTAGTCTCTTCCCTGTAAGTATTTTCGCATTTTGTGCGATTTTCCAATGCACTTCGAAATCGGTGAGGTTATGTAGTGTCGGAAACTAATTTCTCTCGTCCTCGCAGGATATTTGGGAACCAGCAGGAGACAGCGTGGCAGGCGTGGTTCAGCGTTCGTCTCGGCGCTGAATTCCTTCATTCAAACCCCTTTTGAGGTAAAATCTTCATTTTTATTCTTGTTGGAGGGTAGACCTAACGGTCGCGTCCTCTTGTTACAAATTTAGCTTTTTCATTCCAAATTCACTCTATTTATGATTTGCAAAGCATCATTAACGTAGATTCCCCTTTGTAAAGCATTTATTTAATAAAATTTCCCACCTTTGTGAATATTTTTTGTACTGGTTGTGACAAAGTATAAAGTAGGTCTTTTGTCACTTTCCAGGGGTTTTTTTTATTATTATTGGATAATTCCATTCTCTTCACTTCTCTCCGGGTGCCTTCGGGTTCAATCACAGTGGACGACCCCGGCTTGCAAATTTCGCTCCTGGGTCTCCGATCATACTCCGGCCCGAGGCATCTACCCCGGTAACCCGTAAAGGGACCTTTATTATTTCAAACCTTATTTTGGTGCTGCAACGAGCGGTGCCTGGCGCCCCAAATTCATATATTTTTATATACTTTAAAATATTGTAATTGCTCCTTAAAAAACAAAATATTGTATTGTTCGGCCCCGATCTCACACCAGAGCTACCCACATATCCCGTTGCTCTGCCTATAGTTAGTCCGGCTCTCTTGTGTAATATTATCTCTGTAATTTAATTTCTAATTTATTGTAATAACAATTGTAATTTAATTTAATTTAATTAATTTTTGAATAAATATTGTTTTAAAGAGCATACATTTTTTTATTATTTAACAGTGGCGCCCTTACGTTTGGGGACAGTAGCTTTAGGTAGGTTTGTGTCCAGAGCTACAAACTGAGATCGGTCCCGAACACCCCGTGTGGTTCTCGGGTTAGAATAAGGCCACCCCGGCACTTGCTCAGGGAGTCGTAGGAGGCGACTGAGAGCCCACCTGTTCTTAACAGTGTTCGGCCTTAGGTCTGTTTTTCTTTTTTTTAGGCTCTCAAGCCTTATTATAATTTTGTTTTTATTTTCACGCCCTTCAGGCATTGTTTTTTTTTTCACTCTGAATTTTTTTTAATATTAACTGCTGTTGTTTTTTAACATAGTAATCTTGTATCTTGTTGTGAGCCGACTTAGCCGATTTTGATTATTTTTTAATTTTATTTAAACTTATAAACTATTGATTTAAAAATGGAGCATCCTATTAATTTTAATCTTTTAAATAAGGACGAATTAATTTATGAAGTTGAGATTCGTGGGGAAGTGCCAGAGGCCACAGTTGAGGCACTTAAGAAGCAAATTCGTGTTCTGGGAAAAGAAATACCCTCTGACGACATTGATACTACGTCGCGCGCCCCGGACGCGGAATTACAATTTGTCACCACCAGTCTCTCAAATATAGACGTCCTTATGAGTGCTTCATCTTCAAATTTTAAGAAATTTAACCGTGTCAAAGCTTTAGCTTGTCACTTATATCATCGTTTGTCGCGAATTGATGTGAGGCCAGACATAAAGGAACAGCTTTCGACTCTAGAAGAGCGAGTCATTTCCCTCCTCTCTAGGCTCGAAAGAATGACCTTCAGCTTCCATAGTACTTTTAGTTCGGTCGACGAGGTTCCTGCTGCCACCCCTGCCACCGCTCCTGTGAGTTCACCCGTCATGGTTTCGTGCAGTAGTGAGAAGTCCGTTAGAAACTTGAATCATCGTTTTGACGGTCAATCGTGCATTCGCACTTACTTACAGACGCTGGAGGAGCTCGCGCACTCTAGAGAGATTAGCGAAGCGACTTTATTCAGATCGGCTTATGAGCTTTTTACAGATATCGCGTTGGTGTGGTACCGCAGCGTAAGGGATACTGTCTGCGATTGGTCATCGTTAAGGCGTCTTTTGGTCGAGGAATTTTCACCTCCCGATTTTGATAGGCGTCTAATGGACGAGATCCGTAGGCGAACCCAAGGCCCTACCGAACCTGCTTTTATATATATCGCGATAATGGAGAATTATTTTAGTAGGCTGTCTTATTCAGTAAGTGAGTCCGAAAGACTTCACATTATTAGATTCAACATGAGGCCTAATTATATTTCGGCGTTAGCTCTTCAATCTATCGATAATATTTCTCAATTGAAAATGAAATGCAAACTTTTGGAACATAGTCTTGCTTATGCGAGTCACTTCAGGGAACCTCCAGAGCCAAACAAAGATACGCTCGCTCCTGACTTAGCTTATGTTGCGCCTAAGACCCGACTCAAGCTAGAAGAAGTAAAACAGGTTGATACTTACTGCAAACGCTGTCGCATACAGGGTCATACACTCAGCGAGTGCAAGTCTAAAGACATAGTCTGCTTCAGATGCGGCAAAAAAGGAGCGTACGCGAGCAGTTGCCCTGATTGTCGGCCTAAAGCCAGTTCTAATAATTCTAAAATAAAACAAGACTGTGCTTCTAGTTCCAAAGTTGCTTCTGTCCATTTCTTAACTCATGGGGATGAGCGTCCTCATTTAACTTTTTCCATTAACGGTTCCGAATATTCCGGTTTATTGGATTCCGGTTCTGTTATTTCCATTTTAGGTTCTGATGCGAGTTCGCATTTTATCCGAGCAGGACACACGTTACACAGTGACAATAGTGTCAAGAATATTGCCTCTGCTAACGATTCTGTTTCTTCTGTCTCGGGTTTTGTTTCTTTGTTGGTAACCTTAAAGGGAACCACAAAGCTTATCAAATTTCACGTCGTTCCTGACGTTTCCACTCCAATTGTCCTTGGAGTTAATTTTTGGAAGGCTTTCAATTTAGCCCCAAAAATTTTTAATTTTCCTCGTTCTAAAATTTTACCTTCTGACGGATCTTCTGATTCCGAAGTTCGTCATTCAAAACATCTCTCCAAAGTCCAAGCCGTTGTAGAATTTCCAACTCCTGTGACTGTGACCCGTAAAGTAGTCAAAGAGTCCAGTTCGGGTGAAGTGTATAGTACTGTTGCTTCTTCCCTCCCCCCTGCTGATTATGCGTCTGAAGACACATTCGGGCAAGTTGAGCAAGCCTTAGTCACTGCCCGCGGCCGTAGGGCCAAATATCTTAATAAGGGTAGGCGACAGTCAGAATTTAAGCTAGGTGACACTGTGTGGATGAAAAATTACCCGCAGAGTGACTCTTCAAAGTTCTATAAGGCGAAGTTAGTTCCTAAGTATGAAAAGGCTCGAAAAATTTCACACCTGGTTTATGAGTTGGAGGATGCCAATACGGGCAAGTCACTCGGTTCTAGGCACGTCAAAGATTTGAAGTTAGGCAGTAGTGTTACTGACATCACTTAGTGATTTTATAATTTATTTCCTTTTTTGCGTCTTGCGCTTTAAGTTATCTTAGTTAAGTATTGCTGTTATCGACGGACGTGTGGCCCGCAGTTCATCCCTCGCTCGCCACACCACCGCCGACGACTCCTCTCTTCATTTCTTCTTAAGTGTAGGTTGTTCTTTGTTTTGGATCTTTCATTCAATTTTTTTTTTCTTCTTAAACTTCGGTTGGTTTTTCTCTTAGTGATGAGCTGGAGGGCCAGCTCGAATTTTACTTACGTAAAATTCTTCTAATTGGGGGAATACTGTTACATAGTAAAAATTGAACCTTTCTTTTAACTTACCTCTTGTGAGAAACCGTATGTTTTTATTGCATTCTGTATTCCGTAATGACAATGGTACAGCACTGCAATTCATGTAATTGTTTTGGCTTAGCATTAAATTGATTCTATTTCATAGATCTTGATTTTGGTTTTGGTTTAGTAAACAAACATTTCGCATAACGTTCCGTCACTGTCAAGTCTGACACAGGCGTTGACAGTTTGGCAGTACTATTTGGACGTCGCTACAGATTACGTAATGTTTCGGTTTTTTGAGCTCACTATTATAGCTCAGCGATTTTATCGTTTCAATTGTTTTTGTTTTAATTATTAATTTACTTTCAATTAATTCAGATAACATATTTTATCCTTTTAAATAATTATCTAACATTTAATTCGATTCATACAATTGTTCATTCTTCTACGTGTCTATGGTCGTTTGGTCCAATGCCGTGACATGACTCGGCATATAAAAAAGGAACTTTCAGCGGATTCCGGTCTTCATTTTCAATTTTGATTCTCGTCGTAACGTTCGCTGAATTTTCTACCTTTCTCCCGCCGAACTGTGCTACCAGCTCCAGAGTTCCGTCTCCGAGACCGTTGTATACTTGCAATTAGTCTCTTCCCTGTAAGTATTTTCGCATTTTGTGCGATTTTCCAATGCACTTCGAAATCGGTGAGGTTATGTAGTGTCGGAAACTAATTTCTCTCGTCCTCGCAGGATATTTGGGAACCAGCAGGAGACAGCGTGGCAGGCGTGGTTCAGCGTTCGTCTCGGCGCTGAATTCCTTCATTCAAACCCCTTTTGAGGTAAAATCTTCATTTTTATTCTTGTTGGAGGGTAGACCTAACGGTCGCGTCCTCTTGTTACAAATTTAGCTTTTTCATTCCAAATTCACTCTATTTATGATTTGCAAAGCATCATTAACGTAGATTCCCCTTTGTAAAGCATTTATTTAATAAAATTTCCCACCTTTGTGAATATTTTTTGTACTGGTTGTGACAAAGTATAAAGTAGGTCTTTTGTCACTTTCCAGGGGTTTTTTTTATTATTATTGGATAATTCCATTCTCTTCACTTCTCTCCGGGTGCCTTCGGGTTCAATCACAGTGGACGACCCCGGCTTGCAAATTTCGCTCCTGGGTCTCCGATCATACTCCGGCCCGAGGCATCTACCCCGGTAACCCGTAAAGGGACCTTTATTATTTCAAACCTTATTTTGGTGCTGCAACGAGCGGTGCCTGGCGCCCCAAATTCATATATTTTTATATACTTTAAAATATTGTAATTGCTCCTTAAAAAACAAAATATTGTATTGTTCGGCCCCGATCTCACACCAGAGCTACCCACATATCCCGTTGCTCTGCCTATAGTTAGTCCGGCTCTCTTGTGTAATATTATCTCTGTAATTTAATTTCTAATTTATTGTAATAACAATTGTAATTTAATTTAATTTAATTAATTTTTGAATAAATATTGTTTTAAAGAGCATACATTTTTTTATTATTTAACAGTGGCGCCCTTACGTTTGGGGACAGTAGCTTTAGGTAGGTTTGTGTCCAGAGCTACAAACTGAGATCGGTCCCGAACACCCCGTGTGGTTCTCGGGTTAGAATAAGGCCACCCCGGCACTTGCTCAGGGAGTCGTAGGAGGCGACTGAGAGCCCACCTGTTCTTAACAGTGTTCGGCCTTAGGTCTGTTTTTCTTTTTTTTAGGCTCTCAAGCCTTATTATAATTTTGTTTTTATTTTCACGCCCTTCAGGCATTGTTTTTTTTTTCACTCTGAATTTTTTTTAATATTAACTGCTGTTGTTTTTTAACATAGTAATCTTGTATCTTGTTGTGAGCCGACTTAGCCGATTTTGATTATTTTTTAATTTTATTTAAACTTATAAACTATTGATTTAAAAATGGAGCATCCTATTAATTTTAATCTTTTAAATAAGGACGAATTAATTTATGAAGTTGAGATTCGTGGGGAAGTGCCAGAGGCCACAGTTGAGGCACTTAAGAAGCAAATTCGTGTTCTGGGAAAAGAAATACCCTCTGACGACATTGATACTACGTCGCGCGCCCCGGACGCGGAATTACAATTTGTCACCACCAGTCTCTCAAATATAGACGTCCTTATGAGTGCTTCATCTTCAAATTTTAAGAAATTTAACCGTGTCAAAGCTTTAGCTTGTCACTTATATCATCGTTTGTCGCGAATTGATGTGAGGCCAGACATAAAGGAACAGCTTTCGACTCTAGAAGAGCGAGTCATTTCCCTCCTCTCTAGGCTCGAAAGAATGACCTTCAGCTTCCATAGTACTTTTAGTTCGGTCGACGAGGTTCCTGCTGCCACCCCTGCCACCGCTCCTGTGAGTTCACCCGTCATGGTTTCGTGCAGTAGTGAGAAGTCCGTTAGAAACTTGAATCATCGTTTTGACGGTCAATCGTGCATTCGCACTTACTTACAGACGCTGGAGGAGCTCGCGCACTCTAGAGAGATTAGCGAAGCGACTTTATTCAGATCGGCTTATGAGCTTTTTACAGATATCGCGTTGGTGTGGTACCGCAGCGTAAGGGATACTGTCTGCGATTGGTCATCGTTAAGGCGTCTTTTGGTCGAGGAATTTTCACCTCCCGATTTTGATAGGCGTCTAATGGACGAGATCCGTAGGCGAACCCAAGGCCCTACCGAACCTGCTTTTATATATATCGCGATAATGGAGAATTATTTTAGTAGGCTGTCTTATTCAGTAAGTGAGTCCGAAAGACTTCACATTATTAGATTCAACATGAGGCCTAATTATATTTCGGCGTTAGCTCTTCAATCTATCGATAATATTTCTCAATTGAAAATGAAATGCAAACTTTTGGAACATAGTCTTGCTTATGCGAGTCACTTCAGGGAACCTCCAGAGCCAAACAAAGATACGCTCGCTCCTGACTTAGCTTATGTTGCGCCTAAGACCCGACTCAAGCTAGAAGAAGTAAAACAGGTTGATACTTACTGCAAACGCTGTCGCATACAGGGTCATACACTCAGCGAGTGCAAGTCTAAAGACATAGTCTGCTTCAGATGCGGCAAAAAAGGAGCGTACGCGAGCAGTTGCCCTGATTGTCGGCCTAAAGCCAGTTCTAATAATTCTAAAATAAAACAAGACTGTGCTTCTAGTTCCAAAGTTGCTTCTGTCCATTTCTTAACTCATGGGGATGAGCGTCCTCATTTAACTTTTTCCATTAACGGTTCCGAATATTCCGGTTTATTGGATTCCGGTTCTGTTATTTCCATTTTAGGTTCTGATGCGAGTTCGCATTTTATCCGAGCAGGACACACGTTACACAGTGACAATAGTGTCAAGAATATTGCCTCTGCTAACGATTCTGTTTCTTCTGTCTCGGGTTTTGTTTCTTTGTTGGTAACCTTAAAGGGAACCACAAAGCTTATCAAATTTCACGTCGTTCCTGACGTTTCCACTCCAATTGTCCTTGGAGTTAATTTTTGGAAGGCTTTCAATTTAGCCCCAAAAATTTTTAATTTTCCTCGTTCTAAAATTTTACCTTCTGACGGATCTTCTGATTCCGAAGTTCGTCATTCAAAACATCTCTCCAAAGTCCAAGCCGTTGTAGAATTTCCAACTCCTGTGACTGTGACCCGTAAAGTAGTCAAAGAGTCCAGTTCGGGTGAAGTGTATAGTACTGTTGCTTCTTCCCTCCCCCCTGCTGATTATGCGTCTGAAGACACATTCGGGCAAGTTGAGCAAGCCTTAGTCACTGCCCGCGGCCGTAGGGCCAAATATCTTAATAAGGGTAGGCGACAGTCAGAATTTAAGCTAGGTGACACTGTGTGGATGAAAAATTACCCGCAGAGTGACTCTTCAAAGTTCTATAAGGCGAAGTTAGTTCCTAAGTATGAAAAGGCTCGAAAAATTTCACACCTGGTTTATGAGTTGGAGGATGCCAATACGGGCAAGTCACTCGGTTCTAGGCACGTCAAAGATTTGAAGTTAGGCAGTAGTGTTACTGACATCACTTAGTGATTTTATAATTTATTTCCTTTTTTGCGTCTTGCGCTTTAAGTTATCTTAGTTAAGTATTGCTGTTATCGACGGACGTGTGGCCCGCAGTTCATCCCTCGCTCGCCACACCACCGCCGACGACTCCTCTCTTCATTTCTTCTTAAGTGTAGGTTGTTCTTTGTTTTGGATCTTTCATTCAATTTTTTTTTTCTTCTTAAACTTCGGTTGGTTTTTCTCTTAGTGATGAGCTGGAGGGCCAGCTCGAATTTTACTTACGTAAAATTCTTCTAATTGGGGGAATACTGTTACATAGTAAAAATTGAACCTTTCTTTTAACTTACCTCTTGTGAGAAACCGTATGTTTTTATTGCATTCTGTATTCCGTAATGACAATGGTACAGCACTGCAATTCATGTAATTGTTTTGGCTTAGCATTAAATTGATTCTATTTCATAGATCTTGATTTTGGTTTTGGTTTAGTAAACAAACATTTCGCATAACGTTCCGTCACTGTCAAGTCTGACACAGGCGTTGACAGTTTGGCAGTACTATTTGGACGTCGCTACAGATTACGTAATGTTTCGGTTTTTTGAGCTCACTATTATAGCTCAGCGATTTTATCGTTTCAATTGTTTTTGTTTTAATTATTAATTTACTTTCAATTAATTCAGATAACATATTTTATCCTTTTAAATAATTATCTAACATTTAATTCGATTCATACAATTGTTCATTCTTCTACGTGTCTATGGTCGTTTGGTCCAATGCCGTGACATGACTCGGCATATAAAAAAGGAACTTTCAGCGGATTCCGGTCTTCATTTTCAATTTTGATTCTCGTCGTAACGTTCGCTGAATTTTCTACCTTTCTCCCGCCGAACTGTGCTACCAGCTCCAGAGTTCCGTCTCCGAGACCGTTGTATACTTGCAATTAGTCTCTTCCCTGTAAGTATTTTCGCATTTTGTGCGATTTTCCAATGCACTTCGAAATCGGTGAGGTTATGTAGTGTCGGAAACTAATTTCTCTCGTCCTCGCAGGATATTTGGGAACCAGCAGGAGACAGCGTGGCAGGCGTGGTTCAGCGTTCGTCTCGGCGCTGAATTCCTTCATTCAAACCCCTTTTGAGGTAAAATCTTCATTTTTATTCTTGTTGGAGGGTAGACCTAACGGTCGCGTCCTCTTGTTACAAATTTAGCTTTTTCATTCCAAATTCACTCTATTTATGATTTGCAAAGCATCATTAACGTAGATTCCCCTTTGTAAAGCATTTATTTAATAAAATTTCCCACCTTTGTGAATATTTTTTGTACTGGTTGTGACAAAGTATAAAGTAGGTCTTTTGTCACTTTCCAGGGGTTTTTTTTATTATTATTGGATAATTCCATTCTCTTCACTTCTCTCCGGGTGCCTTCGGGTTCAATCACAGTGGACGACCCCGGCTTGCAAATTTCGCTCCTGGGTCTCCGATCATACTCCGGCCCGAGGCATCTACCCCGGTAACCCGTAAAGGGACCTTTATTATTTCAAACCTTATTTTGGTGCTGCAACGAGCGGTGCCTGGCGCCCCAAATTCATATATTTTTATATACTTTAAAATATTGTAATTGCTCCTTAAAAAACAAAATATTGTATTGTTCGGCCCCGATCTCACACCAGAGCTACCCACATATCCCGTTGCTCTGCCTATAGTTAGTCCGGCTCTCTTGTGTAATATTATCTCTGTAATTTAATTTCTAATTTATTGTAATAACAATTGTAATTTAATTTAATTAATTTTTGAATAAATATTGTTTTAAAGAGCATACATTTTTTTATTATTTAACAGTGGCGCCCTTACGTTTGGGGACAGTAGCTTTAGGTAGGTTTGTGTCCAGAGCTACAAACTGAGATCGGTCCCGAACACCCCGTGTGGTTCTCGGGTTAGAATAAGGCCACCCCGGCACTTGCTCAGGGAGTCGTAGGAGGCGACTGAGAGCCCACCTGTTCTTAACAGTGTTCGGCCTTAGGTCTGTTTTTCTTTTTTTTAGGCTCTCAAGCCTTATTATAATTTTGTTTTTATTTTCACGCCCTTCAGGCATTGTTTTTTTTTTCACTCTGAATTTTTTTTAATATTAACTGCTGTTGTTTTTTAACATAGTAATCTTGTATCTTGTTGTGAGCCGACTTAGCCGATTTTGATTATTTTTTAATTTTATTTAAACTTATAAACTATTGATTTAAAAATGGAGCATCCTATTAATTTTAATCTTTTAAATAAGGACGAATTAATTTATGAAGTTGAGATTCGTGGGGAAGTGCCAGAGGCCACAGTTGAGGCACTTAAGAAGCAAATTCGTGTTCTGGGAAAAGAAATACCCTCTGACGACATTGATACTACGTCGCGCGCCCCGGACGCGGAATTACAATTTGTCACCACCAGTCTCTCAAATATAGACGTCCTTATGAGTGCTTCATCTTCAAATTTTAAGAAATTTAACCGTGTCAAAGCTTTAGCTTGTCACTTATATCATCGTTTGTCGCGAATTGATGTGAGGCCAGACATAAAGGAACAGCTTTCGACTCTAGAAGAGCGAGTCATTTCCCTCCTCTCTAGGCTCGAAAGAATGACCTTCAGCTTCCATAGTACTTTTAGTTCGGTCGACGAGGTTCCTGCTGCCACCCCTGCCACCGCTCCTGTGAGTTCACCCGTCATGGTTTCGTGCAGTAGTGAGAAGTCCGTTAGAAACTTGAATCATCGTTTTGACGGTCAATCGTGCATTCGCACTTACTTACAGACGCTGGAGGAGCTCGCGCACTCTAGAGAGATTAGCGAAGCGACTTTATTCAGATCGGCTTATGAGCTTTTTACAGATATCGCGTTGGTGTGGTACCGCAGCGTAAGGGATACTGTCTGCGATTGGTCATCGTTAAGGCGTCTTTAAAATATTGTAATTGCTCCTTAAAAAACAAAATATTGTATTGTTCGGCCCCGATCTCACACCAGAGCTACCCACATATCCCGTTGCTCTGCCTATAGTTAGTCCGGCTCTCTTGTGTAATATTATCTTTGTAATTAATTCTAATTTATTGTAATTACCATTGTAATTTAATTTAATTTAATTAATTTTTAAATAAATATTGTTAAAAATTGCAATAAATTTTATTATTTAACACTACTGTCGAAGTCCAACGTTTGAAAAAGGCCACCTTACAAGATATGTAACAGTATATATTATGAAACAGTAACTTGTCCGTTTTAAGATAGGTACATAGGTCTCTATTGAGTGAGTGGTACTTACTCCCTTTGGTATATTATAGCCACAGATGACTGTGTCTTTGGTTAGTTGTCTACCATTTCCAATCACCACAGGATACATTCTGAAACCAAGAAAAAAAATGGTTAATCTAATGCCTACAAGCCTCACGGATGCACAGCACGCTGGCGGTCCCGTAAACAAAAGAATGACAAAATTATGTTGATAATCACATCCTTAAAAGGAAAAGCTGGCATATAAGTTATACAATATAAGTTAAGTATGTATTTAACGTAAGAACATAAGGTATTACCTCAAAACTTCTTTGACACAGGCCTTTAAGTAAGGCATCTGATTAATGTCCCCAGGCTTCATTGGTCTGCCCTGTAGGACCCTGGTTATTTCTTCGTGGAGTCGCTCTTGCACTGATGGTCTGAGTGCCAGCTGGTATAGTGTTGAAGCCACAGCGTTTGAAGTCTGAAAGCAGAACAGTGCTTGTGAACATAGATATTCATTTAGACCTTGAAAATGAAGACCTGCGTATAAATAATAGAATAGAATAGAATAGAATATGTTTATTTGCTCAAAACATGGTAAATTTGATAACAGAATTTCATCATAGACATCATGTTTTGCCACAGGCGGCATGCAAAGTTGAAGTTTTTAGGTTGAAGTTAAACAATTAATTAAGTTCAGTAACACTATACACATTTTTGCTGTTTTAACATTTCAAGTAACATTAATTCATGACACTATTATTTAGGTATAATACATTTCTATTTATAATAATATACATAATCAATATAATTCATGTCACAATAATAATTATTAATATAAATTAATCATGTCAAGAATTCAGTCAGATTATAAAAACATTCTTGTAGGACATATTTACGTAATTTTGTCACAAACATGTTATATGGAAGCTGTCTTATGTCATATGGTATTTTATTGTAGATTTTTACTGACATGGCATGGCAGTTTTTTTTAAAAAATGCACTCTTGCTAAGAGGAACTTGCAATTTGTAAATATCTCTCTGGCGTAATCTTAAACCCGGTTGAATATACTTTTCAAATAGCTCAGGATTTTTCCTTACAAATATTCCAGTCTCTAAGATGTAAAGACCGACTAATGTTATCAGATTTAGCTGTTTGAATAGAGGTCGACAAGATTCCAGAGAAATCTAAATGAAGGAAGAAAATTGGCCGAAGGGTGTTGAGTATCGTCTGTTTTGTAAACGGCTATCTGACACCAAGTTGCGCAACACTATGCCGTCAAAATAGTTATTATTTGAAACCTATGTTTAATTTTATTTTATAATAAGTAATTGACATTTTACTTCAAAACCAGCAATAAGTGTGTTATCTGACGCACATTTCTTTATTTTTTAATTATTTATATTAGTCTATGGTATTTATACTATGGACCAAAGCTTAATTTCATATTATCGTTACTTGGGTGAGACGTCTCCGACATGACCGATGAGAGATCAGGCGCAGGAACAACAGCTTAACATGCTTTCCGAGGCACGGGGGTCACCACCAACTTGCTGACTCCGAGCTGTTTCCGAGTATTTTCAAGGCAGAAAAACCGAGAAACACTTTTTGACCCGACCCGGGGGTAGCAACCAGCAGCAGCAAGCTAACCGTTACACCCCGAGCCATCAAAAAACACCTGTTATTACCGTGTCAATCCCCACAAGGAACATGTCTAGAGCAGCGACAGCAGCTACCCTGGGCCCAGCAGCGGCTACCAAGTCCTGCAGCAGTGACTTGTTGGTGGCTGTCTTCAACTCCTCCAGCGCTCTCTCTACATGTCTCAGAGTCACACTGCAAGAAAATACATGTATGTTTCGGAAATACATATATGTTTAGAAAAACATGATAACATCATTCGTTATCATTATCGGTCTGCCTCTACCTTTCTTGTTTTAACTCCTTACGACACCATGATTTGAATTATGTAACAATTGTGTAGGTACATTTATTACCAGTAGATAAAAGCATGTTATTTATCGTACTCTTGTTAAAATAAAATATTTATCTGGTGACATCTTTATTTTATTATAACATTTTAACTTCTTCAAATCATTGCACAGCGATCAAAATCAAAATCTAGAGCAATCATCTGAATTATTTAATTGAAGTTTTGGCCGCATCCCCTCAAAAAACCTACTAAGTCCTATAATAATTTTACCTCGAAAAAGGGTCCAAGCGTCAATAATAATCTGATCTCTGACTTAGAAACAACTGCCGTTATTGAGTTCGAATTGAGCCTTATTAAAGACTGATTTATTATAGACCCTTGGGACCCTTGGTGACAATGTACAATTTCGGGAGTGTTGAAATTACCATAACGCCACCAAGCAGACTAAAGAACATAAGTCACACAAAACCTTTATTTGGTGTCATGAAATTATATCGTTTACTTAGATGGCCACGTGTGAGTATTATGATAATTCGCAATACAAAAAACTAATACAAAAAAAGTTTTTTGACTTATGTTTTTTAGTCAACTAAAGAAGCTCTCGCCTAAAGGCAACCGCTAAATTTCTGTTCAAAAATACCTGAGGATGGTATCCAACGCAGCGACGTATCTCTTGAACATGGCAGTGGGATATATTCTCCACCACGGCGCTCGCAGTTCCAACTCTCCAACGCAGAGGAAGAATGTGTTAACTGCGTCGATGAGATTCTGGCTCTCAGACCCGGATTGAGCCTCGAAGCAGCCTAACCTTGTGTCTAGGGCTATTAGACTTAGAGCTGGAATTAGGTAAATGTGCAATTAGTTATTTTGATATAGATTTGAAGTAATCACAGAAGGTAAACTGATGATGATAAATGAAAGAAATACTATGCTTTATTTTATTATGTACTAGTTTTCAGTTTTCAAAATACAATGTTTCAGGTTGTGAGTTCCTAATGGGACCTTAGGTTCATGATTATAAATTAACATGACATTGTGTACATACAAGTTAAAAATGAGTAAGAATATTTTAAACGAATGTGTTCTTTATTAAAATTACTCTTTGGGTATAGTGCTCACGTTTGCAGCACGCTCACTTTGTCTATTGTAAAATAGGGACTATTAATAAGTCTATAAATACATAGTCTAAGTAAATACTTACACTCTAGAGACCATTTGTGAATTTCATTTAAGAAATCGTCAGGAGTCTCCAACTCTTTATTTCTTATTTTTCGTATTCTGAAATAAAGATTAACAATTATTAAACAAACGATTTTAATCAAGACCTGCCATTCCATACATATTACTATCTTTGGGAAGGAATAACGAAAAATACGAATGCATTGATTCAATTGATTATGTACTTTGGACAAAGCATATGAGGTATATAGCAAATGGCCATATTGTGTTTGTAATTTAGACATCTCTAGATTTAGTCTGATTATCCTGTGTAAGTAGTACATCATCATTTGATAATAGCCATGAGGGTGTTTCAGATCAAGAATCTGTGATCCTCTTCTAGGCTACATTTTTTTTTATTTTTCCAAGATTTTGAGAGCAATTCAATTTTTTTAATTACTTGTCTATAAAAGCGTCCGCCACCTCTGCCACTGGTTCCGAATACTGGGCTGCCGCACTAGTGCTGAGCGCCACTCGAGACACCTTCGTCCTGAATGCTGACCAAGAGTCACCATGACTGAAATAGTAACATCAGTTCCATTATTGACAACGCATTATACCACACTTCACATTTTTTTAACCTGGACCTCCGTAATTCAAACTAATTAGAAACTTTAAAGGAAGTTCAAAGCAATATTCTGACGTGTTTACTTCTGTGACCAAAGCACAAATTTTACGTACATATAGGTAGTACAGGCATGTACATAAGATATCAGGGGCGCCAGCACATAAGGTTATAAATTTTTTGTTAACACTGACCCTTATTCCAACTGCATAAAAACCGAAATTGCACCTTGACAGTTGACATGCTGTTGTCCGTACCATGATCATTGCCTACTAGTTTTCTTTGTGATAATGCTAATTATGCATAACATTGATGAAGCTTAGCTAAAAAGTTATGTGAAAGCATACTAAGTTTAACTTACACAGCTATAACGCCTGCACAGTTCTCTTCGGCACCGAAGAAATCCTTCCGCAGCACGTGTTTGTAGTAATTCAGAGAAGGCATCGATGGTCTGGAAATGAAACAGATGTTTTAAATATCAGAGGCATTGAATTTTCATTCAAATCACCGGTCGTCGATTTACTAATTCTTTTATTTTGGTTTACGTAAAAATTCCGGATTTTCAAGACGCAACCTTTTGAAGTTTCCTTCCTATAGACTGTAGTCCGTTGGTGTCCATAGGTAATACTAATCATATTCCAACTTCAGAGATATTAATTTAATTTAATTTAATTTAATTTAATCATTTATTTCAGGCAACTTAGGCCAATACAATAAATACCTTAAAGACTAACACACATACAATAACAACATTAAAAATATTAAAATAAATGACACTATTTTGCCGGCGTAGTGTTGCGCAACTTGGTGTCCGGTAACCGTCCACGAAATCGGCGATACAAAACACCCTTCGGCCAAAACTCTGTTTTCATGAAGGTCGACAGCTGTTCGATCGAAACCCTCACCACAAACGAATTGAAATTCGTATTGTGACGAGACTCCAACCGTTCGACCCGCAGTGAGTATAGATAGTGCCATCCACGAAGGCGCGCGCCATCTTTCGTTCTAATCGTTTTAAGTACACGTGTGCAAGTTTTTGGCAATATTTGATGATGCTTTAATGAATTTAATTATTACATATTTATTTTATGATATAAAAATATTTGCCATACACCCCACACCCCGCGCTATCCTTATTCAAAAATGAACGCCGCGCGCCTTCGTGGATGGCACTACCTATATCTGGTCTTTATTCGTATGTACTCTACAATCTCCTCGACCTTTGTAGAATAGTGGAGCCGGGACACGTAGAGCAGCGTCACTGGTATCGCAGGCCTAAGTAGGTGGTTCGATCCGGATATCCTTAGTCACTGTGCTTTAGAGCGGAATGAGTACTACGTACGTAAGAGTAGGATGGAAACACGCGTAAATACTTAACTCATATTATTTACTGAGACAATTTGACTGATTTTTGGAGTGTTATAGCTAATTAACTATGGAGGTTTGATGTGGTAAGGATTTTACCTGTGAGGAGTAGCATCCTCTCCTCTGAAGACCCTCTCGACCTCAGAAGCGTCGAAGACAAACAGCATGTCAGGCCGGCCCAGCAGTCCAGTAATCTTGACGCACTTGCCATACTGCTCGCGGAGGGACAGGCAGACTTTGTCGACGTGTTCCACGGAGTAGGTCCCTGGAATTTAGCATAGGTAACTTTTAAGCACATAAAGAAATATAAATACGTTTTAATTTGCTTATGCTATCTACTAGCAGAAAATCATGAGTACCGCCGACATCAATGACACACATTACAGCATATGCAGCTTAGGCCACAGCAGAGCAACCACAGCACACAGCAGCGAAAGTGGCCTCTTTTATTCTCTGTCAAAACTGAACCTACAACCTAGATTTAGGGTATACAGAAACCTATTTCCGAGGGATGAAAAGTTAACCAAACTTACAACAACTTTGGGAGGTGAGGTACACAGTAAATTTCTCGCCAATACGTCGTGCACTGAGGACGTATTGCGATCTTACTGTAATCCGTTCAAGTTCAGCCAGTTCTTTGAGTCACAAATTGGCATTGCGTTGCAACTTAGGAAAAAATTAAAGTATACATTTAAACTCGTGTAGTGCTGACCCACTCTAATCTGCTTAGAGGATTTTACGAAACCGCAATACGAATTTGCTAATCCTTGCAAAAGCAGAGCAGCTTAACTGTCATCGCAATACGCACCCTGTATCTGTTTTACATACACGGCTTCATAGCCCTACGGCGATCCCACTATTATGGAGATAATGAAACCCAACCAGTCCGTGCGAAATCGACACAAAGAAAGCCAGTTGATAGACGTTCTTGCCTTGACAGAAAGCCATCTACCATCACACTCTGCCACTTTCCTTGATCACGACCATGATCTTTCCTTTGGAAAGTAACTGCTGGTTGGGATCCAACAAATATGAAGGAAGTACAAGCACCTCCCTCTTGCGTATTTGAATTAAAGTATACAGATATTATTCAGTACTTACATTAGTTCATAAGTTATAAAATATGAATTCTTGTGTTTCGCAATTTTTGTTCTGTTGCATTATACCTTGTGGAGCGATGTCTTTTGTAGAACCTTTTTTTCTGTTTAAATTGTTTTTTTGATTCTTTCGGGTGTGTTAAAATGAATGTATGTTAGCTAGAAGGAGAATCACCTATTACAGAACGAAGGTAAACAGTTGTTTACGTTGTGCATTTGTTAGTGCGTTTACTCCTTATTTTCTCTAAAATACTCATCAATTTTTATCGCAAGTAGATTCACCGAGCTTTGCAACGATCTAATCAATTGATTAATAGTGTATAATGGAACATTCTCCCAACTGCTCTCAAAAGAAAGGTCGGTCAAATGGATCTTGGTATCTTTCTCATTGAAGCCTCTTTGTTTCCTTATTCCAGTGGCAAAGAGATCAAAATTGTATGAGTCTATTGGTCCACCCATATTCTCAAAAATGAAAGTTCGAATTCTTTTTTGTGTTTCTGTTACATCAGATTAAATGAGTATTTCGCAATATAATGAACAGAGATTGATGTTCCAAAAGATGGTACGAGCGTAACCCATGTACTCGTATGTAGTAGAGGCAAAAAGTTTGCTATCGCTCTACGTACTTGCGAATGAAACCTAAGGTAATATAAGAAAACCGCACCCACAGCCAGCTTTCTCACGTCATTACAGCGTTATACTTAACACTATACTACAGTATACACGCTATTACTCGAGCCATTTCCTGCAAAAGGGAAATCTCAGGTAATGCCGCTGACAGAAACACAAAATAAAAAGAAAGAGTGACACTGCGCTAGTGACGCCTCGGTTACAAGCATTATTATATTATTAGTCCCCCTAGCCGATTTAATTTTTTCTATTCTTTCTCTTCTTCTCTTTTTTTCTACTTTTCCACATAATATTAAATAATAGACATAACTGCTCCAAGCAAGACCTAGTTTTCGGTCAGCATACATACTAAACCACCTCGTGGTTCAGTGCGCGCACGCACGAGTTTCCTGCTGACGCAACACGACGGTCGGTGCACGCTAGCGGTGACTGTGATGGCGGAAAATTGTCGGACATTTCCTTTTTTTATCAAAAACTAGCGGTCCCAGCGAACTTCGTTTCGCCCTCAGCCCCATCCCGCCCCGGCCCCGTTTTACGGGTTTTTTTTTACTATAAACCTCACGGAGCCCGAGACCTTTCCAACGAATGCAAAACCGTGGAAATCGGTTCGTGCGTTCTGGAGTTATAGCGTCAGGATCAAGAAGGAAAACGACTTATTTTTATATAGTAGATTTATAATTAACCTATGTGCCTTAAAGCATTTATAATTAACCTATGTGTGCACTAGAGTTATCTATTGTCTAAACACGGTCAAAAAGTAGGTGCTTTTGGATGAATGTATGACAGCCACGTAGTTTAAATGTTGGTTGAGTTGAACAAAATTTTGTGTCCGTTTATCATTGCCAGTTTTCATAATAATAGGTGTGCACTATAGCTCTTAGATTTTAAGTTTATCATATTTTCCTGAATCAATAGTTTATTTTTGTTTTTATAGTGTTTTGTCACCATACAAACTTAATAATATAAATTGCACTTGTAAAAAGACAACTGTGAACCTGTGACAGACGAGGAATTGAACCCCGTGTCTTACGCAATCCGGGCGTATGCCTATACCACTCGGCCACCGTCACATTAACAGGCCTGTTGAATTTTGCAAGCGCTTCTTAACGCGTAGGCTGCGTGACATCATCAATGTTGCGAGATTGCTCTCACAATATCTGAAAGAAAATATTTTTACAAATATTTTAACAATCAGTTAAGATGATGAAAGCCAATTTATAGTTTATTTTTGTTTTTATAGTGTTTTGTCACCATACAAACTTAAAATATTTTGTTAAAATATTTGTAAAAATATTTTCCTTCAGATATTGTGAGAGCAATCTCACAACATTGATGATGTCACGCAGCCTACGCGTTAAGAAGCGCTTGCAAAATTCAACAGGCCTGTTAATGTGACGGTGGCCGAGTGGTATAGGCATACGCCCGGATTGCGTAAGACACGGGGTTCAATTCCTCGTCTGTCACAGGTTCACAGTTGTCTTTTTACAAGTGCAATTTATATTCCTGAATCAAGTCAAATGAAGCGATACGTTACTAGATCATATTTAGAGCTTATAAAGTAGTATTACCGAACTGATTTAATTTGATTACTGTAATGATTCTGACTGTGTATTTCTTCTGACATTATACATATTTAATATTGGTGACATATGGTATTTGCAATTCTGATGTATCTTATTTGTTTTCTATATTGTAATGTTTGTTTGACCATTTTTACTGTGTGTGTGACTAGCATACTGACGCTTTGGGCAACTGTAAGTCAGTATGTTTACAGTTAAATAAATTAAATTAAATTAATTAAAAGATATGTTATTATCTTTTTCATACAAAATGCAATCGAACTTAAGAAATAAAATAACTTTTACTCGGTCTTTGGTAGAATCAGCTGACTGACAGCTATTTTAAAGGTTATCGAACATCATAGAATATTACTAATTATTGTTCACCGTACATTTATTTCAAGATAATCATTCCGAAAAAGCATAAGATTTACACGATATTTTAATAGATCATTTACAAGGTGTTGGCATTTCCCCTATACAAACTAAACCGTGTCCTTTTCTTTACGTCTACATCTTTTTTGATGTGGTTGCTCTGTGGTTGAATTAATTTCAATAGCATTATAAAGATACGACTGCGTCTCATGACGCTATTGTCACCCTACACACGTCTATAAACTTGCATGTATTAGGAAATCCATCAAATGAATTTCCTACAGCATACTCGTATTTCCTTTCAACGTTAGTTTTACCAATTAAATACCAATATCTTTGACAATAGGTGATTGAAGATTTCAACAAAAATTATAGTTTTCTTTCTTTTAGTAAGAAATACGGTACTGCTTTAAATTACATTCTAGGTTTATTGTTAAATAATAAACCGATTATTTGTTTTCAACGTATGTACTTCAGCATTTTGAAATTAGCTGAATCTGAAGATTTTAATAATTAATTTATTAGGCAATAAATTATACGGACATCTGTTGCAAGCTTACAAAACGATAGAAAATCAGAAATCCCTTATCAGTCAGTTTTGTCATTATTTTGTAACAAATGGAGATTTATAGGTAAACCGCTTCATTGAGACTTCGCCTGCGGGGTACAGGGGTGCGGGCGGAAAGACGAGAGCGGGGAATGTAAGGGGTGCGGGAGTCGGTGATACACAAGAGACGAAATTTGCCGTGACAGTTCTTAAGATATGTGACGTCAGTGGTCACAATAGTGGTCGTCAGTGTCGACACTTTATAAACATTACATAACATATTGGAAAAAAATATTCGATTCAATACAATTACACCAATAAGAGTGAACAAATTCTAAATTTTACTATCCAAAATCGTGGATTTTGATCAATAAATAAAATGTAATTTTAAAATAAGATAGATTATTTGGCAAAATTAAAAACTTCAAATAACATTCCCTGGTAACTTTTGCGACTGTTTTGTTTGAGTGTATTATCGAGTTCATATTCATATCTAGTTTATATTCCACTGAGTTTAGATCTATATTTTATTATATAATATTCGTATATATTTAGAGCATTTATTTAAACACTGTTATTTAACAGTGTTCAAACGGTGGACTTAATGCTAGAATGATGTAAAATAGAATTTAAAAAAAAACACGACAAAAATACAATAATATAGATTTAGTGTCCGAATATACTGCGACTCATCTTCAGACTTCAGTCAGACAGTATTCTCTTGTGTACTTCTGTCAAAGCGTCCGCAACTGTCAACAGATGCTATCGCTACCTGTGTAGCGAGCGTACTGAATTTTGAAAAGAATGTGCCTGCCGCCCGCACCTCTCACAAGCCCCGCTCTCGCCTCCCCCCGCGCCCCTGTACCCCGCAGGCGAGGTCTCAATTTCGCGGTTTACCTATAACAATTATAATCATGATTATTATGATGATAATTCACTGTTCTCATTATCTGTTTTGTGAATTAGAAGCATCTTTTATACTTCAATTCCATTGCATAATTATCAAGTGTTTAGCTACCAGGGTGCGTAATGCGATGTCACTTTGACAGTTCAACATATGTCGCTTTAACAGCTTTTGAACGGATTAGTAAATTCGTATTGTGATTTCGTACAATCCTATCAGCAGATTAGCGTGGGACAGCACTACACGAGTGAAGGAAACACAAATATTTTTTTTTTCTAAATTTGCATCGCCAATTTGGTGATTCAACTAGTTGAGGGGGAATCGAACTGCCTCGAACTTGATCGTAATACGCCCACAGAACTTAAGAAAATGGCATTTATAATTGCATTTGCAATTAAGCTCTTACTATTTCCTAAATCAATATATATATAACCTATATATATATATATATAACCTTGGTAGTACACTCATTTGCAACATCATTTCGACTGCATAGTGCTGAAAAGATTTGGCAGTAGAGTAAGCTGACATTTCAAGGTTGATAAATTTGCAATTCTGGTTAAGAAAAATCGTGATGTATTCTTAATGCCCAATTAAGGAATATATCTAACGTATAATCTGCCTCATGTCCTCGAACTAGATGACTTTCGTAAGCAAGAGGCGGCATCCATCAGATTTGTATGCGCTCTTTGTACAGAGATAGGCTCTTCAGATAAACCCATTGTCAGATAAACCCAACCACACAGCTTCTGTTCATGGTATTAATTAATTTAATTAACAATGTATTAGAAGCCTTGCATTTTGCTAATGCGCCTGGATTTACAACTTTTTGGGGCATTTTAAAGATTTCAAATTTAAGTATTTTTTCTTTATTTACTTAAAAAGTTTTTTGGAAATAATAATAAGGTGCGTTACGATATTGCAATGTGATTGCTACAAAAAAGCATGGAAGGAGCTTAAAGTAAGTAATTATATTGCGTTTGATTACTAACCTATATTTATATGAATGCTATTTGTGATTTATTAAAATAATTATGAGAGTAAACCTTATTTTAGGTCAGCAGTTCAATCAAAGAAGATTTTTTTTCTGTCAGTTTACTGGTGAAAACTAATTTTTCTTCTGTGCTTTCTTTTTTGTTTTTTTTTGGTTGGATATTAATCACAAATAAAGAAAATTACTTTCTCCCAAAAGGTACCGAGTGAGATGTAAAATGTGACCTAAAAACCGAACCAAATTAGGCAACAGATGCGTGGTGCGCGTACATTATCATAACATACAAAATATACATCCATGAGTCAAAAATTCATGAATATTATTTATGAGTTTCTTTTAGTCAGTGTCACAGATGTATTGTATAGTGCTTGTACAATGGCACAAAAATGCCATGTCAGTGTGTAGGTATGAGGCACGCCTTCGAATTTTATATTGCCAGTAAAATCTGGTTCAGATCAAGATAGAGCACTAAACTACTACATTATTTTTTGTAAAATGGCTAATTAATGGTCATGAGGCCTACATATTTTCTCAAAGTATTGGTAATAGTTACGAAGGTAAACTCATCGAATTAATTCAAAAGAGCATACACTTCATGCATTTATGTATGTACTTAACTTGCTTATTAATTGACCGAATGCTATAAATTATAAAGTTATTATTGATTGCTTATTCGACGTATAAACTTAACGCATCTAACTACCATCATAAAACTGCTATTTACAAACAGATACAATGTATAATTTAAAGGTTTTGACTGTCACGGTTAAGCAATGAACGTCTTTATGATGTTTCAACATGTCGCGGGTTCAGGGGCCCTATTTTTGAATCACCCGCTTGGATATAACGTGTGATTTTCGGTCAAGAACGAATAAAAAATCAACAAAACCACGCGAAATATAGACGTGAGTATTCAAAAAATTGAGCAATGATTTATCAAATCTTTTTGTGTAGATTACAACTGGTTTTCATTCCAAAATTCAACTTTAATCATTGAATATCACACGCCATCTTGACGCGAGTGATTCAAAAATAGAGCTCCAGTTTCGACAAAGGTTTTAAGTATGGTGGTCACGAGCTATACCGAAATGGTGTAAAGGTCTCATTAAAGATGTCGTTGTCATGTGTGCTAGAGCTCAACTAATTTATGATGTCAAGTTAAACAGTTACGATAAACTGGTTTCATTGTAAATGTAGATTCAACACTATTGTTAATTACTAGCAGCCCTTCGCTTCTGCGTCTCTGCGTTTTTGTCGCGGCGTGATGTTTTAATGCCTAAGCCTTTCTCGATGAATAAGGTTTCCAACAAAAAACCTTTTTTTTCTAAATCGGTCCAGTAGTTCCTAAGATTAGCGCATTCAAACAAACAAACTCTTAAGATTTATAATATTAGTATAGATTACGTCAAAAAGAGCAGAATTGCTAGTTTAATAAAAATTTGGTATATGAAATCTTAAGCCTAACTAAAACTATTTTTTACGTTATTCTTAATAATTCAGATGTATTACCACAATCTCACTTTATTCTTAGTAACTTCCATAGTACAGAAAAGGAAACGATTAAAATTGCAAACCGAAAAGTCTATGATTAACTCAATGTTAATTATTAGCTGCAAGCAAAGATTAACTCGTCATTTTATCAAACTATGTACAGAATTACTTGAATTATGTAGTTAGTTATATCTAACGAATACATCAAAGATCGAAAAGATGATGAGAGATGTTACTCATTAAAAACTTTATTCTACCTGAAAGATATCTTTGGTTTCATATTGTAGTTATTAACCCTTGTTAATAACTACCACTAAAAACCCTTGTTTTGATTGACTGATGAAACTTTTTAATACGAGAAATATGAAAAAAATACTTAAATCCATAGTCACCGAATTGTATGATTTTTAACATCTGTTTTTTAAAGCTAATTGTACCTAAAATTCTAAGATATTAAAGGTTTTTAAAGTAAATAACTTAACGATACCTTTAGTTCAGAAACAGTTACCACCAGTCATTTTGGTATCCGTACCTTGCAACTTTAATTGGCTTCAATTACTTGAATTGCGTTAAAAATTGTAAGCCTCCCGATTTCAGACTTTATTACTGCGACACAAGAATACTTTTTAGTCCGGACTATAGGCATAAAAGATTAAAATCCTGTTCACAAGAATGAAGTCTTGGCACAGGTGGCCAATTCAAGTTTTCAGGGTGGTAACGAAAAGGTCCACTATAACACATGAAACAATCTTGATCAAAATGAGCATTTAAATTCAATATATTCTATAATCATAAAACCTTCACACGCACGAAATACGCATTCGGCTTGTTTCGTTATAAAATAAATGTTTCACAATATCGATCATTAGTGTTGCATCTTTGTCGGTGTGTGGCCTTCATCTAACGAATAATTAAATCAATAATTTTAAGAAAAATCAAACTGGAGACGACAGGAGAATAGGCAGGTCACTTTAAAATCCAATTCGCATAAATTAAACCTATGGTTACACTGGTCGAGTGGTTAAAGCGTTCGCCTGATAGCGAAAGAAGGGATTCGATTACCCACTTCAGAAAATTACATTTTTTTAATTGAAATTTTAATAATCAACCTGCGACACGTCAATATCGTTTATCACAATATATGAGTGTAAATCATAGCCTATACGCTATATTATTGTAAGACTCATCAAAACCCATTCAGTAATTTTAGCATGGAGTATAATTCAGAAGTACTAAACAACCTTTCCACAAACTTGCCATTTATGATATTAGTAGAATTTCAATCTACTCACCAATATAAGGAGCGAAGCGCCATGTATTCCCCAGTAGCGGGAGTGGCTTGGGGCCTGGCACCTCGTCCCAGGACTTCACAGCAGGAGCGATGGTCTCGAAGACGGTGGTGTCCAGCGCTGCGTGAGTGGACCGCAGCCGCTGCCCTTGGACTGGGCAGGTCCGGGGCTTGGCTGAATCTGTGCAATATGGAAACGGTTATGAAAATAGAATTAATGGGGAAAAAAATACGGATTCTGTGTGAATTATGTATGACGTGATTCGAGCTTAGCTGCAGCTGCAGTATCTTAATCAATGCATTTACCTAGATATTAATCATTCTAATCTAATTTCTGCGTAAATTTTGATTTTACGAGATTATTGATGAATTGAAGTTACGATTTACGGTAAACGTTGATCTGAAAACCTTTGGAGGTAAAGTTAGCCAGTAAGCATCCCACTGCTGGGCAAAGGTAAAATGCTGGGTAAAGGTACCTCAAATGTGAGGTAGTATGAGCCATACACACCACTACGCGGGCTCAGTGCGGATTGGCGGAGGGGTGTTTGCAAGGCAAGCGACATACCTTGCTGTCAGATTTTTATTTACTTTTACTAATATCAACCGATATTAGCCGGGATCGTGCCTTTCGAAGCACGGAGATGCTCGTGAAATACGTCACTTATATTGTCGGAATGGTCACCCATCCAAACAACGACCGCGCCGAAAGTAACTTAACTTCGGTAAACTACCAAAGCGCTGCTACCACTGCACTTCGAGGTACTTACTGAATTCAATTCCATTTTCGGTAGCCTGGTTAGCCTGTGCTGTAGTGCTAAGATGCCTTGCTGTAGCGTTTTTTACAGGCCATTTCAGCTTCCCGAGTCGATGCCTCATTTTTCAGGACACTGCCAAATACAGTAAGCAATGAAAATGTATAAGACAAGTAAGATGCTTGGACACTTTAGCTTGATAAGGATCATCTGAGAAAACTCCACCGACAAGAGCATAGCTCATAAATGAAGAAGAAGAATAAAAAGAAGAAGACAAGTTAATGTGAAGAGCTTGAGGTAGGTAAATTTTTCCTGTTTTAGATTGTAACAAGTGTAACAATATTATTTGATTAATTCAGGCGTTACAACAATTTTTAATCTAACTTACTCTTACAATGGTCTCGACAATGCCCTTGCTACATCGGAAATCTTTAATATTGTAATATTCATATTAAATAATCTTAATATGCTTATAAATTTTTCAGGCTGACTACATAAACCGGTCTCATAAAACCAATGAAATAAACATTGACTTTCTTTAACCTTGGCAAGCATCAACATTTACATATAGGCATATGTTTCTTAATAAAGATTTTTCTTAAAAACACAAAAGGTCTCTATGGATTAAGCTGTCTCCAGTGTCAGTCTAACACGATTTTTTGAGCAGCCTGTATAATAAGAATCATCATCATGAGGTGCCATCTTCAAATTGAAGTTTGGAGGTGATAATATTGAATATTGTATAATAAGAATGTTAATGAAAAACTAAAATAGGACATAAAATAAAAAATTGGAGCATAATAATATTGAGGTTACTCCTGATTAATGCAATGTTATATTATTAAGATTGTATAGTGACAAAAGACTATAAAAACAAAAATAAATTTTGATTTATATTATCAAAAATCTTACTAAGATGTATTCAGAAGTTTTATTATGATGTATACTTCTTTCTCGTCAGGGTCTTATAATTTTTCAGAGTCATTGATAAATTACATCACATAGTAACTAGCCCGCATTTATAAATTGGCAACACATTTCAAGACAGCGTTTAGTAAGAATTAAAAGCCGATTAAGGTTACAAAAATCCAAACGTAAAAAAAATCGTGAACCCGGTTTGCGCCTGCACCGGGATATGAAGGTTTGAGGTTCTTTAAATAAGGCAAACTGGTTTCATCAACATGACCTTAAAGTAGGTTAAAATTCGCAAAAGAGGCTCCGAGATTTTTAATAAAAATAAAAATCTTTTATTTCAGACCAACAGAGTCTATACGGGTTAGTAACGAAAAAAACTTAAAAACGATGTTGGTAAGGTGGTACATTAAATCAATTTTTATATTTGTAACCTATCTTGGTTTACCGATAAGCACATTTAGTAACATGCAACTCAGTGAAAATATAAAGCACGAAAGAGTCTATTCTGCCCTCGATCAACCTTAGGATCCTTTTGGCGCTCTCACGGATATGCAACACAACAATGGCAGTCTTTTTAAAAGAAAAAAAAATGATACAGTAAAATCAATTACATGAATCAACCTAGTTATTACGAAACTTGCACGTGTAATTATAAGCTTTAGTCTTCATTTCATATCCTGTATATTAATTACTGCAGTTATGTATTATGTATTATAATAGTTCGCACAAACCTAACGTTTACTTTAAAACGCGTTCATGTCTTCCATTACAATAATTATTCATGCGTTGATGTCTTTTGAACGACTTATATCATTACCGAAAGAAAGTTACAGCAATTTTATAACATAAGCTCGCAAATATTACGACGTACCTACATACATACATACATACACCTCGGTAAGTATTATGGGGAAAGTCGTTTTTGCCATTTTCGAGTCTAGAGGTGTCGTGAAACTAAAGTACAGTTTTAATGAACTCTGCTTTTAAAGAGATCCTTATTAAAAAATATATATTTTAGCATAAGGGAAAGTAGGCTACTAATGCATGCGTTTTAAACATTATTTGATCGATGCAAAAGTACTGCAACATTTGAAGATTTTTTTCCTAAAGTTATTCAAAATTACTTAACTTTGAATATAAATTGTCATTTCAAAGCCTAAAGATGAAGAAACAAATAAAAACCTTCAAACCGCCTGCGCAGGTTTTCCTTCGAAACATAATATGATTTAAGTAAAAGTAAGTTGTTAAATAAATGTAGATAACATTCAGAGAAATACGAAAGCGTGTTCACGTCAAAATATTTGTATATGTTTTGGGTTCATTTCAAAACGGCTGAACTGATTTCGATTACAAATAGACCTGGGAAACAGATAAGGATATTCGCGGGAGATGTTGCGGGTAAATATCTCTTAGTACGAGTAAATATTTTTTTTTGTAAATGTTAGTACAGTGGCCAGCACATCATGACTATACATTTTTGTTGAAAAATAGTCTTTGATCCAACAGCATAAGATACCGCAGTGTTAAGCTTGACGTGATGTCGTCCGTTCATGTATTTTCTTTTTGAGATGTAAATTCTCTCGGTATGATTTCATTATTTGTAGAGCCAGAATTAAAGGTAGACATAATTTTAAATCTACATAAGAGTTACCAAGTTACCTTATCAGATTAACTTGTGCACTTGACATAAAAAAGCTGTATTTATATTGAAGGTTAATTGGTTCATTATTAAAACTTCAATACCTACTTATTTTATGCACGTGATAAATTTACATAGGCACTGCTTACATTGAAAATTACTTTCTAGTGGGAATACAGGGACTTAATGGATCGATTCGACAAAAAATAGTATTAACTTACTTGTTCAACGCGGAAATTACAGTACATTACATTTATTAATTCCCAAAATTAACACTCATCAATTATTGACACAGGTTATTTTTTTAAAAGAAGAAACACACTAAAATTTTAAAGGGAGTGATTAATCACAAATTAATTTAGAATTCTTAAAAGATTAAATACGTTTTTCGTTTTTATTTAATTATAATGTAATATTTATAATTATAATTTAATATTAAATTTAATTTTTGAATTTTTATTTATTAATTTAATAATTTAGAACTAGTTTTACCAACCTCCACAAATCACTGATCACAATTTCACAACACAGAAAGTGCACAACGCATCACGCAAGGAACAGCAACGGTACAAGAACAGTCCCTTGCACTGCGCCCTCTAAAGCTACGGTATGACTGAACGCCGTACCTTTCGCGAGGAGTCCGTACCGGTGTGCGCGTTTCCATTGTCATCGGTCGATAATTGGGTTTTTACTGACGATAATTTTAAAACTTAGATTTTCCATTCATGGTTTTAGTCATGCTAATATTTTCCATAACTATATTCTAATCAAAGAAAAAATATTATTCAAACCATTAAAAGTAGCATATAAAGGGCTTGTTTTACTATAGACAAATCTATAAGCGCTAACCAACGAATAATCCAAATATGGAACTTCATGTCATATGAAGTATTGGAGAGATAACGCTAAATGACCTTAACCAGAACTTTTGAGGACATTGTGAAATAGGCCATATAACTTATATCAGAAATGCTAAATGAGCCTGATTTAATGAGAAAACTTATAAGTATTTAGTACATATTTAGGTAGGTTTTTACCATCGTATCGAAAATCAAGCAAGTACATTCTTTATTAATATGTTCCACTTTGAATATGTACTTAATTATTAATATATCTGATCCCTTTATATGATACCTACTTGTTATGTTTCATTTAAAGAAAGAAAGAAAGAAAACATTTTTATTTGGTACACATCAAATTAATTTAGTTAATAATTTAATTAATTTAATTAAATTTATTAATTAATTAATTTAGTCAGAATTTTCTTCGTCATTCATTTCTCGTGCGTCAACGGACACAGCGTCCGTTACAGCAGAGAGTGTATTTTCTCAGGCTCGCGTTACACTAATCAATGAGATCGAAAGTTCCGCCACCGGCTGCCGTGATTGGCGCGTGTACACTCAGCTATAATAATGGCGCAGGCGCAACTTTACATTTTGGAAGGAGTTGCATAGTAATATTTTTTCGGGACCGTACCTGACAAGGCACCAACGATGGACACCAACCAAACCATATAGATTCGTTTTCTTGTACATACCTACTTACGTACTAACCGACGAATATTTCCGGGAAATTGGTGATGATAGGTGGATAAACCATGAGTTAGAAGTTAGATAAAACAGTCAACTAAATACGACGTAAAAAGACAAGTAACAACGAAATTTGAAGAAAATCTTACTGTAGAGACAATTCAACACTTTTATGCAACTGACTGTACTTTCTGTAGTGAAACTATCCGGGCAACTATTGTTATCGTACACAGTGATAATAACTAAGATGTCTTTCTTTTATCATTATTACAGAGATAGGCCTATCTGGTGCATTTGTTACAGTTTTTAATCTGATTAATATATATAATATATTATATATATAATATAATATATATAATAGGCATACGCCCGGATAGCGTAAGACACGGGGTTCAATTCCTCGTCTGTCACAGGTTCACAGTTGTCTTTTTACAAGTGCAATTTGTATGATTAATAACTTTCACGCACGCGTGACAATACGTTTTATTCGTTGTAAACTATGACACACAAATATGTATATAGCGATTTTTTTTTGTAACACACGGGGTACGACTCCTCTTCTGTCACAGTTGCTTTTCACAAGTGCAATTGAAATCATTAAGTTTGTAGAGTGACAAAACACTACAAAAACTAAAATGTAAATTATAAAGCGTATTTAAATTTTGGGTCACTAAGAAATACCACCACTAAGAAAAACTGAAGTTTGAAGATTTCAGTTTTTTACACATTTAAAGCCTCACAGCTCACGGGTCGATAGGGCAGTCGCATAAACAAAAGAATGTTGATAAACACATCCGTAAGGGACTCCGCAAACCTTGTGTTTTTAAGATGATACTATCACTTCAAACAAAATAGGACGCGAGGGTTACATAAATATATAGATGTATAAATTAACATACGACAATAACTATGTTTTTGTCTACAATCAGCGGAAGAAATCACTTGGTGCCAACGAATCTTATAACATTCTTCTGATAGCTTGATCGACAGCAAACTACATAAAATATTCGGTACATAAGTCGTTTAGTCTCAGCGATTAAACTGAAGCTGCTAAATAATAATGATAACAATCCCTTCAAAACCTAAAAACAACTCGACGCAAATTAGTATTTTACACAAAATTTGTATATTGAAGCTAATTGACGACACGTTTGGTATAGTGATTAGCGCTCCTGACCACTATGCCAGCGGTTGCGGGTTTGAGTTCCGCAAGGTACAAATGTTGCAGTAATGATTATGGGAGACACCCCCGTCATAATACCAAGGGCTTTACCAAGGTTGAGAGGAAGAAAAGGAAGCCCTCCACTCGTAACCAGTGCGGCACCGCACCGACTGGACCGAACCACCTGCTTCGTCCTGCGATACCAGTGACGCTGCTGTACGTGTCCCGGCTGCATTACTCTACGAAGGTCGAGGAGATTGTGGAGTACATCCGTATTAAGACCAAGTTCACACTGAGGGTCGAACGGTTGGAATCTCGTCATAATACGAATTTCAATTCGTTTGTGGTAAGGGTTCCGACCGAACAGCTGTCGACCTTCACAAAAGAAGAATTTTGGCCGAGGGGTGTCGTATATCGTCGGTTTCGTGGACGGCTACCTGACACCAAGTTGCGGAACACTACGCCGACAAAATAGTGTATTATTTGAATGTTTTTTGTGTTTTTATTTAAATATTTATGTTAGTCTTTAAGGTATGTATGTATTGTATGGGCCTTTGTTGCCTGAAAGAAATGATTAAATAAATAAATAATCGTTGTCCGGTATTCGTAACACAAGGAAGAAAATTCCTTACTTCGAAACCGAGATAATTGGTGTGTTGTCTGGCGCATATTTATTTATTTAATTAGTTTATATGACACACAAAGGCGTGATATACTGTCACAACTATTACTCATTATTATTTCATGATAATTTGACCCAGTTGAGTCAGGCCGAGAAACTTAAACGTTTTACAAAATTTGCATTGAATGAGAAAAGTGAGAAGGAAAACTTTCTATTTTCTTCCGATTTCAGTCCGTTACTCACATCATAGTCTTCAAAACCTTGTTACTACGGTACAGAAAGCATCATAACTTACTAAAAACTTCTCTGTTGAATATCAAAGTAACTTCGTTTATTTAAAAAAAAGTAGGTACTTATATGTGCAGCGACTATTGATGCTGAGAACATACAACAGTACCAAAAAATATTTAATTAATTACTTAAACTTTATAGCAGTGTGAGTTGTGCAAATATGCAAGAGAAAGATGAAAAAAGAACTTATTTTTGGTTTTAGTTCCTATTATTACTCTGCTAAAAGTAAAATAAAAATACTTGTAGTTAATATAACGAATACTTACACATAACAAACATAAACAGTTTCCTACGCATTTCTTACATAGTGGAAAACACTTTCTTTTTCGTGACCGAGTTAGTGCAACATGCGTACTATTGTGTCAATGAAATGGTCACTCATTCCAAGACATTTCATGGTTTAACATCCGAACCAAAATTCTGCAGTGCGAAATTACGAGAAAGTTGAACCTTGGAAACCTTTGCCTACTTAGCCGTAAGGTAAAAGTTACTCGCATGCACAAGTATTTCAGCATATCTGGAGGCGGTACGTATAATCTTTAATCTTACTGATTTCTAAAATGGTGTCTGACAAACATACAAAACCATAAATTTTTTTGGTTACAGAGGTACTTATCCAACTAAATATACTTAATTCAAAAAATAATTAGGTTTGAAGCAAAAATTTCTCATGTATTTCGTGATAATTTTTGCATCTATAATCAGGTAGGTTATTCGTAAATACACGACGGAATCATAAGTTCGCTTACCTTCTATACCGGGTGTTATTGCAAGGGGGTGCACAATTTTTGGAGGTGAAAGGGACCATCAATATGAACAACTTTTACTATGGGACTATAGTTCAATTATTAATTTTATTTTCTGTCTCTCCATACATTATTGTCAATGTAGGTGACTGATTTTGTATGGGGAACCTGAAATTTTATTTAAGATTTTGACCATGACCCCATAGTAAAAGTTGTTCATATTGACGGTCTCATTCACCTCCAAAAATTTGGCACCACCTTGCAATAACACAATTATAGATAGTACCAATAAATATTCAAATTTTAACATAGTAGGTATTGCTATTATGCTACTTATACACATGAGAGGAAAACACTTGCAAGGAATGGCCCTGCGAACACATTTTATCAATCATCATTATTCCTTTCGAATTTTCAGATCTTTATGCGGCAAAGAAGGTGAGGAGGGAACCATTATCATGACCTTGCAAGATGCACAACGCACGATTCTTTTTTCAAAAACCTTGAGCACATTCTCACAACCAACACCCGGTAACTCGGCAGTGCCAATACCTACCTACCTTGACATCTTTCGTATTTCGATTTAAAAAAACCTACGTGTCAGACAGTACCTATACTAAAAGCTCTAAAGATTTGAGAGCTTAATAGTTACGTATTCGTATTTGGATGTGCTAACAAACAGTATGTTCGGGGATACACCACGCTTTAGCGTTTAAGGTCTGGGCTCACTATATCGACCCATATCAATACCGTGCTAGGAGCGTATCAGAGGCCTTACCCTCTCTCATACCAGGACGTGTATGCTATACATACTGCAGTACACATATGACAGGGATGGCTATATTCATTGGGTCGGGTTTTGTGGCCAGAATAAGGGGGCAGGACACTACTACTGCGTTCTGTCACACCGTTATATGCAGAGAAAGAAAGCTAGAGCGTATTTTTATGGAGCTGACACGCTCCGTGCATGACACGCAACGGTGTTGGTCGGTGACGGAACGGTCTAGGAAAGGTGTCATAGTTTTTGCCTGATACGTACCTAGCACGGTCATAGTAAGCAGAAACCTTTACTCTTGCCAAGTTATATATACAGGGTGTTATTGCAAGGAGGTGCCAAATTTTTGTAGGTGAATGAGACCGTCAATATGAACAACTTTTACTATGGGGTCATGGTCAAAATATTAAATAAAATTTCAGGTTCCCCATACCAAATCAGTCACCTACATTGACAATAATGTATGGAGATGCAGAAAATAAAATTAATAATTAAACTATGGTCCCATAGTAAAAGTTGTTCATATTGATGGTCCCTTTCACCTCCAAAAATTTGGCACCCCTTGCAATAACACCCTGTATAGAAAGCTTACTGAATAACATTCACATGGCAATTTATCGCACGTTACGTAAAAGCCCTGCGGGTTTCCTGACATTGTCTAGTAATTGCATTTTGTGAATCTCGCCACATACATTCATTGTGAAGAATTGCATCACAGCAATTTAACATAAAACACATCATTCTATGGCGTCTAACAGCGCAAGTTTCGCAATGACTACCAAATTACCATTGCGACATAGCATTTTATGTTCTTTAGGTAAACTTTTGAAGGTAAAAGATTCGTGCTTCATTTAACACTGCTAGATGCCTATGCCTACTTACAAAAAGTTTTAAATAAATATTAAGTATTAAATACACTCGGTGAATCGGTTTGTTGAGTAGTTGATATACGTAGGTGAGATGAACTTAATCCGTTCTTTGCTTTTGCGTCACCACATTCTGAAAAAAAGAACTGACGAAATTGCTTTACAAATTAATATTTGTGAAGCAATTTCGTCAGTTCTTTTTTAATTGATTAATATCAAGCTAGGCTGTTGCACCATCATATTTAATTGCATCTCATTGTCACTTAACATCACGTGCGATAGTGGCTAAGTGTCTAGCTATCCACATTAAAAAATATATGTATGTAGAGTTAGTTTGTCTGTTATTATTTGGCATTCGCAATTGTTATCGTTAGTGGTGCAACCGCGCCATTGACCTTTATAATAAAAAAAATAATGATGCTCATTCATCAATCAAAATTACGAAGGCAATAGGCACAAACGTAAGTCACCTGCCTACTACGTCGACACAGCTTCGCAAACGGCCTAATGATGACCAAATTGGGTAACGTGTTTCGTTTGAGCAAACTTATATGTTAGTCAAGGCATGGGTATATCAATAACCTTATGAGTTTCCATACGAAATTGCTCTGAAAGAGTTAATACGAAGTATTTGCATAGTCATCTTGTTGGTTCTGGCTCGAAATATAGGCCGTAGCGGATCAAAATCTACTTAAAGTAATTTGATTTCTTTTAATAACTTTAATATCTTGTCGAACAATTTATACGCATATTTTAGGGTATAATATGGGTCACACATGTGTCTAGAATAATTAATGCTAATTTATTAACTTACCGCATCAGTAACACAAATGGAATGTTCGAATGTGCAAATATTACTTTCCAAATAATTATTTGTGGTATAGATAGTGCCATCTGCCATCCACGTAGGCGCACTAATCGTCCCCTTTCGTCCTAATCGTTTTTAGTACGTGTGCAAGCTTTTGCCAATTTTTGATGATATTATAATTATTTTATATTTATTATTTTAATATTTGCCACACACTCCGTACCCCGCGCTTTCCTTAATACAAAATGAACGGCGCAAGCCTTCGTGGATGGCACTACCTAATAGATAAAACCTAACTCTATGTAGTGTATAACAACTGAAATATCTTGACTTAATTACGGCATATTTGTGACCCTAACCCTTCCGCTTAAGATAACAACATTCCGCAAATCTTTCAAATTGCACCAGCTCCTTAAATCTGCAGCATCCGGAACAAGTGTTTGCTAACAAAACACAATACAATGTGCCTCACATCCCAATAGTCCACGCTCGTGACACTTACGCAACTCTACCGAGCACATGTGTAACTTAAGTATGACGCGTGTAACCCGTATAACATAGTGAGCTTACGTTAACGACATTGTTCTTGGATGTTGTAGCTTTCGTGACACGAATGGACACTTATGTATTTTAAGATTTACTCAAATTTTAGTATACCAAATGTGTAAAATAACAATACAATGAAATAATGATTGCAACTATATGGCAAATCGAAAAGCACTGCGCTCTCTTTCTCACGTTGTTTACAAACAATCAACTGTAATCGCAGCCAGAGATTTTAAAATGATGTTTGTAATTTCACAGGCTTTATTTTATAAATATACCGTCAGCTTTATCATTCTTTTAAGATTTTACATAAGAAAGCGTAAAGTCATTTAAAGCACCTCAACTCCACAACCTCACTCAGCATTTTCCGGACATTTTTTTTTCATATTTCGTATACTTACTTTTTTATCATTTAGGCACCATAATATGGCTCTTTCTCTCAGGTCATGTTTAAACCGTAACCACCCACGTATATTAACCTATATTTATATTACTACTACTAGTAATATCGAGCCCTGACCGCCGACTTATCGTAAGCGACATTTTTACGAAAAGTGCTTTTTTATCGCAAATCACGTTTGTTATCGTAGGGGTATCGTAAGCGCCAGAAGGATGAATAAATTGTTTTGGAATGGCGGGCAAAATTATTGTAAGCGACAAAAAGCCTTCATAAACCAGACTTTAAAAAAAAATTCTTCCCCTAATACATTAATCTTCAAAAAATATTAACATATGTTAAATTTCTACTTACCCGCACCGTTATACGCAAAGATAGTCTAAAAAAAACCTCCTCCTGTAAAGTTTGGTTTTTGTCGCTTACATTAAGACGGCGGTCATGGCTCGATATATTCCTAAGTTTTGATTCCATTGTGACGACAACAGTTGATTGTGCTCAATGAAATGCTGCACATTATCAAAAATTTCTTTATAGTTTTCCTTTAAGTAAAACTTCCTCTTTT